>OZ025294.1:259076446-259246446 GCA_964019185.1 Maratus speculifer
CGAAGTTCATGGTTCTTTGTCAAAATCCTCGTTTTTTTTCGCGACCTTTTGTCGAAATTCGTTTTTCCGCGATCCTCTGTCAAAATTCGCGTTTTCCCCGATGCTTTGACAAATTTCGCTCTTTTACCGCGAACTCTTGACTAAATTTGCGCTTTTACTGCGATCTTTTTAAGAAAATCGCGTTTTTCCTTCCTCCCTTTGATGAAATTCGCGTTTTTTTTACGATTCTTTATCAAAAGCGCCTTTTTTGGTCATTTGACGAAATTCGCATTTTTTCCACAACCGTTTGACAAAATTCGCGCTTTTTCAGCGACCTTTCGACGAAATTAACGCTTTTTCCAAGGCCTTTTGAAGAAAATTGTGTTTTTCCACGATCTTGATTAAAATCGTTCTTTTTTAACGAAATTCGTGCTTTTTTACGCGACTCTTTTCACTACGTTTTCATTGCCACTTTTCTTAAACTAGGAAATTTTCGGAGATACATACAGCAATGACGTCAAATGGCAATTCAAGATAAATTGCAACCCCCCCCCCCAAAAAAAAAACGGAGATTTCGCATAGCTCTTACACCTCTGTAATTGTTTTAAACGAAACTTTGGTACAACTTAAGCCTCTGCTGAGGGCCCCTGACTGGTTGGGGCCCGGGGCTGCAGCCCCTTTAGCCCCCCTTTTAATCCGGCTATGCATGAAATAATGCAAATTCCCTCAAAGGATAGCGAAAAAAAAACGGAATTTTTAACAAAGAACCCTGGAAAAACGCATATTTCTTCAAAAAATCGCGAAAAAAAAAAAACGAGAATTTGATTTTGTTTACAAGTTTTTTTCTTTTATACTTTTACTTTTAGAACTGGTTTTGTAAATAAAAATATCCTTGTTTAAAAAGGACGCAGCTTTTGTAACGATCGATCTCCGCTAGCTAACGCAAAAATAAATAAATAAAACAAAATAATTATAGTGAAGTGCCAGCTAGATATTAAAAAAAAATTTCCATTATAATAACATTAACAAGCGGTGTTCTCATAAATAATTGCTACTGATTGCATTTTCAATTTGGAAATCGCCCGAAAGACACAGGTTTATTTAAATTCTTCAGGATTCCACACTTTAAAATTACGCTTTCTCTACAACACAAACGAACATCAAAGGAAGATTTTAATGAAAAATGAAGTATTATTGTGTTTGATATAAATAATCTTTTCCTTTCATTTTGCTTCACGAAATATTTTTGGTTTCAACTGTTTCTTTTAGGCATAGCAAAACATTATCAATGAAACGCTAATCTGATTTTTACGATGTCAGAGTTGCCGCGCTAAATAAACAAACATGTCATGATAATTGAGATTTCTTATGCAGTGAGTCAAACAGCGGGCTTTTTTACGGGTATCTATAAATATCCAATATATTTTAATAAAAATTTGGTATTCAGCCTAACTTATTATTATTGCCAGTTACTTATTTGAACAAAATCAGTTAATAACGAAAATATATTTTCGTTTATTTATAATCAGAAAAGAATTTAGTTTCGTTATCAGTTCATTATTTCTCTTTGCTACTCTAATTTTTCTTTTTTTTTTCAACAACGCAAAACTTTTACTTATTTATGGATTTACTTTTATAACCCTTAAATTATTTAATTAAAAATTTGTGTATTCTAATAAGCATCATAGACCTTTTTCTATTTTCTTTTGCTGGTAGTCATGATTCATGACATTAAAAAAAAGGTATCTCCTCCAATCCTCCTGCATTTTGCAATAACAAAACATATCTATTGTTATGGACAACGCCTATTATATGGCTTATTGTTATAAATTCCTCCATATTCTCCAGTTATCAAGTAATACAGCATAGTTTGCATGGGGAGTGGTATGCATTTTTGATACTGCTTCTAACCAATAATTGTATTTTTCTTGTTCCCGCCACAGTTCATTGAAAATACATTTTATCATTGCATCATATACCCAAACAATAATTATTACTACGGATCTACAGAATGCAAATGAAAAACTGTTTGTTACAAAGACAAGTTATGTGAATCTAAGCATTCTTTTCTTTAACTGATGGATCTCAGTATACGGAACAAAAATTGCAAATGCTTGTATTCTGTCTGATCTCCTAAAAAGAAAATTTCAGAACAAATATTTTGGCCTTAATAATTAACTCTTGGGATTATTATTTTATTTTGAACATCTGTCTAAGAAAAATTAAGCACCCATTAAAAAAAGTAATGAAAATTAAGCACCATAATTCAAATTTAAATAAATTCAAGCACTTTCAAGGACCTTTTTTCTTTCATACAAATTCAAGGACTTATAAGCACAGTATGCATCCTGTGTTGATACGTCTGTAGAAATTGAAATAAACTCTTGGTTTTTAATAATTGTTTTGTTATTTAAAATTATTGTGGAATATGATTATTTGAAAAAAAATTAAATAATAAAAATTTTATTTATGCAGGTAAAGTAAAAAGGAATTTCTCATGTTCTATAAATTTATTTTGAATATAAAAATTATTTTTAAAATATATTTTAAAGGAAAATTGTGTGTTTTAAATAAAACAAGAGAAAAATTTATATCATAATTAAAATGAATGGAGTACAAATAATGCGGTGGTAATGTTTGACTGTTTAAAATTGCATCAATTCCTTTTCCTCGAAGCCCCACCTGTAGCCTAGAGATTCTGTTCTCAAAACTGGTAGACGAGAGGCAGGGCCGACGCTAGGCATTTCGCCGCCTGAGGCGAACCTTATTTTGCCGCCACTATGACTTTTTCCTTACCATTATTTACTGAAATTAAAATAAAAGGGTAAATTAATATAAAACTATAATTTACTTCCATAAATGTAACATAAAATGCATTATAAAATAAATTTACATTTAAGGAATTTAAACTAATCAAAGTGCATAATTTATTTTAATTTATTTATTCTGCATCTTTTTAAAAATATCAACAGCTATCTTGGAATTAAATTGATAAATCATATTCTACTAGTATTAAAAAAAGGTAGGGGGCAGAAAGTGATATAAAGAATAACAGTAACATTTTAAAATCACCTTTGCCTTGTTTTTCCTTTTGGTTTGTTTGTTTGTATTTATGTCGGCCAATTATCTACGCTATGGGATATACAGGCATGAGATTGCAAAAAGTTAAAAAAAGAGGAAACGTCTCATTTTCCGTGAACCGGAAAATGAGAAATTATTTTGAAATAGCGCGTGTGTAAGACAATTAAGCTTATTTTATTCACAACAAAATTGCCATTATTTTTGCTTAAATCCTGTTTTATTTATTTTATTTTGGGGGGAGAAGGGGGGGAAAGAGGGTCAGAATGAAACCATATATGCAAATATTATAAGTAGTACTAAAATTTAAGTCAATAAATTAAGTTCATACTTCTGATGCAATGTTTTACCCAGCAATCTTATCTACTTCTCCAATTTAAATTTTCACATGTTTTCACTTAAAACAACAATTAACAAACATGGCAAGCTAATGTTTAATTTGCCATTCAATTGCAAAAAAGTTGCTAAAAACAATATTAAAGCAAATATTTTTTCTAATTATTTTACGAAATTAATATTTTTTCGCCAATCCTTTGACACAATTAGTATTTTTTTCCCGCGATTCCTTCACGAAATTTGCATTTTCCCGCGATCTTTTGACGAAAAATGGCGTTTTTTCCCGCGATATTTTGCCGGAATCCGCGTTTTTCCCGCGATATTTTGCCGGAATCCGCGTTTTTCCCGCGATATTTTGCCGGAATCCGCGTTTTTCCCGCGATATTTTGCCGGAATCCGCGTTTTTCCCGCGATATTTTGCCGGAATCCGCGTTTTTCCCGCGATATTTTGCCGGAATCTGCATTTTTCTCGCGATGTTTTGATGGAATCTGCATTTTTCTCGCGATGTTTTGATAGAATCCGCGTTTTTCTTGCGATGTTTTGGCAAAATCCGCGTTTTTCTTGGGATGTTTTAATGGAATTCGCGTTTTTCTCGCGGTGTCTTGACGGAATCCGCGTTTTTCTCGCGGTGTCTTGACGGAATAAGCGTTTTTCTCGCGGTGTCTTGACGAAAACCGCGTTATTCACGCGACATTGACAAAAATAGCATTTTTTCACGACCTTTCGACGAAAATCCTGTCTTTTTCCGTCATCTTTTGACGAAAATCGTGGTTTTTCTCGCGATATTTTGACGGAATTCGCGTTTTCCTTGCAATGTCTTGACGAAAACCGCGTTTTTCTCGCGACATTTTTACAAAAATAGCATTTTTTTCTTACCTTTCGACAAAAATAGCGTTTTTCCCGCGATCTTTCGACGAAAATCGCATTTTTATTCCGCAACATTTTGACTAAAATTTCGTTTTTTCCGCGGTCCTTTGAAGACAAAAAATCAGAAAAGCGGAAAATTACAAAAAAGCGGAAAACCGTGGATCCGCGGAAGAATTTCATGCCTGGATATAGGCCCTATAGAGTGGGGGTCTTTCTAAGGGAACCTAACCCGTATTTACGCAAGATTCGAAGAAAACCACGGAAAACTCCGAACGGTTAGGCCGACGGCCACGATTGGCTTCGAACCCAGCATCTACCGTCTACCAGTTTGGAGGTCAGAACCTCGCGGCCACTTGGTGAGGCCGTTTTTCCTTTTGGAGAATCTCGCACATTACGAATATATATATATATTTTTAAAATCATGTTACAACATGTAAAAAATGCTTTTAAAATAAATATTGCTGAGGCAAAGTAAGTCAAACATTTAAAATCAATCACATTGCGTATAAAAATTTGTGTATGAATTTAAAACAGAAAAATAATAATATGGTATAACAAGTTATCGTTTTAAAATCGTATATACAAAACAAAATCGCATATTGGTAATATTAATAAGAAAAGAGCTACTAAAAATAATACAAAAATACAAGAAATTGATAATTTCTCTTTTTTAGCTTTGGCGAAATCAGACATTATAATGTCGAAATCAATATTATAAAGCGAAAAAACAAAAACTTATTAGAGCAAACTTCTGTTGACTGATTTGCAACAAAAACTAATCAGTATCAATTTGTATTAGGGACTACCTGAATATAAATTTTTATTACATTCCGTGCATTAGTTCTTGAGATAGAGCTTCCACAAAATTTATGTCACATATAGACACACAGATTAACATATACACAGACAAACATTTTGTAAAAACTTGTTCTTATTAAAAACTAGGGATCTCTGATCCCTAAAACGGGTAAATCCGTCAAAAATCTGAATTCCGAAAATTCTCACGAATTTAATATTTTCTTCCGTAAAGATAGAAGAAAGTAAAAATAGTTTTGTTAGAACTGATAATACTCAAAGGAAAGCTCACTTGTTAATACATTCCTGAAAACGTATAATCTATCAAAGAAACTAATTGGATGAAACTTTCTTCTGTCTTTAGCTGCTATCAGATTCACAAACTTTACGAGCAACAAACTTTTAAGCCGATTTTAACCCCAACTTTTTCCAGTTCAAAGAGAGAAAAAGGTTACAATTATTTTCGAAAAAGTTGGAGGAATAGTAGGAAAACCAGTACTACTAGTACCAGCCGTTAATATTTATCGCCTGTTCCTATCAATCGTTTATCTCAGATTTTTTGGATTGCTCGATGTTCCACGAAAAGTCTCGGTTAGCGGAGACTATTTTGGAACTGCAGAAAAAAATTGGGAGACATTGCTGTTTGCTATCACACTGGGTGTTGTGAGGATATTTCACGAAAAGTTGGAGGAAATCAAGTGTTGGCTCAAAAATCTTTCGAGATGTCTGTGAATCTGATAGCGGCTTTATACGTCAAGTTTTCGATTCAAAACAGTGCCTAGGAGAGAGGGAGAAATTTTTTTAATGCAGTGGCGCTGCCAGAATTCGGCTCCCGGGGGGGGGGGGGGGCTGTGTGGATAAAGTTGCTTATAAACAACAGAGTCGCCATTTTTTTAATAAATAAGTTAGTTAATGAGTTATAAGCAATTTTGATCACATGACAACCATCTTTCCTCCTTTTTGTCGCTACCACATCGTAAATTCGTTTCAAATCATCCACTGTGAGAATCGTCTTTTGAAAGATCTTATCAAAGAATGAAGTACATATTTCTCACTTAACTAACTTTTTAGTCTTGAATCTAGGAAAAAAAAGTGACCGGAAAAAAAGTTAGCGGAAAAAATGACAGACTAAAAAAGCGAAAAAAAAGTGACACAGGAAAAATGTTAACGGAAAAAAGGGACAAGGAAAAAAAAGAGTGAGAAAAAATCCATGGTATTGTAAGGAATTGATTTGGGGGGATTTATTGGTTAAGTATGAAAGGGGGTCGGGGAAGGCTCTTAATTTAGGTAAACGGGTTTTTCATGCTAAATTAACTGTTTTGGTTCAATTTTTAGATATACGTTCATACTGAAAAGACGCTGGTTTGATTACCCCACCCCCCTCCGTCCTAAATAAGATGAATGGGTTTTTAAGGGTGTTCTTCAATTAAAAAGTGTTGTGACACATGCTTTAATTTATTTTTGTTTGGAAATACATAAAAATAGCAGGTTTGTTATTCAGAAACTGTCTAATTGCACTCAATTTTCTGTTTTTTTAAAAACACAGTAGATCTTTCATAACAAGCCTTCAAAGTGGACGTTTTTGAGCACATTTCCCGACGAAAGCAGAAAAACCGGTCGAAAAGCAGGGGAAAAGCGGATTATCACATGATTGAAATAGCTTAGAACTCGATAGGTAGTTTAATGATCATAAAATGGAAAACTAAGTTCGATTTGAAATCGCTTCCATAGTCAGGCATTCCAATTTTATATCTTTGTATTAAAAAATTAATTTATAAATGTGTCAAAATATTTTACGCTTGTTGAGCGGAGCAGTTGAGAAGAACCTTAAGTAGAATTTTTCAACGTGTGTCAAATTTTGGATATAGATTCTTTCTGATAAGGCTTATATATAGTATTGTAGTATGGTGTCCTCAGTTTCTCTTTATTCAGTTGGTTTATTTGTTAAGTTCATCAATAACACATTTTTTGTTCCTCAAGTTCTTTAGAACTATAGATCAATTAAAAAAATAAATAAAACGCATTACAACTACATAGGAGCCACACTCCAATATTACATTTCGCTTACCACGTCTAAGACACTTTTCATCTATGTACTCTCTAGTACATTACCAGCATATGTCTCTCTTCCAACTATCTTCCTTCCCTCTCTACGCTTAATAATCCCCTTCAGCTCATTGCCACTAGACCAGTGAAATCATTTTCTAGACATGCTCCTTGAGATCAATTGCAGCTATTCTTCTCAGCTTTTGAATGAAGATAATTTCATTCCTGCATACCTTTTCACAATAAGACTTCGCTATCTATCTTCTGCCATGATTAAAAGTTGTTAGTACGTCGTCGCAGTATTTAATGCCTGAAGAATTTTGGGAGTTTAATGGTAAAGTATAGAGGGGGAACGGGGGATAACCTCTCTTAAATTAAATAAATGGCTTTTTACGCAGAATTATCCTATTTGCTTAAAGAATTGAATGTAGGTTCATTATGATAAGAGGTATCCCTGATTAGTTATGGAGTTCTTTTGCTAATTAAAAAGTGGGAGGGCGGGCGATTATCCCCCCCCCCCGCCTTAAATTAGATAAATAGTTTTTATGCACAATTATCCGATGTATTTCAAATTTTGGATATAGGTTCCTTCTCATAAAATGAATCCCTGAATATTTTTAAGGGTTTTTTAATATATCCTCAATAGCTGTTTGAATTTAAAACTGTGGTTTATGTTTCTGCATAGCATTTTTCAGTATTCTATAAATATCCTAACAAAGAAAAAAATATCCTGTTTTTATTAAAATCCTGTTTTTTTAATTTAAATTTGTTTTTTTAATTTTTTAAGCGTTCAAACCCTGAAGATCTTTTAAGAACCACAGGTTTTTAAACAATTAACTTTCTAATTGTTAACATAAGCTAGTAATAAAAAACTATTATTCCTACAAATTAATGAATTCATTAATTCATATGTTCGTGACATACAACATAGTTTGTACATTAAAATTGTCTAACATATATATTTTTAAATGTTTTATATTATATTTTGTGATGTATAATATGGGACATTAATTAGTAAAAATCCAGTTTTAAATGATAAATATTCGGCGTAAATTAAAATGACAATTACAACAAATGACTTAGCATATTACTTTTTTCACAAGTAAAAAAATAAAATAAAATAAAACTACCAGTTTTAAATGCAAAATGAATTGTAATTTATAATTATACGGAAAAAAGTAAAATGTGTTACGTTTTCTGGCATAATTGTTTCCAATCATTAAATTAAAAAATGAAAATTTCTTTTTATTTGTTATTTGCGTTCAGTTGCATTCAACTCGCTTTTTTATTTTACTTGGGCATTTTTGCTGTAAACCTTTACCGAGAAATCCCTTGATCGTCAAATTTCTTAAGATACTAACCGCCCGCGATATATATCGGACATCCCCGTCCATCAAATGGGGAAAGAAAGTTTCTTTCAACAATCGCCTGTTCCCCCATCTATACTTAGCAAAAGAATCTCATAACAAATTAGTGATACACCTTAGCATAATGAACGTACATCCAAAATTTGAAGCAAATCGGATAATTCTGCGTAAAAAGCCATTTATTTAATTTAAGGGGGGTTATCCTCTGTTTCTTCCTCTATACTTAGCCATTAGACCTTTGAAAATATTCAGGGATTTACCTTATGAGAAAGAATCTATACTTAAAATTTGAAATACATCGGATAATTCTGAATACCCTTAGCAAATAAAAGCATAGAATTACCATAAAAAAAACCCATAAGTGCAATCATATGGATTTTTGCCTATGGTAAAAGTGATTCTATGGAAAACCATATAATCGTTAAGTGTATGGTAATTCTTATGAAAAACCATATAAACGTTAAGTGTATGGTAATTCTTTATGGTACTATATATTAAAAAATATTAACGATATCAACTTTGGTGGCGCCATCTTTTAGGAATACGGGGAACTAAGCTTACTAATGTACCTCGACCTGGGAAGCAGTGGGATTTGATCCAGGGACGGTAGGGATGGGAGACAAGCGTCCTAACCATTCGGCCACGCTGGGGTGATGAGCTCTGTTGATAAAACGTTATATGAATAAAGCGTTTCGGTAAATCATCATTATTTGTCGTTCTATGTTAATGGTTGACAAAAGAAGGTAGTTTTAAAGGGGTTTTTTTCCTTATAAATTGTTTTATAAACATGTATTTATAAGTTAATTTATTATTTTAATGAATGGAGTAAATATCTTAGCAAATATTATTTAGTTATAAAATCCAATTAATTAAAGGAAAAACTATTTTCTGTTTATTAAAATTAATTAAAAAAATAGAAAGTCGATGAGAAATAATATTTAATAAGAATAAGAAATCATTTGATAACTAGTATATAATATATTTTTAATGATTATATTAATGTATTATATTAATTCCTTACTTACGAGCATTTTTTAATTTTAAAGTAAAAAAATATATATATTACTATTTTTTAGATAATTTTTACGGAAATTTTGAATTTTTCTTTTAAATTTTAATACCAAAAAGATTAATAGATTTTTCAATATTTTTATACATTGTAAAATGATTTTTAATCTTTTCAATAATTATTAACGTTTAAATAAAATAAAATAAAAACTTTGTTGTTGCATATAAAATGAATATAAATGAATATAAAAACCAAAACTAAAAAATACTACTATTGTCTGACTATTGTCTCTTCGAATTATAATAGAAAACATGATTTAAACGTCATTATAAGCATAAGAAAAAATAAAGAAATTTTTAATGCAGTTTCTTTTTTTTTTTCCCCTTAAGAATGTGTTTGTAATTACAGAAGTTTGTAATTTTGAAGTTTGTAATTACAAACTTCTTTAATCGCTGTTAGACTTTTATAGGAAATATGTCATCAAATATATATTTTTGTTAAATCATTTTATTTCTCTCATAGGATTTTTTATTTATAACGCATAGACTCTGCTCACATATATGAAATAAATAAGAACAAAATAATAACACTATTATTTCATATATTATCATAATTTGAGGTCGATAAAAATATTGGTAGGTTTTTTTATATTTTTATAGATCGTAAAATAATTTTTATCTTTTTAATAATTTTTTTTAAATAAAATAAAATTCCTTGTTGTTCCATATAAAATGACTTTAAAATTATAAAATAACGTAAATTATGAACCGTTTTTTTTTACTATTAAATTTATTAATATTTAATTAATATATTATAATATATTATATTAATAAATATGTATTAATATTTTGTTGTTAATATTTTTAAAAGATATTTCAAAAATTATTTTGCTGATTCAAATATTTGTAGGTCCTTTTTTAAAATAAATTCAAAAAGATTTTCTTTAAATAATTATAGGCTATTTTTGACAATTTGTTTATTTTGAGGGGGTCCGGGACACATAAAAAAAATCTTTTATTGAATTAAAATTTCGCAATTTTTTGTGATATTAAACATACCATTTTAAAACAAAATCACATGATAAAACTTCTCTCTATTTTTTTTAATTTAAAATTATTTAAAAAAAAGTGGAGGGAAATTAAAAATTATTGTAACTTAATGTAATAATTGTAGAATTTTAGTTTTTTAGCAATTAAATAAACAGAAACACCTACATTTTAATTTTGATTCAGCCTTTTTAAAAATATTAATACAAAAATTTATTTAAAGTAAAAGTTTGAAAAAAAAAATAATACTTTCAAAAATAAATATTTTTTTCAAATTTGCTGAATCAAAATTAAAGTAAAGCAATTAAAAAAAGGCATGTTCTAATTTTAAAGCATTTGTGTTTTACGGTTCTTGAATTATAACAATTTAAATGTGAGAAATTGTGAAAACCCATCATGAAGAAAAACGTATACGAGAAGTATTATCTATGACAATCAATGCTTAAAAGCTAGATGCTGATAAGGAAAAAAAACACATAATATTTCCTTTTCTAAATATGATTTTTTTAAATGTCATTATAAGCATAAAAAATCAGATAAATTTTTAATGCAGTATTTTTTATGTGTGTCCCTGACTCCTTTAACCGCTGTTAGAATTTTATAGGAAATATGTCAATTATATATTTTATTGATTTTTCTCAAGATTTTTTTTTATTTTTAACGCATCTACACACTCATATATATGAATTATATAAAAATAAAATAATATGTTATTTTATGTTATATTAATTTGAGATCAAGCAGTGGCGCAGCGAGGGGGGGGGGTTTTGGGGGTTAACCCCCCCCCCCCCCCCCCCCAGAGCCACGACAAAAATACAGAAATTTCCATTTTTATGAACTGAATCATAAAAAACAAAACTAAAGTTAGAATTTTATTTGTTTTGTTCTCGAAATCTGCCGCTTTATTGAATCAAATTTATTTAAAAATTTGACTCGTTTAAGCGGCAGTAATGTATTTTCTTTTAAAAATGGGGAAAGTACATGGTAACGGTATCAGTATCGAAAACTGGTCACTCATTTCGGAAAAGGCCGGCATTCATTTATACTATTGGAAATCTTCCGAAGGCTAAAAGGAATGGTCATTTCCTGTGACTGCCAATGCCGTCTCGGGTTTTTCAATACTGCACCTTTGGGGGGTCTTAATTAGTTACATCTGTTTTTTACTCTCTTTTTGGAAACGGGACTGGACACTCCAATTCCAGGAAAAACACAAAAACGCATGCTTTGAAGGATAGGGTTAATTTCACAAACATTCTGTTGTTAGTTGCTGTAATGCTAAGGTTTCCTTTATTGTGCGTTTCGCTATGGATATTAAATCCTATTCAGAGAGAAAATTATGAAAAAGATGGATATAAGAGATCAATCTTTTGAATTCCTTCAAGCATTCTTAAAGTCCAGGTATGTTTGAAAAGTATATAATTCGTTTATATTTATGGCTCTGGAAAGATATTAACAGCGCCGTGCGAAAGGAGGGGGGGGGGGGGTAGAGGGCGGTCGCAGGGATTTAGGGGGTGCCAAATTTCTAACTACTTTCTACTTACTACTATTTTAAAGGTACTACTTTCAGACAATTTTTTTAATTAATATTAATTCATATTTAAAAAACGCCCGAAATAGGCAAGTAGGTAAACGGAAAAAAAGTTACCGGAAAAACAGTTATCGGAAAAAAAGTGACATAAACTACAAAAGCGGAAAAGAAGTTACCGAAAAAAAAAAAGGACAAGGAATTGATTTTGGGAATTCATTATTGATTTTGAGGATTCATTGGTTAAGTATTTAGGGGGTATCAGGGGGAAGTTCTTAATTTAAGTAAATGGGTTTTTCGTGCTGAATTAACTGTTTTGGTTCAGTTTTTGGACATATGATAACCCCCTCCCCACCATCCATAACTTCTCAAATTAAATTAATAGTTTTTTTTTACGCAGATTTATCCGATTCGGTTGGAATTTCGGACATAAGATCATTATGATAAGACGTATCTCTGATTAGTTATAGAATTCTTTTGCTTATTATAAAGGGAGGATGGTCAAATACTCCCCAACCCCCACAAATTAGATGGATCGGTTTTTAAGATCGGATCAAAATTATCCGATGTATTTCAAATTTAAGATATAGATTCTTTCTGATAAGGTGAATCCCTGAATAGTTTTAAGAGTTTAATGACTAAGTATAAAGGGGAAAGGGGTGGGGGATAATCCCTCTTAAATTAAATAAAATGGCTTTTTACGCAGAGTTATCCGATTTGCTTCGAATTTTGGACATAGGTTCATTATGATAAAACGTATCTCTGATTGGTTACGGGGTTCTTTTCCTTATTATAAAGGGGGGTGGACAAGCAATTATTTCCCCCTCAAATTAGATAAATCGGTTTTTATGCAGAATTATCTGATATATTTCAAATTTTAAATATAGGTTCTATCTGAAAAGGTGAATCCCTGAATAGTTTTAAGGGTTTAATGGCTAAGTATAAAGGCAAAAACAGAGGATAACCCTCCCCCCTTTAAATTAAATAAATAGCTTTTTATGCAGAATTATCCGATTTAAAGAATTACTATTCAAATTTTAGATGTAGGTTCTTTATGATAAGGTGTATCCCGGATTAGTTATGAGGTTCTTCTGCTAAGTATAAATAGGGAAACGGACGAATATCCCCCCCCCCTTAAATTAGATAAATTGTTTATGCATAATTATCTGATGTATTTCAAATGTTTGATATAGGTTTTTTCTCATAAAGTGGATCTCTAAATAATTTTAAGGGCTTAATGGCTAAGTATAGAGGGGGGGAACTGGATAACCCCACTTAAATTACAATGGCTTTTTATGCAGAATTATCCGATTTGTTTCAAATTTTAGATGTAGTTTCATTATGGTAAGGCGTATAAGCTAATGAATATAGTTAAAATAGGGAGGGATGCAGCAGTCCATTCAGGAAAACTTTTCGGGGAAAGAAGCTTGCTTTCCCCATTCGACGGAGGGGAATGTCCGGTAGATACCGCAGGCGGCTAGTTTCTTAGGAAATTTGTCGATCAGGGGATTTCCCGGTAAAGGTTTGCCGCAAAAATACTCAAGTAACATAAAAAAACGAGTTGAATGCAATTGAACGCAAATAACAAATAAAAACAAATTTTCTTTATTTTTTAATTTAATGATTGAAAACTATTATGTCAGAAAACATTATAACACATTTTACCTTTTTTCTGATAATGATTAATTTCCATTCATTTTGCACTTAAAACTGGTTTATTTATTTTTTTTATTTGTAAAAAAAGTAATATACTAAATTATTTGTTGTAATTGTCATTTTAATTTACGCCAAATATTTATCATTTACTGGATTTTTACTAATTAATGTCCCATATTACACATCACAAAATATAATATAAAACATTTTAAAAATATATGTTAGAAAATTTTAATGTACAAACTATGTTGTATGTCACGAACGAATGAACTAGTGAATTCATTAATTTGTAGTAATAAAAATAGTTTTTTATTACTAGCTTATGTTAGTAATTAGAAAGTTAATTGTTCAAAAACCTGTAGTTCTTGATAGATCTTCAGGTTTGAACGCTTAAAAAAATAAACGGATTTAAATAAAAAAAACGATTTTAAGAAAAACAGGTTTTTTTTTTTTTTTTTTTGTTACGATGTTTATAGAATACTGAAAAATGCTACGCAGAAACATAACTCACAGTTTTCAATTCAAACAGCTATTGAGGATATATAAACAAATCCTTAAAACTATTCAGGGATTCACTTTATGAGAAAGAAACTATAGCCAAAATTTGAAATACATCAGATAATTGTGCATAAAAAACAATTTATCTAATTTAAGGGGGGAATAATCGCGGCCCCCTTTTTATTAGCAAAAGAACCCCATAACTAATCAGGGATACCCTTATCTTAATGAGCCTACATTCAAAATTTGAAGCAAATCGGATAATTCTGCGTAAAAAGCCATTTATTTAATTTAAGAGAGGTTATCCCCCTATGCACCCTCTATACTTAACCATTAAACTCCCAAAATTCTTCAGGCATTATATACTCTGACGACTAACTGACAAAATTAATCGTGGCAGAAGATAGATAGCGAAGTCTTATTGTGAAAAGGGATGCAGGGGTGAAAATATCTTCATTCAAAAGCTGAGAATAATAGGTGCTATTAACCTCAATGGACATACCTAGAAAATAATTGCACTGGTCTAGTGGCAATGAGCTGAGGGGGACACTGGGATTATTGAGCACCGAGATGGAAGGAAGGTAGTTGGAAGAGAGACATGTGCTGGCAATGTACAAGAAAATACATTGACGTAAGATGGCTTAGACGTGCTAAGCGAAATGTAATGTTTGAGTGTGGCTCCTATGTAGTTGTAATGTCGTTTTATTTATTGTTTTAATAATTGATCTATGGTTCTAATAAAGAACTTGAGGAATTAAAAATGTGTTATTGATGAACTTAACAAATAAACCAACTTAGTAAAGAGAAACTCCGGGCGCGACACCACAATACTATATATAAGCCTTATCAGAAAGAACCTATATCCAAAATCTGACACACGTTGGATAATTCTGTTTAAAAACCATTGATATTATTTATGGTGGAGGCGGGGGGGGGGGAGGTAATAGCCCGTTCCCAAAACTAATCAGGCAAGCGTCTTTTCAATTTGAACGTATATCCAAAAATTGAACCAAAACAGTTAATTCAGCATGAAAAAATCATTCACTTAAATTAAGAGCCGCCCCCCGCCCCCCCCCCCCCATTTCATGCTTTGCCAATAAATCTCCAAAATCAAAAATAAATCCCCAAAACCAATTCCTTGTCACTTTTTCCCCAGTAACATGTTTATCTTGTCCCTTTTTTCCGGTAACTTTTTTTCCGTGTCATTTTTTTTTCCGCTTTTGTAGTTTGTCACTTTTTTCCGATAACACTTTTTCCTAGATTCAGGCAAGTAGATATCATGATTAAAAAGCTATGTAACTCAGAAATGTTCTTCATTCTTCGATAAGATCTTTCAGAAGACGATTTTCACAGTGGATGATTTGAAACGAATTTACGACGTAGTACCAACAAAAAGGAGAAAAAATGGTTGCCATGCAATCAAAATCGCTTATAAGTCGTTAACTAATATACTTATTATAAAAAAGAAAAAAATGGCGTATTTGTTTCGTCAATGTTTTTGTCAACGAACTTTGTCAAAAGATCGCCGACAAAACGCGAATTTCCTATGCGGATCACGGAGAAAACGGCAATTTCACCAAATATCGCAGATAAAACGCTGATTTCGTCTGAAGACCGCGGGAAAACGTCGATTTCGTCTAAAGATTTCTGATATAATGCCGATTTCGTTAAAAAATCGGGAAAAAACGCCGTTTTCGATAAAAGATTGCTTAAAAATATTTTGTCAAAAGATCATTGAAAGAAAAGGTCGCTTTCATCAAAAGATCACGGAAAAACGCCGATTTCGTTGAAAAACCGCGAGGATAAAGCGCCGTTTTCAAGAAAAGATCGCATAAAATTGCAAGATTTGTCTAAAGATCGTCGAAAAAACGCCAATTTCGACAAAAGATCGCAATAAATCACCGATATTGCTAAAATATCGCAGATAAATTGCTGATTTCGTTTAGAGGTCGTGGGAAAATGCCGATTTCGTCAAAAGATCGCGGAAAAACGCTGATTTCGTCAAAAGATCGCGGGAAAACGCCGACTTTACTAAAATATCGCAAATAAATTGCTGATTTCGTCTGAAGGTCGCAGGAAAACGTCCATTTCGTCTGAAAATCGCGGATAAACCCTCCTCGCGGGGGGGGTAACTCGCTGCCCCCCCCCCCGCCTATTTCCGAAAAAAAAAATTCAACCAGAATCATCCCTGAAGCAACTCTATCCCCCCCCAGAGCCGAATTCTGGCTGCGCCACTGGATCAAGGGATTTTCATTAGACAAGTTATAAGTTAACATAAGTTGTTCCTAAATAGATTTTGGTTTAAACTATCTAATTAGTGGCGTTGCTATGATTCTATTTTTTAGAAGTGCATAAGACATACATAAAGATAGCAGAAAGTTTTGAGGTGTCCACAACCAAGTAGTTTTATATTATAGTTACACAAATTCTAATATATTATAAACTTTCAAAGGGCATTAAGATTTTACCATACACCATGCTTTGAAATAATACACAATTTATGGTGCAAACAATTATGTATTATTTTACTATACATCACGCTATGGAACACCATTGAATGTATGGTAAATTTCATTTCCCTATAGTTTTACCATACATCTGGTTATGGAATACCATATCATGTATGATGTATATCATTATCCTATAACTATACCATACACATTTCTCTGGATACCATAAAATGTATGGTATATATCATTATCCTATAAATTTACCATAGACATTGCTCTGGAATACCATAGAGCGATGAATGTTTACCATATGAATACAATATGTTTACATATAATGACAATTTTTTTATGATTTTCCATATAAAACCATGTGTTTCCATAAAAAATCCTATGCCATTTTTTGCTAAGGGATAAAAACCGACTTATCTAATTTGAGGGGGAAATAATTGCTTGCCCCCTCTTCTTTTTAATAAGAAAAAGAACCCCCATAACTAATCAGAGATACCGCTTATCATAATGAACCTATGTCTAAAATTCGAGGTAAATAGAATAATTCTGCGTAAAAAGGCATTTATTTACCTTAAGATGTATTATCCCCCGCCCCCCCCCCTTTATATTTAGCCATTAAACCCTTAAAACTATTCAGGAATTTACCTTATCAGAAAGAACCTATATTTAAAATTTGAAATGCATCGGATAATTCTGGATAAAAACCTATTAATCTAAATTAAGGGGCTAAAAATCTAAAATTACAAACAAATCGGATAACTCTTGTCGTCGATAGCTTGAAGAAATCACAAAACTCACTGATTTAATGGACTGTCACACACAAAAATACTATTTATTTCACGACATAAACTCAAAACTTATAATGCGATCTCATATCGCCACTTTTCACAAACCAAAACACAACTCTGTTCTAAAATGTCGAACCCACACGGTTCTTCTTTTTCACAGATGGCGCTTTAATACAGCGCTTCTTATTAGGTACGGAACATTCCGCCCCACGTTGCAATGGTTACATTCAACCATTAAATTATACAGTCTTTACAAATTGTAAATATAAAATAGTAACAATATATTGATAATATTAAAACACAGAAAATATATAATTACAAGAAAAACACACAGAAAATATATACAAGATTACAGATTAAGAGGCAAAATACAAATTTTTGATATTGGTCTTTTATAAACTCCAGATTGAGTTTTTTATTTAAAACACAGAAAATATATAATTACAAGAAAAACACACAGAAAATATATACAAGATTACAGATTAAGAGGCAAAATACAAATTTTTGATATTGGTCTTTTATAAACTCCAGATTGAGTTTTTATTTTAACAACTCTGACCCGTTTATCTTCACAAAATAAACTTCTATTATTCTACCCAATGCCCATTTTTGAGGGGGTAGATTTTCATCTTTAAGAAGCACTAACTCATTAACTTTTACATTATCTTTTTCTACCATCCACTTGGACCTCTGTTGCAAATTGTTAAGATACTGAATATGCCATTTCTTCCAAAAAATTTGAATTATTTTTGTTAGTTTTTTCCAGTTAGACAACCGATTGTCTTTAATCTCAGTTAAATTTGGCTCAACAATGGCATTTAAGGGTCTTCCAATGAGGAATTTTCACGTTTTCTAATTTTAGCTAAAAACAATAGAAAACTAAAAGATATGACGGGCAGTGAAATTTTTTTTTTTTTGATTTTGAGCTGTAATTATTGATTTACAACGGTGTTTACATGGCACTATTTACCGTGTCGCGAAAACGGTACTTTTCCTACGCCGTCGGTTGTGATGTCATCGTTCATGATAACACACACGCGTTCGGAAGGACTGTGTTGATTACTGCGATTGCGATCATGATATACCGATTTTCTTTTTCTCCCGTTATAAAATCCATGTGTATTGCATTAATTATCATGACTGACATTATACTCTCATCATAAACATGTATATTTGTTAATATTTTGTCTAATTATTAGTACATGTATGCAAATTAAGACATATTGTCTAAATTTCTTATTTGAAACAGATGCAATGATTTATTTTGCGGATTTTATTTAATTATTTTATATAAATAATATTATAATAATATATTTATATATTATTTAATATTTTTATTTAATTATTTTAAATCCAGTGTTTTTCCATTATATGTGATGATGACAATAAAGCACAATGACAATAAAGCAAATTTATATGCAGTGGTGTAGTCAAAAAAAAAAAAGGAGGAGGGGGGGTACTTTCTAAGCAGATGATAAGACACTCAAAGTAGATGGTTATTCCTACAGATTATATAGATATTAATGCTTTTTTGAGAAACAGTGGGTATAACGGCGTTCCTTTAAAAAACGAAGTGATACAGTAACGGTGTATGGCATGTTTATTTTCTTTCTTTGGGGGGGGGGGAGGAGGGGGGGTGTAAAAGCAGAAAAATGCAGTTAAGTTAATGTTTAGAAAGAAATTTTCCGGCCTTATAAGGCAGGAAAAGAAAAAAACTGCTTTAATGAAACAACAATCACTTATAGATCAAGATTTAAATAAATAATTTAATGAAAAAATAAAAATTTGTTCAGTTACGAATCGCTTCCGTAATCATACCTGAAATTGGTATATTTTCAAATTGAAAAATGAGTCAAAATTCCGATTTATTGATTAGGAAATAAGATTTTTTTTGAAATCCTCCTTAAAAGAAAAGAAAAAAATAACGCACACACAGTTAAATCCAAAATGGCAACTTTGTGACACAAGTTTTAATTTACTTCTGTTCGGAAATGCATGAAACTAGGAAGTTTTGCTATTCAGAAACTATATAATCAAACTCATTTTCTCTCTCTCTCTCGCTCTTTTTTTTTTTTTTTTTTTTTTTTTTTTTGGGGGGGGGGGGGGGCAAACACAGTAGATTATTTAGAAAATATTGTCAAAATGAGCATTTTAAACCGTATTTCTGTTAATAAGAAGTATAACCACTCAAAAAGAGGTGAAAATAGTGTTTACCACATGGCCAACATTACTTATAATTCAACAGGCATTTTTTATTTATCAAAAAGTGCAAAATATAGCTCGATTCCAAATCGCTTCCATAGTCAGGCTTTCCAATTTTATATCTTCCCGTTAAGAAATTAATTTGTAAATGTGTCAAGATATTTTGCGCTTGTTCTGCAGAGCAGCTGAAAACAGCCTTAAGGGTGTTCTCAACTGCTCCGCTCAACAAGCGCAAAACGTTTTGACACATTTAAAAATTCATTTTTTAACACTAAGATATAAAATTGGAATGCCTGACTATGGAAGCGATTTTGAATCGAACTTATTTTCCCACTTTATGATAATTAAATTACCTATCCAGTTCTAAGCTATTTCAATCACTTGATCACCCGTTTTTCTCCTTCTTTTCGACCGGTTTTTCTACTTTCTTCAGGAAATGTGCTCAGAAACGTCAAATTTGTAGGCTTGTTATGAAAGATCTATCGTGTTTTTTAAAAAAAACAGAAAATTGATTGCAAATAGACAGTTTCTGGATAATAACACCTGCTATTTTCATGCATTTCCGAACAAAAATAAATTAAAGCATATGTCACAAAATTGCTCTTTTTGTATTTTCATTGTATAATAAATATATTGTAAAAAAAAAAACAAAAAAAAAAAAAAACAATATCCAACTTAGAGATCAGGACAAATAACTATTTCCAAATAGTAACCTTTCTGCTAGGAATTTACCACGCAGGTTGTTTTAAAACAATAAAAAAAAAAAAAAAAAAAAAAGAAAAGAAAAGAAAAGAAAAGAAAAGAAAAAATGTAGTTTGTGGCAAATGTTAGTGGCAAATGGCAATCATAAGAATTGAATGTTTTAAAGCAATTTATGCACGATAACAACATCTTTTAGATTTTAAAAAACATGATAGGCCCTCTCAAATATGCGCATTGCCTTGGTGCAGATTTAAGACAATTGTTTTACTTTTTATTGTTATATATACATGTGTGTGTGTGCGTGTAATTTTTCCGAACTGTAACATTAAAAAAGCTTTAACTAATATTTTACAAGGAGAATTTATGTTTTTAATTTGTTAAAAAGAAACAGACTAATGTAGCTGATTTCTTTTTAAATCAAAACTTTTGTTTAATGCCGGAAATAATTCCATTTTATTTCCATTATTACGATACATAGATGAAATCTATTAAAGATCAAAGAATAAATAAAATTGGATGTAAGAAAAATTTTAAATGCTTGAAAAATACAGGTTTATAAAAACATAAAACCGCTTGCTTGCTTGCTTTCTCCGTTTCGCCTTCCACTGGGATATCGTGAACTATGACGTCACAGCCAATCACGCAGCGTTTTCTAGTCGCGCGCTTTTTTATCAACTTTAAGCTTAATTTAAAAGCATTTGACCAAATTTTTTTACATTTTCGATGAAATTTTTGGAATGTATGAGTAATCACCAGAAAAACATGCAGCTGATTGATTTCCCGACATGTGCAAATTCCTCATTAGGAAATGGGCAGGGGTTAACACATCATACACATCAGTATCTGATGACAGAGGTACAAGTGGTCTGGAATTTAAAATTCCTTCTATTTGAGTAATAACCGTCAAGAATTCTTCATATGTCAACCTAGAATTACCTAAAACTCTTTTAAAATGATATTTAAACGACTTTACACCACTTTCCCAGAGACCACCAAAATTAGGTGCTCTTGGAGGAAGGAAATTCCAGTCAATTCCCTCAGTTGACAAATAATTTGAAAGTCTCTCATCTGGGTTTAAGACTAAGTAATGTAATTTAGAAAGCTCTTTATTAGCTCCTATAAAATTTGTCGCATTGTCCGAATATAATTTCGAACACAAACTTCTGCGAGCCACAAATCTCTTTAAACATGCCACAAAGGCCTCCGACGTTAAATCAGTTACAATTTCAAGATGAATGGCTTTTGTGACTAAGCATACAAATACGCACACATATATTTTGTGGAAAATTCCTTTTCTTTGATTTCTATACTTAATAAGGAATGGTCCACAAAAATCAACCCCTGAACAATTAAATGGAAAATCAGGAGTTACCCTCTCTTTTGGTAAATCACCCATTAACTGTTCAACACCTACAGGTTTACACCTAAAACATTTAATATAATCATGCACAACTTTTCTACATGTTGCTTTACCTTGAACTGGCCAAAACTTTTGTCTTGCGTAATGTAATAGGGCAGTAGGGCCTAAATGAAAATATCTCTTATGATATTCCTCTAAAATTAACTTACAAGGAAGGTCTCCATTGGGGGCATACTCAGAATTTTTTGAAAAAAATACGAATTAAACTACTCATGTAGGTAATAAAGGATCAGTGAAAATTAGCGGCGGAATTACATTATTAGATATGTAAAAAAATAAAATAGTTTGGAATAATTGGCTTGAAAAGCTGAAAGCGACGCGGGATTTGGCGAGCAGTGCGTTTCCTCGCCAAAAGCAGACGATTTTAACGAATCTGAAAATTGATTTTAATTGACTTCACTGTTAAAAATCTGCAGCATTTACTGCAACGTCACTCCACTACTTTTATAGAATATCTCTCTTCTGACCAATGAGAATGCTCTATAGCACTGTGAATCGACCGTGTGATACACTGTTAAAAATCTGCTGCATTTTGTTGCAACGCACTCCACCGCTTGTATATAATATCTCTATTCCAACCAATGAGAAAGCTCCATTTCACGGCGAAGTAACCGTTTTCTATACAAGCAAGGGAGTGCGTTGCAACAAAATGCAACAGATTTTTAACAGTATATTTTTCAATTTGGAACAATTTTAATCAATTTAAATTGTGTTTTAAATGATAAAATATATTAATTTCATTTTGTTATAAGTACATATAAACGTATATGACAAAATTACACTTAAAGTAAAGTAAAAATGCAAAACTAAAATTACTTAAACTAAACTTATTTAAATAAATTGAACATCGAAAGTTTTTTCTTTAAAAAGTATTCGAAGCGTAAAAGCGTATTTTTCAAAATATCGTTTTTACGCCAACCGGAGATAAATCGCCAAATAAACGAATTTTTTTATTATTTTTTTACGGACGTTATAAGGAGGTTCCGCCGAAATTTTATAAACATATAACTATACGAGAAGAACATTCTGTAATTTTTTCAGATTTTTCTGAGTATGCCCGTATGGAGACCTTCCTTGTTAGTTGATTTATGACTCTTAGGTAGAATAATTGGAAACTTACTGTTGAAACTTAAATCAGAATTTTTTATTCTACCATTTACCCTTATTATTCCATTCCTATCTAAAAAAGGATTTAAACATTTTATCTTACTTTTATCCGGAACATTCTTTTGGTGAGTTAAGCACTTAATTTCCTCAGAAAACTCATTGTTTTGGACCTCTTTTATAATAAAATATCTCACTTTTTAATATTTCTTGAGTTTTCAAAGGACCCACCCTCTTTTCAGTTGGATTCTTCAAGTTGTGAATAAACCTGAAAAGATAACTTAGAACATGCAGTTGCAGTAGTTTAGTATAACAATTAGTAATATTAAATAACACTTTAATAAAAGGATTGGAAGCTACACAAAAAACAGATAAGTCTTGATCTAAATTTTTTAGTTCTTGTGAAAATTCGTCTCTAATGATGGACGTAGGAATTTCACGATTAGGATAGTCTCGTTGAGTCAGAAACATCGGACCTTTGAACCACAGTTCATTTTTAACCAGTTTCTCAGGATCCATTCCTCTCGAAATGAGATCTGCTGGATTGTTCTCAGAAGACACATGACGCCACTGTTGAACTTTTGTCAAGTCCTGTATTGCCGCTACACGGTTAGCAACAAAAGTTTTCATAAGATATGGTTCTTTTCGTAACCAGGAAAGTACGATCATCGAATCGCTCCATAAATAAATGTCAGCAGTCTCTAGTTGTAAGGCACTTTTCACTTTGGATATCAGTTTTGCTAAGAGAACGGCTGCAGAAAGCTCCAACCTTGGAATAGTAAGACGCTTAAGGGGTGCTATTCGGGATTTGCTGCAAACCAAATTTACTTTAAAGGCTCCATTACTTGACGTTGATTTGCAATAAATAACGCATCCATAGGCAGATTCGGATGCATCAGAAAAACCATGAAGCTCGATCTGAACAGGTTTCTCAATTAGAATGCACCTCTTAACACTAACATTGTTCACCACTGGCAGGGACTTGATAAAGCTTTGCCATTCTTGTGCTTCTCTTTCAGGAAGCGGATCACTCCAATTTAGATTCAAACACCACAGGTTTTGCATGAGAATTTTAGCTTTGGTAACAACAGGCCCTAAGAGGCCAAGTGGATCGAAAATTCGTGCGATTGTTGATAGCACGTTTCTTTTCGTTGGCGAAACTACACTTTCTACTTGTATTTGAAAAGTAAAGCTGTCACTACTAGGATTCCACATCACACCAAGCGTTTTTGTCTCTTCTCTAAAATCGCAATCACTGTCAGGTTCTGTTTTTAACTCTAAATTATTACTATGAAATTTGTGCAAATGCATTCCTGCACTCTTGAGAGCCTCCACTAACTCTGACTGCAGCTCTTTAGCTTCGGTTAGAGTGGCTGCGCCGCTCAACACATCATCCATATAAAAATCTCTTTCTAAAACTGGGAATGCTAAGGGAAAGTTATTCTGCTCGTCTCTCGATAGTTGAAGCAAAACTCTAGTAGCTAAATATGGGGCGCTCACTGTACCATATGTAAGAGTTTTCAGCTCATAAGTTTTAACTGGTTCATTCACCCCCTCCCTCCAAAGAATTCTCTGAAGTTTAGTTTGACTCGGATCAATTAAAATCATTCTATACATTTGTTTAATGTCAGCTACGAATGCATAAATATGTTTACGAAATCTTGTCATTATTTTAAAAAGGTCTTCCTGAATAACCCCACCGTTATACTGAAAGGAATTAAGAGAGTTTCCTAAGGTTGTTTCCGAAGACGCATTAAAAACTACACGAAGTTTTGTTGTACTCTTATCAGGGCGGTAGACTCCTAAATGCAGTAATATAATAAGTTCCTACTTCTTCCCCCCTTTCCGAAATCTCTGTCATGTGACCCAACCTTTCATATTCGCGTAAAAATTCTCTATACAATGTTAAATATTCGGGTTCTTTTAAGAATCGATTCCACAGCGAATTTAACTTTTTAAGGGCAATATCTCTGGATTTTCCTAAGCAAAGCGGATCCTCTTTTAACAATATATCTCCCAGTACTATCTTTTTTAACGTTTTTCTCAAAGTGTTCTTCGCAAATTATTGCTTCTTTATTTTTGGGTACTTCAATCTGAACATCTTCTATTTTCCAAAATTTCTCTATGGTTTCGTTTAAAAGAGTATTGTCCTGAACAGGGGCCTCGCTAAGGGGGGGACAGGGGGGGAGCCTCCCCTCCCAAACATTCACAAATATTGTTACACTTGGCAAATTTAATTAAAATTTTAATAAAAATTGTAATACATTTTCTTTTTTTGATAGTTTGCAAAAGTTACAACGCTAATTGGGAATATTATTAAACTTTTTACATATAAAAACTGTATTACATTTTCTAAGTGTGGTAACTTGGCAAAATTATGAAACGAGTTGGCAAATATGAAAATTTGACTTGGCAATTTAAGGTCTTCTTCCCCACCAATAAAAAGTCTTAGCGATGGCCCTGGTCCTGAATGAAACCACACTGTACCCTCCCCTGATTTGGAATGGGAACACTCCCACTTGCTACATAACCAAAAACTGTATTATGAAAAATCAAATTACTATTAGCCGGACAAATTTGACCTGGCCGTAACAGCTCATAAAATATCTCAGCACTTAAAAGTAAATCTATGCGACCTGGTTTGTTAAAGTTTTCATCCGGGTCAATCCATTTCAAGTGGTCCAGCACTGGTCGCTCGACTATTTTTAAAAAATCTGAAATTTTTTGTACAACAACCCTAGCATGATGGAAGTTCAAAATGAACATTATTTTAATTCTACTATTTTTTTGTTTGTGCATGGCGGCCATCTTTGTTTCATCGTGTGCAGCGATTTTCTCAGATACTAGGATGCACAAAATTGTAAATATCTCGTATTCTATTCTCCCATTTGAAATGGGGTTTGCAGCATTTTGTTCAGAATAAAATAGGCTAAATATACAGTGTAAGAAAAATTTTGAAAAATAAATTTTTATAGGTAAAATTTACAATTTTTTACAAAATCTATCCGTTTGCAAGAGGAAAATTTTCATACAAGAGAAACTGTCAATCTTACACAATTTTTTCTACAAATAAGTCAAAAGTGCGTGTACTCATACGCTAAGTCCCAGATCTGGGAATTAATTTCTCTTTGCGAAAAAAATTCCGAAATTCGTCAAAAATTTCAAAAATCGCACTTTTTAAGCCTTGATATCTCTGGTGGGGCACGAGATAAAAATCTGAAATTTTGGCCTATGATAGAATCGTGTAGTAGCGTTATGAACAAAAAATTTCAATAAGGAGATTTGACTACAAGCTGAGATATGACATGGAAAATATGTGAAAACAATACTACCAAACTATTGTAAACCTACTATGTAATTGTTCAACAAGACTGTCAACCTTGCACAATCTTTTCTACAAACAGGTCAAAAGTGCGTGTACTCATACACCAAGTCCCAGATCTGGGAAATGATTTCTCTTTGCGAAAAAAAATTCCGAAATTCGTCGAAAATTTCAAAAATCGCACTTTTTAGGCTTTGATATCTCTGGTGGAGCATGAGATAAAAATCTGAAATTCTGGCCTTTGATGTACAAAAAATTTCAAGAAGGAGATTTGACTACAAGCTGAGATATGACATGGACAATATGTGAAAACAATACTGCCAAACTATTGTAACATACTATGTAATTGTTCATACCCCCAAAATTTTAAATTAATTATTTATGGTACAAAATTAAATGTTAGTTACAAATATCTTTTTCAAATGCTTCTGTGTGATTTAAACAATTAAGAATGTATGCTAAGCCAATACACTATTTTCCAGATGAACAAATCTACTAGAAATGCTATTGCAACAATTTTACTCGGAACACATTTCAGGAAAAGTAAATTACAGACAATGAATTGCAACTAATCGAGTTGACATGGCTTCAATTATTAAACCTAGAGAATTTCATTCAAGTTAACAAGGGATGACAAGACTTGGGGGGCTTCAAATAAAATTTTTAGAAAGAACAGCCTGATGGACTGACAACAGTAACTGGTCGAACCCATAACATCTCTCGTAAATATTCTTAAGCTCTTTGTTGAACATATATAGTATTTTGTAAATTAAATGCTTATTATTTAACTGTTTTCAACAAACGATATTTTCTGGGTAAATATTGTAATAAAAGAGAATAATCTCATTTCTCTTAATGTACTCGTAATAGCATTTCTTAACATTTCTTTAATCACCGTATCTCAGCTTGTAATCAAATTTCCTTCTTGAAATTTTTTGTACATAACACTACTACATAATACTATCAAAGGCCAGAATTTCAGATTTTTATCTCGTGCCCCACCAGAGACATCAAAGCCTAAAAAGTGCGATTTTTGAAATTTTTGACGAATTTCGGAATTTTTTTCGCAAAGAGAAATTAACTCCCAGATCTGGGACTTGGTGCATGAGTACACGTACTTTTGTCCTATTTGTAGAAAAAATTGTGTAAGGTTGACAGTTGCTCTTGCATGAAAATTTTCCTCTTGCAAACGGATAGATTTTGGAAAAAATCGTACATTTTGTGCTAAAATTTCACCTATAAAAATTTATTTTTCAAAATTTTTCTTACACTGTATATTTAGCCTATTTTATTCTGGACAAAATGCTGCAAACCCCATTTCAATTGGGAAAATAGAAGACGAGATATTTACAATTTTGTGTATCCTAGTATCTGAGAAAATCGCTGCACACGATGAAACAAAGATGGCCGCCATGCACAAACAAAAAACAGTAAAATTAAAAGAACGGTCATTTTGAACTTCCGTCATGTTAGGGTTGTTGTACAAAAAATTTCAGATTTTTTAAAAATGGTCGAGCGACCAAAAAAATATTTTCTGGACCACTTGAAATGGATTGACCCATCTGCTAGTTTTACATATTTTAACTCTGGCACATTAATATTAAACATTTTTGATGGCATGAAATCCGTAATTTTTGATACAATCAAAAAATCTAACTCTTTTTCAAAATTTCTTTTGTGTATCGGGTGGCTTTCAAAACAAAGTATACATTTTATACTCTTACTATCAGATAAAAATACTTTAGACACATTTCTCATAGATTTTTGATTATTATTTTCAGTTAATGATTTACCGCGTGACACAAAAAATAAATCTGCTTCCTTCGCTAACGTCACGGGATCGAACCATGAATCCGATTGTTTAACACTAATATGAGCTGCTGTATCTTTATCTAAACATTGAAATAATTTGTCTGATACAATTAATTGTTTCAGTTTCTCAAAATCGGACACTTCTCTCAATTTTAAATAATAATCAAAGCTAGTTATTAAACGTGATGCAAACTGCATATGTGTTTCATTCGACTGCCTAACAGTTTTTCTGAATTGCTCAAGACAACATTGTGGTGTTGGTTCAAATTCTCTAAGAACAATTCTCTTTACTTTATCATAATCACCCAACTCATTATCGCTTATGTAAGAAATTACATTTGAAGCTTTCTCCCCTAATAAATTCAAAAGAATCTCAGCTTTAAATTTATCGGGTACATTTTTTGTTATAAATGATCTTTCCAAAGAAGCAAAAAAAAGACCCCAACCTTCTGGGCGACTCGGAATTCTAATTGTTAGAGTTTTTATACTTTTTATTAAAGAGTCCAGAGAATCAATTTTACTTTCTGAATCGCTGTCATTAGTTTTAGAATTTGTTTGCATACGAGATAATTCTAATTTGGCTTTAGCTCTTTCCAATTTAATTTGCTCTAATTGCAATTCTAATTGTTTACTTTTCTCGAGCCGCTCAAATTCTTCCTTACGTTCCTCAATTATACCGTCTATTAAATTAGATACAAATTCAGAGTCACTTTTAAATTTCTCTGTATTTTTAAAAATATTAATTAACTGCTTTCGTGGCTTTATCGCTTACTTTTTCCCCTAATTCGGCTGCAGCTATTAGCAAATCTGACTTACGCGCGTCTTTAAACATTTTAAGAACAAATTTATAAAACCCAAAACAATTAACACTAACTCAAAACAATAAAATACATAACATAAATAAAAAACTATTGTATTATGGGGTAAATGAACCAACAAAACTCATGCTCTTACTTAATTTCTTTCAAATGCTGCAGGTGTTCCATTAAAACATCTCTTTTTTATTTCAGCGAAAGAAAGATTCCAATTATTGCGAAATTATTTCTCCGGCGTTTACCGGACCACATGTCGTCGATAGCTTGAAGAAATCACAAAACTCACTCATTTAGTGGACTGTCACACACAAAAATATTTATTTCACGACATAAACTCAAAACTTATAATGCGATCTCATATCGCCACTTTTCACAAACCAAAACACAACTCTGTTCTAAAATCTCGAACCCACACGGTTCTTCTTTTTCACAGATGGCGCTTTAATACAGCGCATACGGAATAACTCTGCGTAAAAAATTATTAATTTAATTTAAGACAGGTTTCCCCCGTCCCCATTTTTCTTAACCATTAAACTCTTAAAACTCTTCAGGCATTAAATACTATATACACTGCTCAAAACAATTAAAGGATATTGCAGCTTTAGATGGATTTTGTATCTGGGAAACTTTTAAACTGATTGATACATGGTCGACTGACATAGTAGGTTATATGAGAATAAATTACACATGTTTGGCAGAAAAAAAATGCATTTTATTGCGCATTTGTGTACAAAAGGAAAAAAAAAACACAATTTGTGCATATGAGAAAAAAAGAATAAGAAAAGGTGTTTTCTTCAAAGAAAATCATTTTCAGTAGGGGGTATGGTTTCCGCGAGCGGCCAGCAACGTTGAACACCTTTGAGGCATGGACTCAATGAGGCTATTAATGACGAGTTGGGGTATTCTGCCCCACTCTTCCAGAAGGGCTCTTTCCAGTTCTTGGCAGGGTTGCCGGCTTTTAGCCGGGCCAAAAAAAGCCGGCCGGCTTTTTTTGGTTTTATCCACTTAAAAAAAGCCGGCTAAAATTGAAAAAAAGGCGGCTTTTATTTTTAATACATTTTTAATTATTTACTACTAAAAAAGTTATAAATTTCTATTTAATTTTTCAAATAAATAAGTCTTTATAACTGCTAGAAGTCAACTGTGAAGGCATTATGTCTGAAAAATATAAATCTTGGAAAAAAGGAAGTATACTCAAAAAATGTGTTTTAAATTTCTATATTTCATAGTTCTACTTATATTACACATTCTTAAGAATTATCAGGGTTGCCACGCCACCTGGAGAACCTGGAAAACACAGGGAATTTTAAATCTCCTCCCAAAACAGGGAAAATCCAGGGAATTTTTTTAAAAATCTGGAAAACACAGGGAATTTGATAATGGCAAATTATAACATTTCTAATTAGCCTTCACACATGCATATTTTTTCGCACTCAACATGGAATAAATGCGTTGCAGTACAGGGAAAATACAGGGAATTTTTTTTTTTTCAAGATTAGAGTGGCAACCCTGATTATATTTAATTGAATTATGACAAAATGTAACATATCAAAGCATTCATGGAAACATTCTTACAGGCCAATATGTAAAGATTAAGTCATAAAATGAACAATGTTGAAAGAGAAATTAGGAAGGATTCAATATTTGAGGAGAGTTTAACACATAATTGCATAAATTAAACAACAATAAAAAATGTTCTAATATAATAAAATTTGTTGAATTAAAATTTTGAACAGGTCTTTGTTATTTAAAAGTGCATATATGCCCACTTGCATGAATGAATATATTCATGCATATGCTAATTGAGAATACTGAAATAAATTGGGAAATATAATATGTTATGAAATATACATAATTCGAAATACTATTTTCAATAGTGAGAAATGGTGTTTTTTTTATATGTATGATTTTAAATGTTTATATAGCAGGGTTGCAAAAAATCCATCTGCCCAATAAACCCGGGTGGGTTTTAATGGGTAAAACCCACTCTAAAAAACCCACGTTAAAGCAGGTTTTATTGGTTTTTGAATATCTGTGGTCAAATAGGGAATAAAACATGACATTTTAATAACTAAGTAATAACATAACATATAACTAAGTAACTATAGTCCTCTTTAATTTTTTAAAGCAGTAAAAATGGAAAAACAAGGCTAAGATTTTTAAAGGTCAATGTAAATCAGAAAAATCACTTGGTATGGCTTTTTTTATAATTTAGCTGACATATTGGCAATTCTGACTATAAATCACTAGCAACTCCATCAATGTGTTATTCTAGTATTAATGTCTTCATTATTGAAAAATTGGGTTATATCCCAATTTCTCATAATGAATCATAATGAAAATCCCAATCTTTCATTTTGATAAATTATTTAACTCAAAGTAAATTAAACATCAGTAAAATTAGTTAAAAGACACTTAAAATTGTGTATCTTATCATTAAAATGCTTCACTGTATAAATGCCAATTATGGCCAAAAAAAGCCAGCTAAAATCAATAAAAGCCAACCGGCCTGGCTTTTTTTAATTTTAGCCGGCTTTTTTGCAACCCTTGTTCTTGGAGTTTGTGGGGGTTGTTGGCGGCCAGAAACTCGTCTTCCTAGAGCGTCCCAAACGTGCTCGATTGGATTCATGTCTGGAGAACACGCTGGCCATTCCATTCGAACGATTCCTTCCTCGAAAAGGAAATCCTCCACCAGGTTTGCACGATGTGGCCTGCAGTTATCGTCCATTAAAATGAAGTTATCTCCGATTGCTACAGCGTAAGGGACTACAATAGGTCTGAGGATCTCATCCCTATATCGGCGACCAGTCAGAGCTCCATCTCGAATGATGTAGAGGTCAGTGCGCCCGTCAATGGAGATGCCACCATACACCAACACTCCTCCACCGCCAAATCTGACACTTTCGTGCACGAACGCAGGATTATTCCTACTGCCACGGTCCCTCCAGATGAAAATACGCCTATTATCCGAATGCACAGAAAAACGGGACTCGTCAGAAAACATTGACCTCCATTTGACATGCTCGGTTGCCCACTCCCTGCGGTCGCGACCATGCCTTGATGTTAATCTAACACATACCATCGGTCGGCGAGCATACAGACCTACAGCATGGAGCCGGTTTCGGACAGTGAGTTGAAATCGTGGTGCCTGTAGCCGAGCGAAGGTGTTGTTGGAGAAGAGTAGCGTTCATATTTCGGTGTCTGCGAGCTGTTAACGCTAAATACCGATCTTCATTGGGCGTTGTTCTCCGTCTACGACCTTGCCCTGGTCTTCGGCCTGCACACCCACTCTCCAAAAAACGTTTCCAGATCCTGGAAATGACACTTTGTGACATTCCAATGGCTTGCGCTACTTCGGCTTTAGTTTGGCCCCCTTCTAACCTACCAACAATTCTCCAAGCTTCTAAATCTGTCAAATGATTTCGCTGAGACATCGTACTCATCGAAACAAAGCAATCACTGAATGCCGATCATCCTTGTCTTCATTCTCTTTTATCCAGTTGAAAGTCAAATTTCATTCACTGCCGCTGAAGCGACGTTTTTGACGTCGAACTCAAAATTTGCATACTCCACAGTTTGAAAACCAGAAAAATTTGCATTTGTGATTCTCTTCTTCTATTTTCGGCAAAAAAAAATTCGTTTATATCTTTATTTTAAATAAAACTTCAAATATCCTTTAATTGTTTTGAGCAGTGTATAACCCTTATCAGAAAGAACCTATACCCCAAAAATGAGACACGCTGTATAATTCTGCATAAAACCCCTTTTATCTAATTAAGGGCGGATGGGGTGAGGGGTGGGAACCAAAACAGTGAATTCAGCATGAAAAACACATTCACCTAAATTAAGAACCTCCCTTCGATCCTCCCTATATACTTAACCAATGAATCCCCAAAATCAATTCCTTGTCACTTTTTTTTCCGGTAACTTTTTTCCGAGTCACTTTTTTCCGCTGTTATAGTTTATGTCATTTTCTTCCGATAACTTTTTTTTCCAGTCACTTTTTTTTCCATTTACCCACTTGTCTATTTCTTGCGTTTTTATGGGTGTTCTCAACTGCGCCGCTCAACAAGCGCAAAATGTTTTGACAAATTTACAGATTCATTTTTTAACGGGAATATGTAAAATTAGAATGCTTGACAATGGAAGCGATTTCGAATCGAACTTATTTTACCATTTTATGATAGTTAAATTATCTATCCAGTTCTAAGCTCTTTTGATCACATGATCACCCGTTTTTCTCCTGCTTTTCGACCGGTTTTTCTGCTTTCGTCAGGAAATGTGTTCAAAAACGTCAACTTTGAAAGCTTGCTATGAAAGATGTATTGTGTTTTTTCAAAACAAGAAAATTAAGTGCAATTAGACAGTTTCTGAATAACACGTTATTTTAACGCATTTCCGAACAAAAATAAATTAAAGCATGAGTCACAAAGTTGCCCTTTTTGATTTAAGAACACCCTTAAATAAGAATTAATAAAACAAGTTTGAAATTGCACGTGAAGCGTAGCAAATGAGGTGCGTTCGTACGATAAGCAAGTTTTAAAATTATGCAGATCTTGCTGTTATAGTAACAAACAGTACTTCGGATACAGTATAGTGGTCATATTTTTTTTTTTTTTTTTTTTTTTGTGCTCCTGGACATACATGGACATACAACTTGCATTACACCTCAGCAGCGTATACCATATTCATAAAATGTGAAATACTTGAATATAGTTAAAACACGTCCCAAACAATATATCCACGTATACCATTATGTAGGGGAATATTTTTGAGTGGCCCTGTAAATTTTTTTTTTTTTTTTTTTTTTTTTTGCAAAGATTGTAAAGACGGACGGACAAATGGACTGACAGACTGAACGACGAATATAGGTGCTACTTATATGTATAATTACGGATTTACTTAAAATTATTCAGATCTTGATATAATAGTACACAGTATATTTTGGATACAGTATAGAAGCCAAAATCTTTTGTGTGTCCCTGTAAATACTATCTGCTTTCTTTTATACAGAAAATAACTTGTAATATTCTTCAGCAACATATATCAACCTCATAAAATTTTAAATAGTTAATTATAATTCAAATGCGCACCAATCAATGTTCTCCCTATACCATTATGTAACATAATACTTTTGTCTGACCTTGTAAATCAATATCAAATGTTCTTTGTACCACAGATTATGCAAAATGTATATTATAATATGTACTTCATAGATGCATATCGATTTTATTATGTTTGAATGAGTATCATCATTAAAATGCATTCGAAACTTTTTCTCATTGACCGTAAAATAACGGAATACTTTTGATTGCACCTGTAATTAATCTATCCATCCGACTTTCATAAAATTTGAAATGACTCGACATAATTATGTAATAATTATATATTTTAAACTTCAAACGATTAAAATGCATTTGAAATTTTTTTCCCCATTGACCGTAATGTAGCGGAATACTTTTGATTGTCCCTGTAATTGATCTATGCATCCGGTTTTCATAAAATTTGAAATGACTTGAAAAAATTATGTAATAATTATACATTTTAAATTTCAAATGATTCGGTCGTGCAGTTTTTACGTTGTTATATGCGGACGGACAAATAGACTGAACGACAACTATAGGTGCTCTGTATTTACATAATTACTACCGCACCTAAAAATTGTTTGAAATAGTTCCTGTGGATTTGAGAACAAACTTGACAAAAGGATAATATACGAAAACTGTAACGTTTAAGTTAATATCTTTCCAGAAACATAAATACAAATGAATTATAAACTTTCCAAACATACCTGGATTTAATGAATGCTTGAAAGAATTCGAAGATTTAAAAAAATGAACTCATATATCCATCTTTTTCATAATTTTCTTCTCTGAAGAGCATTTAATATCAGTCATAGCAGAACGCTCAATAAAACAAACTAATACCTTAGCACTAAAGCAACTTACAACAAAATGTTTGTGGAATTAAGTCTAATCTTCAAAGCATACGAGAATGCGTTTTTGTGTTTTTCCTGGTATTCGAGAGAGTGCAGTTCCGTTTCCATAAAAAAAGAGCAAGAAACAGATGTAAGTAATTAAACCCCCCAATGGTGCAGTATTGAAAAACCCGAGACATGACAGGAAATGACCATTCCTTTTAGCCTTCCGCTGATTTCCAATAGTACAAGTGAATGGCGTCCTCTTTCAAAATGACTGACCGGTTTTCGTTAAAAGCTGATACTGTTACTATGTGCTGTTGGGGCGATCGAGGAGTAAGAAATAATTGTAAAAAAGCGTGAAAAGAGACTAAATCTGAAAAATATAGACTTAAGGCAAATGTAAAAAAATAGCTTGTTTAGCGTCTCTGAGGCATGTGTAATCCTCGAAAAAATAAAATTTTTACGTTCTAACATTATCATAAGTGTTTAAAATTCTAGGAGGGACTCTGGAATGTCTGGGGTGGGCCCGGCCCACCCGGCCCCCCCGCTAGTTACGCCTATGGATTTTCATCAAAAAATCGTGATAAAAAGGTGACACTTGACAAAAGATCGCGAAAAACTGGCATAGTTAGTCAAAAGATCGCGAAAAATCGGCAAATTTCGTTAAAAACAGCGATAAATCTAATAATTTCCGGCAAATTTTTTCAAAAGGTTCGCGAAAAATGGCTAATTTTGTTACAATGTCCCAAAAAGGCAGCAAAAATTCGCAAAAAAGACAAATTTCATCCAAAAATCGCGATAAAACGGCAAATTTTGTCAAAAGAGTCGCGAAAAACAGCAGTTATTACCAAAAAATCGTGATAAACCGGCACGTTTCATCAAGAGATCGCGAAAAAAAAAACAAAGCAAGTTTCGTCAAAAAATCGCTTTAAAACAATTTTCGTCAAAGGGGCACGAAAAAGACATTAGAATTTTTCTGTTACAAAAACTAACTTTCCTGCTTCCCAATTTTTATTATTATTTTATTTATTTATTTTTTTTAATTTTTTTTTTTATTTATTTATTTATTTATTTATTTTTTTTTTTTTTGCTGCTCCAAAAACAAATTTTCCTGCTTCACAATCTGTTTTTAATTGTTCCAAATCTTTCTCACTGAATGTAACCTCTGAAAATACCCATTCATTAATAAAACCTTTATTCAAAAGTATCCCTTTTTCAGGAAAAATGTTTTTTTCAATAAATCAGTTTTGCCCCCTTTTTAAAAAGAAAATCAAACAATAGTAGTACTTGTTATCTTCTACATTCAAATAAGCATTATTTAATAATTTAATTCGTAAGTTTAAAACATTTTTTACGAATATAAATAAACGGAGCAAAGTCGAAAAAAACCCCACTAATGGCACTGGAAATCTCATAAAAATCTGTTTAAAAAAAAAAAAAAATGTGCAGGACAACTTTTACTATACTAGTTTAAAAGGTTACATATCATGGATTATATGTTCAATATACATTACAGATAAAATAGTTTTTTTTTTTTTTTTTTTTTTTAAAGGGAAAAAACTGATGGTAAATTACTAAAATTTAGAAAGATTATTATCTTGGTACTGGAAATGAAAGTACGAGGAATCGCCTAAAATTAAGTTTACTGTATTTTAAGAAGCAAAAGGACGGGGAGGGTAAATATCAACATTTTTTAAGTAGGTCAAATGGGGTAGCCTTTCGTATGGATTTTTTTTTTTCCCCCCTAAGTAGAATGATACCATCTCAGGCACGAGATTGCAAAATTTGAAAAAAGAGGAAAAGCGCGTGAACCGGAAAATCAAATTATTTTAAACAGCGCGCCTATAAGACAATTAAGAAGCTTATTTTATTCCCAACAAAACTGTCAATACTTTTGTTTAAATCCCTTTTTATTTTATTTTTAGGGGAGAAAGGGCGGGGGGGGGGGGGTCAGAATAAATCCATTTATGCAAATATTATAAGTAGTTCTGGAATTAAACTTTCTATTTTAAGTTTATACTTCTGAAACAATGTTTTACACAGCAATCTTAGCTAATTGTACAATTTAAATTTTAACATGTGTTCACTCAGACCATCAATTAACGAATATGGCAAGCTAATGCTTAATTTGCCACTCAATTGCAAAATAGTTGCTGAAAACAGTATTACAGCAAATTTTCTGCAATTCTATGAAGAAATTCGTATTTTTTTTCTGCAATTCCGTCACAAAATTTGCGTTTTTTCCGCGATCTTTTGTCGGAAATTGCGGTTTTTTGCGATATTTTGACAAAAATCACTGTTTTTTCACGATTATTATACGGAATCCGCGTTTATCTCGCGATATTTTAACGATAATTTTTCTGGCGATATTTTGACGAAAACCGCGTTTTTCTCGTGATATTTCGACGAAAGATAACATTTTTTTCGCGATCTTGCGACAAAAATAGTTTTTTTTTTTTTTCAGCGATCTTTCGACGGAAATGGCTTTTATTCTCGTGATCTTTTGATGAAAATCACTTTAATTTCTCAATATTTTGATGAAAATCGCGTTTTTTTTCGTGATATTTTAACGGAATCTCATTTTTTTTGCGATATTTTGACGAAAACCGCGTTTTTTTCGCGATGTCTTGTCGAAAACCACGTTTTTTGCGATGTCTTAAAGAAAACCGCGGTTTTCTTGCAATTTTTGACGAAAGCCGCTTTTGTCTCTCGATATTTTGTCGAACATAGCATTTTTTCGGAGTCTTTCGGCGAAAATAGTGATTTTTTGCGACCTCCCGACGAAAATCGTGTTTTAATACCGCAATATTTTGACGAAGATAGCTTTTTTTGCGATATTTTGTCAAAAATCTCGCTTATTTCTCCGATCCTTGATATAAAAAAATCGGAAACGCCGAAAATGGCAAAAAAGCGGAAAACCGCGGAAGAATCTCATGCCTACCATCTGCAAGTTTATACGATCAATTTTTTAAAGTAACGGCTTTACTAATAAAATGGCAAAAATTATACTTTATTCAGATAAAACAGGTTTTCACAGTAACAAATGATGGCCATTCTCAAAAATTTGGGGAATAACATCGCTTTGTCACTAGACATTAAAATCCGATCAATGCCCCCAAAATAGAGCTTTACTTTGCTTTTTTTTTTTTTTTTGTGCGTGTGTGTGAGGGGGGGGGGGGAGGTGGTAATTCGAGGGATGATGATACTTCAACTTTTTTAAATTCGGTGAAGTGGGTGTCATTTTTATGGATTTTCAAATTCTGGATCAAATAACATCAATCGTAAGTCCATACGACCTTTCTTTATAAAAGTTATGATAGATTTTATAAATATACAATCTTGAAAGTTATGTTTCATTATTGAGCACAGCTTTGTCATATTTATTTTACATTCAAAACTTGTTCTTTATATCATATCAAATAATATGAAGCTTTTTAAACATCCTCAAAACAGCAATAATCAAAATAAGGATTATCAAATTCCTTCAAGGTTAGTCAAGTTGCTAAAATATCCGTGTATTCATAATTTTTATCGATAAAAACATTCATGACTTTGTATTTATAAAACCTGCCTAACTTTGTAATGTTTGTTGTCTTAATTGACTTGCGGGAGTGTCATTCAATTCCCAATTAAAAAATTCATAGCAAACTAGACTACACTTTAGCTAAAGAACAAAACTGAATTCTCCACTATAGTAAAAATGCCCTCCTCCTCCCCAAACATTAAAAAAAAAAGCTTTTTTTCAAGTGAGGCGGGAGTCTTCATTTTTAATCTCAAAACAGAACTTTTTTCGAATTTCTGTGAATGGTCATCGATTGCTGTATCTACTCATATTTTGGTCTATTTTACCTGTGCAAATATGCGAGACAAATGCCGCCCTTTTACGATGCGCCCTGAGGCGGCTGCCTCACTTGCCTCACCCCTGACGAGAGGTACTGGGTTCAAATCAATTGCGGCAGTCAACCTAATAGTTCAGTTTTTTCCGAACCTTGGATAAATATGGGTTAGGTTTCCTAAGAAAGACCTCTAGAGAGGTGTCCCCCCCCCCCTTACAGAGGGCCTATATTCCTCATGTTGATAATTGGCTGTCATAAACGCAACTAACTTTTCTTAAAATATATATTTTAAATAAGGTAGTATTTTTTTCTTTTTTTTTTTTTTTTTAAATATATGAGTATGTTATAGACAGTTTGCATACAATATAGGCATCTTATTTAACACATTAGAGATACCCATTATTAATGTTTCTTTAAAATATATTTATTGGATATTTTGGTTCTTTCTTGTTAAAGCACCCCCCATTATTATTATGCCAAGGTCACAGTTAAGATTTTAATATTCTCCTATGTATAGAATTATATGCCACATCAGGCATCAGTGTAGGTCCCTTCTATCTATTGATAGAAATTTTTTTGTAAATAATGTAGAAGTGGATAGTGAGTACTAAACTTCATGCATATTGCATGTATAAATTTTGTAGTTGGTTTAGTTTACATCTGTATGCAGGATATCACAAAAAGATAGTCACAACTTTAAGAAAAAGTACTAGCAGGATAATTGTAGGAAAAACACGAGAGATTGGTTGATGATACAGTAGCGGACAGAAAACCGCACTGTCTGGGAGAGGACGTTGTGAGGATTTCGGGCCATTGAAATAATAATGCTGTACGTATCAGCTATGTACCTGGGCATTGCTCCATAACTCAATTTAATGATTTCCACTTTTTGTAGTACTACAAGTGCAACATGGTTTCGCTTTTCCATATGTTAAATACTTCATAGGAAAAAAATATATATATAAAATAACCTAATGAATAAATTAACAGATTTTACACATGATAAAAACTGCAACAGAAACACATGCGAGTATCTAATCTTCTCTTCACTTCAGCCCCAACTTTTGCTGTGTTTTTTGTAAAAATTCACCGGGATCCAGGTAAACTTTTCGATCATTAGCAAAAGAAGATGGCTAATCAGAAGCTGCATTTTCACAAACAGCGAAAATTGCCCCAAAATGCAGGTTTCTTATTTTTCAAACTCGTTTCGCTAATAATTCCGTCATTGATAAAAATGTTCTGAATCGATCATTCGCTTTGGAATAACACCATTTCTTTGACTTCGTTTTTTTAGCGCCATGAAAAAAAAATGTTTACATCTGCAAGCCTGTGCGAATTTCGGACTCTGATAGATTTTAGGTCGGCAGATTTGTGGGGCTTTACTGTATCGCTTTGCAAACTTTTTCTTTGCAAATTGGCCCCCATGACAAATTCTTTCCCATTGGCTAAAAAAAAATTGTCGCCAATGGGTCATACATAATTGTTTTAACTTGCCATGCTACGAGAAAAATGTTAATAAAGAATTTCGGCACTACTTGATTATCCCGTCGACCAAAAAGCTACTGCCAACTACAAGATTAAGTGTTAATAATGGATGATCATAAATGTCACATTCACTTGACAATTAAGTTATCAAAAGATTTCTAATTCAACTTTTTATTTCTACTTTTATTAATGTTCTACAAATTTATTTATTTTTACGTTATTTAAACAAAAAATGATGTTAATTTGTATAATTTGGCTATTTGTATAATTGGTCAACGGGATAACCAAGTAGTACCAGAACTTCTTTTCAAAATAACAAAATACCAAGTTGTTATAATAAAAAACTTTATATTAATTTTCTAATGTAGTTTGTTTTTTGCATAGATGGAAGTAAAGAAAGGAAAGTGGACCACTCTTATCTTCCTCATGTCTGTATTCACTTTTATAATTAGTTACATTAAATATGAAATTTCACATAAATTAAAATGTTGTGACTGCATTAACATATTAGTCAAAGACAAAAATTTTAGAATTAGCTTGCCCAAATGAAATGCGTCTGAAATGTAAATACTTTATGTTGAGTGATAGAAGTCAATTAATACCCCCCAGAAAATAATTGTAAATGCTTTTCAAAAACTCATCAATTATGAAATTACTTTCCTAAAATTGCCAGAAACCAAAAAATATTATGCAATTGATCATCATATCATCAATATCATTATTGAAAAACATTATTTCGGTCTGCATTCATAAATAAATGCAAATGTGGAAACCAACTTTTAAATTTATATTTTTATTATTATTTTTATTTTATTTATTTTATTTTATTTTATTTATTTATTTATTTATTTTGGTCAGGAATTACAAATATTTTACTAACTATCTATAAAAAAGTTTTAAATGATACTACAAATTCACTCATAATAATAATAATAATAAATCTGTATTAACAAAAGTGTGATTATTTAATTATTTTTTTATGAGAGAATATTAAATGCCATGTTTATTGTAAATTATATGAAAGTACGTGTTACTAGTGAAAAATACTCTTTAGTTGTAATATCTATTAAAAGAATATATATTTTAAGTTAATTATGCATTAAGAAATTTGAAAGTTTAATTGACAAAAATATTTTTTTTAATTGTTTGAAAAAACTAATATTTTTATTTATGAGTTTATGCAATAATAATCCTGATATTTACAATTTAAAATTGTAAATTTTAGGGCCCGGCGTGGGTATTAAAAGTTTCACCCGAGTCCGTCCCGTTTATATTTTCATAGTTTACGGCCAGGTCCTGCTCGTACAAAAAATCAGTGAAAAAAGATAAGTATTAATTGGATAATTTTACAGTATACTTTAAATTATGTTCTCACAAGTCTGGAAATACTCAATAGCAGCATTAATAATTGCTTAGACATTTAAGACTTTTCAACATTCAAATAAAGATTCATAAAACTTGATGTAGTTTAGAATTTTAAAAAAAGTTGGTTAAAAAAATCCTAACTTTTGAAACTGTATAAAAAAAGTAGATTTTAAAATACGAGGGACATTGAAAAAAAGTTTTCCACGCCATTTAAAAAGAAACAAAACATAATTACCCGGAAAGTTGGATCCAATTGAACTGGATCCTGTTGAAGTACTCGTTGTCCTCATCGTGGTATCGCTCTAAAACAACGCGAAGAAGATTCTCAATGCATGAAACCACAACGAAACACCTGTTTATTTTGGAAACTCTGCGCCAGGTGGGTGCTTAATCAAGTTGCACCTTAACACAAAACCAAACGTGGGAAAGCAGCATTGATGTTTCTGTAGAAATATCACGATGAAGGAAATGAATACCTCAACAAGATTTTTACAGCTGATGAGGCGTGAATTAACAACTAACAAGTTCCTGGCTCCAATCCCAGGATGGCAGACTTTTATGACACTGGACTCAAAAACTTATCCCACGTTGTGACAAGTATTTTAATTCCGTTGGTTCTAATGTGGAGATGATGTTGTATCTTTTGTAATAGTTCTTTTTGAGTAATTATATTTTGTTTCTTCTACGGGGGTCATCCAAAAAACTTATTTTATGGATGACCCCCGTATTTTTCAGCAAATTATTATTATGATCCAATTTAGCTACTTTGACACATTTTTGAATTCATTTCTTTTCGGAAACACATAAAATTGGCAGACGTTTTTATTCAGAAACTGTGTAATCGAATGGAATTTTCCATTTTTCGTAAAAGACAAAAAATCTTTGAGAAAATACTGCCAAAGTTGTCATTTTGAATCGAAATTCAATACGCAATAGTACTGGGGAGAAGAAAAACTTGTCATCAAGTGATTAGAATAGCTTATAAATCAAAAAGTTAATTATTTATCTGAAAAAATGCAAAATGCTATTCGATTCCAAAATACTTCAATCATCAGGCCTGTCAATTTTGTGCCTTTATAAAGAAAAATGAGTCAAAGTATGTCAAATTTCATGTTGTTGAGCTGGGAATTTGAGAATAACCTTAAGTTTACAAAGATTATGTTAATATACGTTCATTATCGCCATTAATATTTTTACAGTACATATTCCTTGCCCTCCACATCCTGAGAAAAATTAAATTTAGTTTTGTCCCGTCTCGACTGTGTAAAAAAATGCAAGCCTGATCCCCTGTACAAGTCTTCTGAAAAAATTAAACCCGGATTCAGATGCCATTTAACTGTCCGATGCCGATCTATATGCTGGACACTTCGTACATTTCTTTATTGATATTGTCAAACTATCATCTGCTCGTGACGCACATTTATACATATTCTTGCGGAACTCGCAATCTATCGGCCCAGTAGAGATTTTTTATTATCGGGCCGGTAGGCCTGCTTAATTTTTTTTATCGATCCGGAACGGCAGGTTCGTTCAATTTTTTTTGTTGGCCAGGTCCTTTAAATTTGTTTAGAGGCTCGATTAATCCATTAATATTTCTCCAAAACATATTGCTTGTCCCACTGTAAACAACTAGATCAAGTTTCGCTCTGACTCGACAATGCTCAAAAAACATAAATATACACATAAGACTCTGTCCAGCACGAGTCTGCTTATGAAATTGAGTTTGTGCTCAGATACGATGCGATTGTCCTATTATCTGATATCTAATCTGGGCATATTATAATTTCTATAGTGATTTTGTCTAATTAGTATCGGTTCGTAAAGCACATTTATAATTGTTATTCTCGCGAAAGTCATAACCAATGAAAATGGTCCATATTTTATCGGCTTCGCTTAAATTTTTATGTAGAGCCGTTAATGAGTGAATAAATGTGAAATGAATAAATAAAATGAATAAAAAACTAGTCATTGGAGGCTACCGTAATACTTACCCATCATGGATATGCATAATATATGAAAATAAAACATATGTGAAATATTTATAAAATACATTGCAAATCCAAAACAAAATTTAATCGTATATTTAATTCTTTTTAATATATACATAGTAATGCTCTGTTAATCCCTTTGAGACAAGTGATACGTATACGTGCCGCAAAAAGACTTAAGAATACTTGTTTATCCCCACCAGCAAAATTTTACTGTAAAATTTGTGTTATTAATTTGGGGCATTTTTTCGAATTAATAAGGCACAAATTTGTTTTAAAATTTTTTTAACAAACATTAAAAATTTCGTAAAAGGCTCCTATCGCAAAGGAGTTAATGAATTGCTGATGTGCCAATTTCGACAAATTATATAAAAAGCCAAGCTACTCAAGTAGTACCAAATTGTGTAAAAGAAACATCCTTATAACTCCAAAAAATATAATCATATTACAGGGATGCCACTCAGAAAATAGCAAAAAAGAGGAAATTATGCGTAAAGTAAAATTTACGACATTTTTCACAACTTTATGTGTGAATTTTGAAAATTATATTGTTTATAATAAACTAAATAAAAAATTACAGCTTTTCTTTTGTTGTAAAATTTTAATTTATAAGAGTAAGTTAAAATGATTTTTCTTTAGTTCACAGTATTTTACATCAATTAAGGTAACCCAGCAACAGGTTCAGTGAAGAATTTTATGTATCGCATCATTTTAAACCAATTCAAGTAACCCAGCAATAAATTCAATGATTATTCCGCGAGTAAATAGCAAAATTTTGCAGTTTTTTTTTTTTTTTTTTTTTTTTTTTTTTTTAATTTGACGAAAATTACTGTTTTATTTCATGATCGTTTGGCGAAAATCGCCGTTTTATTTAGCGATCGTTTGACGAAAATCGCCGTTTCACATCATGATCGTTTGATGAAAATCATCGTTCCACATCGTGATCTTTTGACAAAAATCGTCGTTTCACATTGCGATCGTTTCAGAAAAATCACCGCTTCGTTTCGCGATCGTTTGACGAAATTCGCCGTTTTATTTAGCGATCGTTTGACGAAAATAGACGTTTCACATCATGATCGCTTGACGAAACTCATCGTTCTACATCGCGATCGTTCGACGAAAATCGCCGTTTCACATCATGATCGTTTGACAAAAATCATCGTTTCACATCGCGATCCTTTGACAAAAATCGCCGTTTCACAAAAATCACCGTTTTATATCGCGATCGTTTGACGAAAATGGGCGTTTTATTTAGCGATTGTTTCAAGAAAACCACCGTTTCATTTCCCGACCGTTTGATGAAAATTGCTGCTTTATATCGCGACCGTTTGATGAAAATTGCTGCTTTATATCGCGACTGTTTGATGAAAATAGCCGTTTTTTTCGATCTTTTAACGAAAATCGATGTTATATTTCGCGATCGCTTGACGAAAAAGGCTGTTGTATTTCGCGATCGTTTGATGGAAAAGGCTGTTTTATTTCGGGATCGTTCGACGAAAATCGTTATTTTATCTCGTGATCGCTTAACGAAAATCGCGAATTCTTAAAAATTAAAAAAAAGCGGAAATCCGCCAAAAGGCGGAAAAGTGGCATCCCCGATATTAACTAACAGTTTACTGCTAGTCTCATTAATTATAGATTAAGCGTCTCATTTTCAATTAAAATATATCTTTGAATTGAAATTTGAATGAAATACAGGGTTATGAAAAATCGAAGAATGTGGAAAACCAGGATTACAAATATCTAGGCAACTAATAATTCTATCGACTTCATCTTTATGCAAAATTTGTGTTATTTTATTGCCTTTTACATCCACTCATTAAAATACAAAATTTCGAAAAACTTTATATACCTTTCATCAGAACGAATTTTTCGAGAGCCCGAAAAAAATACTTCCGAATAATTGAGGTAACATTAAATAGGCTTCGTTAGTGATGGGCGATAACGAGAAGTTTTTCTCGATTTTCTCAATTATATGAACATTTCGATAATTTTCGATTGTGTAAAGTTTTTCTCGATGACTCCAGATTGCATTTGCTTTTATACCATACAGGATTCGATTTTATCAAGAGTCGTCTGCAAGTGAATGAGTCGCTGTTAATAAAGACACGACGGATTCACTCGCTAGTGAGCCTCTCCTTTCATTGGTGTCTAATTTACACGCAAATATCTAGTAATATGAAATCTCGAACTGGGTCCTCGTTGTATACTGCATCATATACCAAACGCGGTGTGCACGCACAGAAAAATCTTGTAAACAAAATTCTTGAACCGAACGAACCTCTGACCGGATCCTTGGGGGTGTGAAAGGTGGGGAAAGGGGCATAGGAGCTGCGTAATGTGAATAAGCGGGCATATTGCTTCCCAACTATATATCGCATGAGGAGTATTGGCAAAATTTAGAAAAGTGCCCCTAAGAGGACAAAATGGAGTGAGGTTTGCCGAAGGTGTATAACATCAAGTGGTCACAAGCTTTTCCAACCATATGCCACCTGAGATGTATCGATCTTAATTTACATAAATGCCCTCCCTTAGAGCGTAAATGGGGGGAGGGGCAAGGGAGGTGCATAAAATGAAAAGTGGTTACAGGCCTTTTCGACAATATGTCACATGACGGGTCTTGGGTAAATTTATAAGAATGCTCCCCAGGAGGGGCAAAGTGAGAGGAGGACAGCGGAAGGTTCATAACATGAGAAAGTGCTAACAGGCTTTTCCAATGATATAGCACATGACTGGTCTCGGCTAAATTTATAAAAGTGTCCCCCGTGGTGGTCAAAGTGCGTTGAAGGACTGCAGAAGGTGCATAACATGAGTAATGGTCACAGCCATTTCCAATACTGTATCACATGAGGGGCCTTGGATAAATTTTGACTCTTCCCCCAAGGTAGCGAATTGGGGGCAAATATATAAAATCGAGGTACATAAGATTAAAATGTAATCACAGGACAAACAACAACTTCCAGCTTTTCTAAATTCCATATATTATAAATATTTACTGGAAGCTCCTTAAAAAAGTGGCATTTCGGGAGTGCCGACAGAAGTGAAAAGTTGTAACATTACATGTGTATTTTTTAATCGTCAGGAAATATTTTATTGTGCGGGAAATACAAGGACTAATTAAAGCCTACACGCGAGAGGAGGCCAGAGTCCCAGCAGTAATGAATAATATTTATATGGTACACATGTCATACACACACTCCATTGGCACGATTTTTTTCAGATGCAAATTTGGCGAAAACCTCGAAGAAGTTTGAGAAATTTAAATTTCAACCCATGGGTCCGTAACGTACCCCAAAATGACGGGAGAAATTTTTTATGATGGATTTGTAATGTACGAAGCATAAGCTTTCAATAGACATTACATCAAAGATTGAGAAACCCCCTCCCCCCCCCCAAAAAAAAACTCAGTGCTATGGGGGAGAACCGGAAAATTGCAAAAAGAGCGACGAAGAAAAGTATTCTATGCTATAACTTTTCTCCCCGCTGTAGCTCCCATATGAACAAATTTATAGCCTTTTAAAAATTGAAATGAAGTGAAGAAATGAGCAAAATTAGGCGAATAAACGACAGGGGGAGGGTCCACAGCCCCGGGGGTGCCATTCGCTTAAACTTTTAAGTTAAAATTGGTAGAGAATCAAATGAGCTATATTTTAACGTGTATGTGTTGGGGGGGGGGTTCAAGCTCCTCCCCCCTGGAAGAGGTCCTCAAAGAGAGAACTTTAAAATAATGTGCCTCTGTTACGGTAATCTTTTATCGAAAACGGCGTTTTTTCCGCGATCTTTTAACGAAATCGGCGTTATATCCGCAATCTTTAGACGAAATCGGCGTTTTCCCGCCGTCTTCAGAAAAAATCGGCGTTTTATCTGCGATATTTGGTGAAATGCCGTTTTTTCCGCGATCCGCACAGGAAATTCACGTTTTTCATCAATCTTTTCACAAAGTTCGTTTACAAAAACATTGACGAAATCGTCGTTTTTCCACGAAATATTGACGAAATGTATGCTATTTCGGCGATCCTATCACGAAATTTGCATTTCTACGCAATTGTTTTTTCCGCGCGCAAAACCGTACAAGTTGGCAACTATGCGGAACTGATAACCCATTTTCAAATTTTCGGAAGAGGATGCCTAAAATTTTCGGACGAGAATCACTCCTAACAAAAATACATTAAAATAAAATAAATACACAAATATAAGAATGGGTAATGAAATTTTATTCAATAATTTTGATATATAAAATATATCAATATGAAAAATTTTCAAAAACACACAATTATTCTTTAAAACTTTTATAAGCAAATTCATTTAAAAATCTACCTTCAAAATAACTTATGGCACAGTCATAAAACTCCAAATTTGGCTTAAATCTGTTTGCATCTAGTAGGGAAAAGAATTAATCAGTGTATAATTAGAATATTAACTAACAGTTTACTGCTAGTCTCATTAATTATAGATTAAGTGTCTCATTTTCAATTAAAATATATCTTTGAATTGAAATTTGAATGAAATACAGGGTTATGAAAAATCGAAGAATGTGGAAAACCAGGATTACAAATATCTAGGCAACTAATAATTCTATCGACTTCATCTTTATGCAAAATTTGTGTTATTTTATTGCCTTTTACATCCACTCATTAAAATACAAAATTTCGAAAAACTTTATATACCTTTCATCAGAACGAATTTTTCGAGAGCCCGAAAAAAATACTTCCGAATAATTGAGGTAACATTAAATAGGCTTCGTTAGTGATGGGCGATAACGAGAAGTTTTTCTCTATTTTCTCAATTATATGAACATTTCGATAATTTTCGATTGTGTAAAGTTTTTCTCGATGACTCCAGATTGCATTTGCTTTTATACCATACAGGATTCGATTTTATCAAGAGTCGTCTGCAAGTGAATGAGTCGCTGTTAATAAAGACACGACGGATTCACTCGCTAGTGAGCCTCTCCTTTCATTGGTGTCTAATTTACACGCAAATATCTAGTAATATGAAATCTCGAACTGGGTCCTCGTTGTATACTGCATCATATACCAAACGCGGTGTGCACGCACAGAAAAATCTTGTAAACAAAATTCTTGAACCGAACGAACCTCTGACCGGATCCTTGGGGGTGTGAAAGGTGGGGAAAGGGGCATAGGAGCTGCGTAATATGAATAAGCGGGCATATTGCTTCCCAACTATATATCGCATGAGGAGTATTGGCAAAATTTAGAAAAGTGCCCCTAAGAGGACAAAATGGAGTGAGGTTTGCCGAAGGTGTATAACATCAAGTGGTCACAAGCTTTTCCAACCATATGCCACCTGAGATGTATCGATCTTAATTTACATAAATGCCCTCCCTTAGAGCGTAAATGGGGGGAGGGGCAAGGGAGGTGCATAAAATGAAAAGTGGTTACAGGCCTTTTCGACAATATGTCACATGACGGGTCTTGGGTAAATTTATAAGAATGCTCCCCAGGAGGGGCAAAGTGAGAGGAGGACAGCGGAAGGTTCATAACATGAGAAAGTGCTAACAGGCTTTTCCAATGATATAGCACATGACTGGTCTCGGCTAAATTTATAAAAGTGTCCCCCGTGGTGGTCAAAGTGCGTTGAAGGACTGCAGAAGGTGCATAACATGAGTAATGGTCACAGCCATTTCCAATACTGTATCACATGAGGGGCCTTGGATAAATTTTGACTCTTCCCCCAAGGTAGCGAATTGGGGGCAAATATATAAAATCGAGGTACATAAGATTAAAATGTAATCACAGGACAAACAACAACTTCCAGCTTTTCTAAATTCCATATATTATAAATATTTACTGGAAGCTCCTTAAAAAAGTGGCATTTCGGGAGTGCCGACAGAAGTGAAAAGTTGTAACATTACATGTGTATTTTTTAATCGTCAGGAAATATTTTATTGTGCGGGAAATACAAGGACTAATTAAAGCCTACACGCGAGAGGAGGCCAGAGTCCCAGCAGTAATGAATAATATTTATATGGTACACATGTCATACACACACTCCATTGGCACGATTTTTTTCAGATGCCAATTTGGCGAAAACCTCGAAGAAGTTTGAGAAATTTAAATTTCAACCCATGGGTCCGTAACGTACCCCAAAATGACGGGAGAAATTTTTTATGATGGATTTGTAATGTACGAAGCATAAGCTTTCAATAGACATTACATCAAAGATTGAGAAACCCCCCCCCCCCCAAAAAAAAAAACTCAGTGCTATGGGGGAGAACCGGAAAATTGCAAAAAGAGCGACGAAGAAAAGTATTCTATGCTATAACTTTTCTCCCCGCTGTAGCTCCCATATGAACAAAGTTATAGCCTTTTAAAAATTGAAATGAAGTGAAGAAATGAGCAAAATTAGGCGAATAAACGACAGGGGGAGGGTCCACAGCCCCGGGGGTGCCATTCGCTTAAACTTTTAAGTTAAAATTGGTAGAGAATCAAATGAGCTATATTTTAACGTGTATGTGTTGGGGGGGGGGGTTCAAGCTCCTCCCCCCTGGAAGAGGTCCTCAAAGAGAGAACTTTAAAATAATGTGCCTCTGTTACGGTAATCTTTTATCGAAAACGGCGTTTTTTCCGCGATCTTTTAACGAAATCGGCGTTATATCCGCAATCTTTAGACGAAATCGGCGTTTTCCCGCCGTCTTCAGAAAAAATCGGCGTTTTATCTGCGATATTTGGTGAAATGCCGTTTTTTCCGCGATCCGCACAGGAAATTCACGTTTTTCATCAATCTTTTCACAAAGTTCGTTTACAAAAACATTGACGAAATCGTCGTTTTTCCACGAAATATTGACGAAATGTATGCTATTTCGGCGATCCTATCACGAAATTTGCATTTCTACGCAATTGTTTTTTCCGCGCGCAAAACCGTACAAGTTGGCAACTATGCGGAACTGATAACCCATTTTCAAATTTTCGGAAGAGGATGCCTTAAATTTTCGGACGAGAATCACTCCTAACAAAAATACATTAAAATAAAATAAATACACAAATATAAGAATGGGTAATGAAATTTTATTCAATAATTTTGATATATAAAATATATCAATATGAAAAATTTTCAAAAACACACAATTATTCTTTAAAACTTTTATAAGCAGATTCATTTAAAAATCTACCTTCAAAATAACTTATGGCACAGTCATAAAACTCCAAATTTGGCTTAAATCTGTTTGCATCTAGTAGGGAAAAGAATTAATCAGTGTATAATTAGAATTTCAGGGATGCCACTCAGAAAATAGCAAAAAAGAGGAAATTATGCGTAAAGTAAAATTTACGACATTTTTCACAATTTTATGTGTGAATTTTGAAAATTATATTGTTTATAATAAACTAAATAAAGAATTATAGCTTTTCTTTTGTTGTAAACTTTTAATTTATAAGAGTAAGTTAGAATGATTTTTCTTTAGTTCACAGTATTTTACATCAATTAAGGTAACCCAGCAGCAGGTTCAGTGAAGAATTTTATGTATCACATCATTTTAAACCAATTCAAGTAACCCAGCAATAGATTCAATGATTATTCCACGAGTGAATAGCAAAATTTTGCAGGTTTTTTTTTTTTTTATTTGACGAAAATAACTGTTTTATAACATGATCGTTTGGCGAAAATCGCCGTTTTATTTAGCGATCGTTTGACGAAAATCGCCGTTTCACATCATGATCGTCTGATAAAAATCGTCGTTTCACATTGCGATCGTTTCAGAAAAATTACCGCTTCGTTTCGCGATCGTTTGACGAAAATCCCGTTTCATATCGCGATCGTTTGACGAAAATCGTCGTTTTACATTGCGATTGTTTGACGAAAATCGCCGTTTTATTTAGCGATCGTTTGACGAAAATAGCCGTTTCAAATCATGATCGCTTGACAAAAATCATCGTTCCACATCGCGATCATTTGACGAAAATCGCCGTTTCACATCATGATCGTTTGACAAAAATCATCGTTTCACATCGCGATAACTTTGACAAAAATCGCCGTTTCACAAAAATCACCGTTTCGTTTCGCGATCGTTTGACGAAAATTGCCGTTTTATATCGCGATCGTTTGACGAAAATCGCCGTTTTATTTAGCGATCGTTTGACAAAAATCGCCGTTTCACATTGCGATCGTTTCAAGAAAATCATCGTTTCGTTTCGCGACCGTTTGATGAAAATTGTTGCTTTATATCGCGACCGTTTGGTGAAAATTGCTGCTTTATATGGCGACCGTTTGATGAAAATTGCTGCTTTATATCGCGACTATTTGATGAAAATAGCCGCTTTTTTCAATCTTTTAACGAAAATCGATGTTATATTTCGCGATCGCTTGTCGAAAATGGCTGTTGTATTTCGCGACCGTTTGATGGAAAAGGCTGTTTTTATTTCGCGATCGTTCGACGAAAATCGTTATTTTATTTCGTGATCGCTTAACGAAAATCGCGAATTCTTAAAAATTAAAAAAAGCGGAAATCCGCCAAAAGGCGGAAAAGTGGCATCCCTGGAATTTAAGCTAAGCAGAAGTGCATATTTCCCTGAAAAAAGCTGTATTTCCTTTGGCGATTGGTAACAGAATTTATAATCCCCACTAGGCGAATGGCGATCGGTCGCGTTTTTTTAATCGCCATGTGGCGACTGTCAATTTTTACCTATATTTGATCATGGGTGCAAGTTTGAAATTTTGCCAAGACTGAAAATATTTTGAATCACCGCCACCCCTCCCCCCTCACGTGTGAACAATAAGCACATGCATGATTCACGTTTTTTCCACGACCGTTTGACGAAATTCGCTTTTTTCAAGATTTTTTTTACAGGAATCACGTTTTTATTGCGATCCTTAGACCAAAATTCGCGTTTTTTTTTTTTTTTTTTTTTTTTTTTGCGATCATTTGACAAAAATTCGCGCCTTTTTCGCGATCCTTTGACAAAAATTCACGACTTTTTCGCGATCAACTGACAAAAATTCGCGACTTCTTCGCGATCCTTTGACAAGATTGCGTCTTTTCTACGATCTTTTGACAAAAAGCCGCGTTTTCTCGGCAATTCTGACAAAAAATTGCGTTTTTTCCGCTATCACTTGACGAAAATCGCATCTTTTTTGCGATTCTTTGTAAGAGACCGTTATTTTTGCGATCTTTCGACAGGAATCGCGTTTATTTTGCTATTTTTTTTAAACAAAAAACGCGTTTCTTTTTGCGATCTTTTGTCAGAAATAGTGCTTTTTTTAAGCCATCTTTTGAGAAAAATCACGTATTATCAGCAATCTTTTGAAAAAAAAAATGGTGTCTTTTTTCACGATCTTTTGACAAAAATCGCATTTTCTCTGCAATTCTGACAAAAATAACGTTTTTTCCACGATCATTTGAGGAAAATCGCTTCTTTTCCGCGATTCCTTGACAGAGGCTGCGTCATTTTCGCGATTCTTCGACGGAAATAACGTTTTCCTTGAGATCCGTCGACAGGAATCGCGTTTATTACGCAATTTTTTGACGAAAAACGCTTCTTTTTACGATGTTTTGAATGAAATAGCGCTTTTTCCTGCGATCTTTTGGCAGAAATAACGCCTTTTTTCGCAATCATTTGACACAAATCAAGTTTTATTCATATTCTTTTGACGAAAAATAGTGTCTTTTTTTCGGGATCTTTTGGCAAAAAACGCGTCATTTTCGCCGTTGGAGATTTTTCCGCCATTTTTGACCAATTTCGTCGTGGTAAAAAAATGGTGGCGCGGCCGAAAAAATAAAAAAAATTGTGGAAATCCGCGGGTTTTGAAAATAAATAAAAAAGCGGAAATCCGCGGATTTTCAAAATAAGCAAAACGCGGAAATCCTCGTTTCCGCGGAAAATTGGCACGCCTAATAGTCGCACGGAGTAAGAAGCAGGCGGGGAAAGGAGTTAAAATTTTGCCATGCGGATTTTTTGACGATAGGGGACGACACCGCTGCATGTGGGCTGTCGATCGATGCTTCTGCAATGCTTTTTAATGGAAAAAATGGTCATTTAAAAAAAAAAAAAATTACGAAAAATCTGAATTTTTAGAAAGTTGTAGAAATGAAAATCTGGTTAAACGAAGTTTTCTTCACAACATACATATTTTTAAAGGTATTCGGCGCTTCATTTTCTTTTTTAAGCCATTTAAAATACGAGATCATTATGACAAAAACCAAAGGGATCATTATGGCAAAAACCATTTAAAAACATTGAATATCGCGGATTAAAATGACTGTTGTAAGTTTAATATCGCAAAAAAATAGACTAATAATCTTTAGAAATTAAGTATTAATGAAATATTTTGGAGTAAATTTTAATTTCGCGTATAGTTTTTATAACCTTTGAATAATTTAATAATTCATAACTTTGGATATTTATGCAATTAGTACATATAGAATTAAAGCAAATTTTTATATTAATTATTTGGAGGGGAAAATTTTTTGTAAATTATAGGATCTTCAGATTACACATTAAAAATAATTTAAACAGTTTTTTTTTTTACTTTGTTTCTATCTTTTATTTGTGACTGAGCAGTAAAAATAAATATCAATCAAAATTATTCTTAGCTCATTCAGGAATTTTTGCTTTTAAATCCCCACCTTCTCCATCCGGACAATTCAGGCCCGTACAAAACTGCATATATATTCAAGCGTTCCAACTCCTATGGAAGAGCTGTCCGCAAGATTAAAGGCGGGGTCAAGGCATATGCCATCTAGTGGCAGGGGTGCATAACTAGAGGATTATTAAGTAGAGAATTATGGCAGTTTCTTTTGTGTGAATGGCAACAAAACTTTTTTGTTTCTATAAAATGTTACTTCAAAATATTTCGTAGAATAAGTTTTAGGTTTGAAATATTGTAAATAAAAATAGAATAAATAAGTGTAATACGACTAAATATTAACATAAAATATACTAAGATGAAATATCATTTAACTATGCGATACAAATATCGCTGATTAAAATATGTTCGATTTTAATTACGCTTTTAATGTAATGAAAGATGACTCATTAAATTTTGTAAGTACTTATTATATAAATGCAGAATTTTGAAATAGTGTCACATTTTAGTAATTTTTTAATGAGCTAAATTATACAAAATGATATACACCGTAGTATTTCATATGATAATATAATATTTATCAATATTTAAAAATGTATAGAATTTAATACTAAATAAAATATTCAACTTTTATTTACAACAAGCTGCATTTTTTATTTACCAATTTCAGACGATAAAAATCCAATGTTTTCTTGGTCGTATCGACTTTTATTATTTAACTTGCAAACTTTTCATTCTTTTAATTTAAAAACCTATTTTATTATACGTATATTCGGAATAACTTTAATTTTAAATGTATGTATTAAATGTTGTTTTGTTAAACAAAGAAATATTGTTAATTTATTTGTTTAAATATTTAACGTTCTAGACAATAATTTTCATAAAATCATTGCTTAGACACTTTTTTTTTTTTTTAACAGACAAAGCCATTTTGAGACTTCATATTAAAAATTCATTCATAAATTTCAAGCTATTCTCTCAATCATGACAGATTAATGTAGTCTACAAGGTTTATTGCAAAATATTTTTGCTATAGTTTGTTTCGGTAAAGTCATGTACATTTAAAAAAATAGTCACAATATCATTTTAATTTTATTTTGGGAGAAAAAATACTAATTAGTACTCATAAGTACCATATTATGCTACGAAAAATATTGACTTTTACCCTAAAATTAAAATGACAATGAGACTTTTTTTAAAAACACAGATCTTTTTAATTAAAAATATGTGTATTTAAAAAAAGTCTCATTATTATTTTAATTTTAGGGTAAAAGTCAATATTTTTCGTAGCATGATATGGTACTTATGAGTACTAATTAGTATTTTTTCTCCCAAAATAAAATTAAAATGATATTGTGACTATTTTTTTAAATGTACATGACTTTATCGAAACAAACTATAACAAAAATGTTTTGCAATAAACCTCGTAGACTTGATTAATTTGTCATGACTGAGAGAAAATTCAGAAAATATGCGCAAAAGATATGGAGATAATAAACATCTGCGCATATATGACGTCAAACCCACGTCATCCTCTAGTTATGCACCCCTGCCGCTAGATGGCATATGCCTTGACCCCGCCTTTTGCTTACGACAGATTCCAGCATTAAGTTGGTACGCTCTAGCAGCGCTGGGCCCGTATGAAATGGGGGGGGGGGGGGTCGCCCCGTACGAGGAGATTGAGGGAGCACCAAATTTATTCTACCAACACCAATTTATTTTTTTTATTTCCTTCTATCTTTACAAGAAGAAAGTATTGGATTTGTATAAATTTTCGAATTCCGGTTTCCGACGGATTTTACACGTTTTAGGGGTCAGAGATTCCAAAAAAACATGTTCTTATAAAATATCTCTCTGTGAAGTATATTTTGTGGGTGCTCTATCTCAAGAAAAAATACACGGAATTTAATAAAAATTGATATTTAGATAGTCCCTGATATAAATTATTGCTGATTAGTTTTTGGCGTAAATCGCTCAACAGGTGGCGCTGCTATGCTGCATTTTTTACGATTAATGCAACAGCTATACCTTAAGAATTAATGCGCGGATTGTAATATAAATGTATATAGTATAATCTAATTGGTAGTCCCTGATATAAACTGATGCTGATCAGTTTTGGTGTAAATCGTTCAACAGGTGTCGCTGCAATGCATTTTTTGCGATTTACGTAACTGCTGTATCTCAAGCGCACGGATTCTAATAAAAATTTAGATTTAGGTAGCCCCTAATATAAATTGATGCTGATCAGTCTTTGGTGTAAATCGCTCAACAGATGACGCTGTTATGTTGCATTTGTTGTATCTCAAGAACTACGCACGGATTGTAATAAAAATTTATATTTAGGTAGTCAATTATTTAAACTGATGCTGATCAGTTTTTGGTGTAAATCGCTTAACAGGTGGCATTGTTATGTTGCATTTTTTATGGTTAACGCAACATCTGTATCTCAAGATATTATTATAACTTGTGTAAAATTTCTAGAAAAAAGAATCGGAAACTTCAGTTGGCGAGATGAAATCGAAACAGTTTTATATTTTATGCAGTGTTAAATTAAGGGGGTGGCCCAGGGGGATATTCCTCCCCCCCAGAACTCTATAATGTCTCCCCCCCGGAGCCACTGATGTCCCTCCCGGAGAAAAGTGTCTGAATTCAACACTGATTTTATGGACCAATAAATTTGTATAATAATAATTAATCCATAGACAGTGGATGAAGAAGTAATAAATGCTGCTTACAAATGCTATAAAAATGTATAAAAAATCTTTGGCTAATTAACCTTTGTAAAATGCATATCTCTTTTTTCACATTAAATAAAGTTTGTTTTTAGACACAAAACAAAGTCTTTGCTTTATTATTCCCCATAACATTTAAAAAACATATAAATTAAGATCTATTCGCAACAAAAAATTCTCAATTTAAATATAATTACAAGTAAATAGCTTTATATTAAAGCCTAAAAAACATCACTCACTTGTGGAGTACGGAATAAACTTATTTTTTTCCCATAGCCTTTTTTTTTTTTTTTTTTCTTTTTTTTTTGGTTTATCAGACTATTTTAGATCCACGAACACAGCATTTATATCCCAACTTAATTTATTTTATGAAATATCAATATGAAACAAACGAATAAAATAAAATATCTTTTAATTCGAACATATGCATCTTAAGCATACAATCATATTGAAAGACTGCTAAAAAACCAGCCTACATCGTATCGCAGCCCCCTCATTATTTGCCAAAATTTCACTTTGTATTTTCGAAGAGTCATACGCATTAAGTTTCCCCTCCTGTTTCTTACTCCGTGATTCATCGCATTTCGATCTTTTACTTTTCGATTTTCAATCGAATTAATCACTTTTGAATATAGATACAAATTTTGTACCGTTACTAGAAATTTTTATTAAAATATTGTGTTATAGAAAAATCTAATTGTATTTGAATACATCTGAAAAAATGTCCACATTAAGTAAGTTATTTTCGGTCATGATTTATGATATGTAAAAAAAAATAGTACAAAAAAATAGACAAAACCATTAAAAAAAATTACGGAGTAAGCTGTTTACCTTAAAAAATAAAATTTTGCAGTAGTAGCATTTGTAAGAATTAAAATTAAAAGATTTTAGGACTCACCAACCACTAAAGTGTCAAAAAGTAAATAATGATGGATTTTCATAATCGATATCAAATTGCAAACCTTCATTATGTATGATAATTTTTTTTTTCTTTTAGGAGGGTAGCTATGAGAAATTTGATTCTTATTATATCATTAAGATAGTCTTCTAAAAAAAGAAAATTTTAAGAATAGTATAGAATTTAATTAAGAGTGTCTTTTATAACCCAAGATTTCTTTTGAGGAACAAATTTTAGAATTTGCAATATTACAAAGAAATTATTTTCTCAAAGGTTACCATCTACTCATAAATAACAGGACAGATCCTTCCCCCCCCCCCTTTTTTTTTTAATTAAAAAAAAATTCTGGTTACTATCATTTTTTTGTCTGCTTTTAGAAGTATGTGGATTGTTTTAACTATGAGAATAGGATTTATTAAGATCAAAATACGCATGCAATCATATATTCAAAACTTTCATATTAATGGCACTGCTATCCAAGGTTGGGTTTCTGATGTCAGAAACTCGTTTTTGACATGACAAGTGTCAAAAACTGGCTTAAGCCGTAAAATACATGTCATGCGCTTAAAAACATTTTAAGAACAAGACGGAAACATTAAATAAGCCTTAATGATTTAAGTAATTTTTTATTTAAAATTAATTACTGTAATTTAATTATTACAAAAAAAAACACACTTTTTTTTTCTTTTTTTCAAACAGAAGAAAATGATTTTGTCCAGTTAATAATCTGGATCAATTTTACCCCACAGCATCGTATAGCACTTAACCAATTTAGCACATTTATTTACACTCAAAAGAGTTTTGAGTTCAGTATGAAGCCAAAGTTAGAAAAGACTTTATCAATTGATGCACAGCTTGCGGGCCTTAATAGTAGAAGCATTGCTAGTTGAACAAGTTTGGAGGCAGGCCAAATTTTCAGATTTATGACAGATTCCCCCCCCCCCCCCAGAAATGATAATATACAATACAGTAATAGTGACTTTTTAATATTACATCTAGTGTTGTATATTTGCGACAGATATTTAATATGAAATTTTACAGATCAGTATAGTATTTGAGGTTTCTGATGAGGTTTTAGGCATGATGGTTTAAACTGGATAAAACCGCTCACTGTCAAAAACTTCCCAACCCTGCTGCTATCATACATATACAAAATCTGAATCACGCAGCTAACTAAAAAAAAATTTATAAATAATAAAATAAGTTGCAAAATAAAACCAATAAAAAGATTCAGATATACAGTAGACTCCCTCAAATCCGCACAGCTTGGGACCAGAGAATGTGCGAATTTTAGAATTTTGCGGATTTCTGATCATTGCTTTGTTTACATTTTTTAAACAGTAATTTGAGTGCAATTAATAATGTAATTGAAACTGTAATGAATGCTTACAATATAATAAAATATTTAAATAAGTAATTAATTAAAATAATAAAAATTTAGATAATTTTTAAAAATGATTAAAGTACTAATAGCAAATGTCAAGTTAATAATCAATAGTGTATGATTAAATATACATTATAAAGATTAAATGTATTTTTCCAAAATTATTCAACAAAACTTGCCTTATAAAAGTACATTACTAATTCACATCAAAATCATAAAATAAGGATTTTTTTTTTCAAGTTTAGCCAGGCTTAATAACCAAAAAATTTTGATTAACGCATAAATATATTTGGTAGGAAGATTGGGTTTACCAGTGATATCAGAAATATTTTGAATTTTTTCCAAAAAAAATTTATTCTTCCTTCATGTAAAACATGAATAGACTACTATTAAGAAAATTACAAATTAGAAAACATATGGAATTGATATAAAACTAAAAAAATCAAATTTTGTCCCAATATCAGAACTGAAAGTTTCATTGTTTACATCCATAAAATATGTGCGGATTTTAGAGAGTTGCGGATTTCTGGTTTGCAGATTTGAGGGAGTCTACTGTATTTACATGTTTACCATGCCCCCCCCCCCCCCCCCCAAAAAAAAAAAGCGATTCTATCCAAACACTTCACATGGAAATGCCAGTTAATTTTTTATGCTTTCAGAAATTTTTCAGCAATTAAATCTACAGCTTGGAAATATGAAAGGCATGAGAAAAAACTGACAGCACCTCAGACCGTGATATTGATGAAAGTGAGAATTGAGGGGTTAAATAAATTTGAATACCTGATAAAATTTTTAGATTTTAAAACTTGAAGCGAGTTAGAATTATTTATATATTTTAACTCTGATTTGATTCCTGAAATTCATCATTCAGTTTAATTTAAAAGTGAAATTAAGATTTTGTCTATATTTGAATTTAACAAAAAATAAATTGGAAGATGTTGTAATAAGAGGAGTGATACTCATACTTAGCCACCTTTGGTGACCTGCTTGATCTCCCTTAAATGTAATGCTAAGCATTGTATCATGTTGCTTTTATTCATAATTTACCTATTCAATTCTTCCCCAAATCATAATATCCTTATAGAGAAATCAAGAACTTTGTATATTTGTTAGCTGGATGAAAGGGAAAAATCTCCAAACCTAATTCACATGGCCTTTTTTTTTTTTTTTTTTTTTTTTTGTATTTAATCAAATTCATCTAAAACAAACCTTTTCACTCATTTTATTTAAACTGCATAATTTTAATTTAAATTTGAAACATTTAGTATTCATGACTTTTACTTATTTCTTTAAAAAAGAAAGAAAACAAAAGAAAAATAATTCATCATCAAAGCATCATTTTAATTCTCCACGTGAGAAATAAAAAATGCTACATGGCAAGTTAAAAAATGATATCATATCATTGTCATCATATCAATATTTATGTAGTATTATTAGAAATGAAAAATTTATTTACTGTGGCCACTCTGAATATGAAAAACACATCATGTGGCCACTTTGAAAAGCATAATTGTTTGTGACAGTCGCATGACTTGAACTATTATAATATAGATGAAATTATGGAAATGAAACAATATTTGGCTATTTATCACCGGCGCCAAATACTAAAATGACCACCTGGCATATGAAAAGCGAAGTGGTCATCCCAGAATTGTTGATGACAGTCATATGACTTAGGTTTTTGTTATATTAAAAAAATGGACTGGTATTTTTTTTTTTTTTAACTGCTTGAAAAATAGTTGTTCTCAATGGAGAATTGGAAAATCTGAAGTACAGTAGACTCCCTCAAATCTGCAAACCAGAAATCCACAATTCTCTAAAATCCACACATATTTTTTGGATGTAAACAATGAAAATTTCAATTTGGATACTGGGACAAAATTTGATTTTTTAAGTTTGGTATCAATTCCATATATTTTTTAGTTTGTAATTTTCTTAATAATACTCTATTCATGTTTTTTTTCCCATGAAGGAGGAATATATGATATATATATATATATTGGAAAAAATTCAAGATATTTCTGATAACACTGGTAATCACAATCTTCTTGCCAAATATATTTGTGCATTAATCAAGATTTTTTGGTTATTAAACCTGGTTAAACTTGAAAAAAAAATTCCTTATTTTATGATTTTGATGTGAATTAGCAATGTACTTTTATGAGGCAAGTTTTCTTAAATAATTTTAGAAAAATACATTTAATCTTTATAATGAATATTTAATCATACACTATAGATTATTAACCTTGACCTTTACTATTAGTACTTTTATCATTTTAAAAATTATCTAAATTTTTATTATTTTAGTTTATTACTTATTTTAATATTATATAGTAAGCATTCATTGTAGTTCCAATTCTACTATTAATTGCACTCAAATTACTGCTTAAAAAATTTAACCAAAGCAATGATCTGAAATCCACAAAATTCTAAAATCCGCACTCTGGTCCAAGCTGTGCGGATTTGAGGGAGTCTACTGTAGTTACATGTACTATAACCAAAGATCTTTATCATGTTAAAAAATATACCTTTACACGCCAGTGTTCCATTTTTGGAACATGCAAATTTCTTATCTAAAAGAAACTATATAAATCAACCTTTTTAAAAAAAAAAACTTGTGTTCTACTAATAAAATGATTATTTTCACTTGATCAAACTTAGTTATGGAAATATTTGTTAAATTTTGAATTTTCTATGAATTTGTGAATTTTGCCCAACGAAAAGTCTAAAAGAAGGCCTAAATTACAATTTTTTCCCTTAGACATGATTAATATTATCAATGAAATATCAACGCTAAAAAATTAATCCATACTTTATATATAAATACTAGTTTTTTCAAAGCAATACGAATAAAAATATATTTTTTGCAGAATTTTGAAGTTGATGTTCCATTTTTGGAACATTGGCGTGTAAAAGGTTAAGCTACAACCATTACAGCTTGTCATCAGCTAAACCAACACGTATCCGTGAGAGTACTAAAACCAATAAATGATTTCCCCCCCCCCCCCCAGGAGGGGAGTCTTCCTCCCAACATTTATAAATGGAGATAGGGATGGGACGAATATTCGGCCACTATTCGGTATTCGGCCCTTTTGCCGAATATTCAGTTGGCCGAATATTGAAGGCTTGTTGACCGAATACTTCGGCTGAATACCTGTAGCCGAATATTTAGAGATATCTGGCCGAATATTGGTAAAATCTCGCCGAATAGTGAAAGATATCTTGCCAAATAAATTTAGGATTTAAAGAATTTCATTTCTTGCAATTTTTTTTTCTGTAATCCAAATTGACTACTTCATTTATGAAGTCATTCTCATTCATTCTTACAAAATATACAGTTATTCAATTGCTAAAAAATACACAGCCTTTCTGTATTTCCTATAAAAGTTAGTGATATTTTAGAAAATGCTGCCAAGTTGGAGATTTAATTGTACGGGAAGAGTCTTCATTAAAGAATATATAAGATATAAAAGATAGGAGAAGAAAAGATATAAAAGAGAAAGATATAAAAACACTTATAGAAAAAAAAAAAAAAAGAAAAAAACTGCCTTATTCTAAAACACTTGAATATTTATTAATGTCTGCTAATTCCATGCACGTTTAAAAAAGACTCGTAAGAAATTCATAACTTATTTTCTGTAAAGTATGAAATGAAAAAATTCATTCACTAAGTGTAATAACAAAGATTCATTTTTTAAATTAGATATCAAATTTCACAATTCCATATACAATGGTACATCTGAAAACAGAACTGGTGGCAAAGTAGATACACATTAGATGAAACAAATTACTTTATGAAGATGGTTTTATAAGTATTTAAACATAAATTCTAAATACTGAACAAAATAATTTTTTTATTCTATAGTTTCCACTTTCAAAAATTTATTTGCATAATTACTGACTTAAATATGCAACATTATTATGTATATATGTTTAATTTACATATTCCTTCATTCATGTTGTTATCAATTTCTGTTTATCCTTTTAATGCTTGTTGAATAAGTGGAATATTGAAGTTGAATATTGTATGCGCCAATTCAAATGTCAAAGATTTTGTTACTATATGCATTCTACTTTAAGTATAACCTTTTGCTTTAACGTAATTTGTAATTTAAAGCTTGGCAACTGATTTCAGAGCAGTCTCATTCTTACGAATTTGCTTATCATTAAGGACACAGACTCTAGATGATCAAATTTACTTCATTAAAGTTATTTCAGAAAATATCTCCTTGTGAGTTCTGAGAGAGAGAGAGAGAGAGAGAGATTAAGAATATTATTAATTTTGGATGCAAGAAAGTAAAAGTCCCTCATTTGATAGTAAAAATGAAGTACATTCTTCATATTTTAATGGAAATATCTTACCATCCTGACTTATCGAAAATCAATTTGATGTACATTAAGATAAAAGAATGTAATGCAATTTCATAATTTTGTGTTAAAATAAGTGTTTCAAATTTAAAAATACATTTAAAAGCACATTTAAGAGTAATAATTATTAATGAGTTCCTATTTTGTAAATTATATATAATCAAAATTTATTTTCTTTATTGGGAAAAAAAAGTTGGTATTCAGCCGCCGAATATTCGGTATTTGACCGAATATTCGGTATTCGGCTATTCGGCCAAATCACTATTCGTCCCATCCCTAAATGGAGAGGAATTTAGCTGTCTGGGAGGGAGAAAAAAAATCTTTAAATCTCATTATTATTTTATGTCATGTTTAAAGAATTAAAAGAATACAGATATGACAAAATACCACTGAAGCAATTTTTATCAATAACTCAGAATAATTATGCAAAATGTATTAGGGAAAAAAAAAGTGAAGCTTTTATACAATCTAGTCTTTATAAGGGTAAATTCCCTCCCGGAGTTAATTATTTTTGTTACAAGTCTAGTAAACTATTTTTGGTTCGCCTCAATTTTAGATTGAGTGTAAATTTCTGCAAGTCGATTTGGTCTTGCAAATCCAATTTTATAAATGTTAGTTTAATATTATTTACGATTAAAAAAAAAATATATAAATAATAAACATATGTTCGTGTGTGTGCTGTTTTCTAAGGAAATGGCTGCATTTTCCACAACCCACTGTTGAAATTCATGCCTTTTTTTGAGATTCTTTGACGGAATTCCTATTTTTTAGTGGGTCTTTCATTAAATCCGTGTTTATTCTACAACTTTTTGACAAAATTCATGGTTTTTGAAACTTTTTAATGAAATGCACATCCTTTTTTGCGATATTAAGACAAAATTTGCATTTATTAAGCGACCCAGTGGTAATTCTGTTCTATATTTCTTAAAAATTTAAGGTATTCGGTTCCTAAGATAAAAAGAAAGCCATAAATCTGAAAATACAGGAAAAATAAAAAATAAAATTGAGAATTTCTACAAAAAAAAAATCACTAAAAAAATTAATTTTGAAAATAATCACAGAAAAAAAAAACACAAATTTCATCAGAGGACCGCAAAAAAAAAAACAAAATTTGTCAAAATCCCTGGAAAAAGAAGACTTGTCAGAAAATCATGAAAAAAAAAAGTTTCGTCATAAGATCGTGGATAAAACACAAATTTCATCAAAACAGTGAAATAATTCGAAAATTTCATCAAAAGATCAAGAAAAAAAAAATTTCTTCAGTGACCATAAAAAAAAAAAAAAGCAAAAATCCTTAACGAATTGTAGAAAAATGCAAAGAATCACAAAAAAACTGCTAATTTTGTCAAAAGATTGTGAAAAACTGTAAATTTCATCAAAAAATGCTAAAACATTTGCACAGTAATCAACAAAATTTGTAATAATCATGAAAAATCTGGAAATTTTGCCAAAAAAGAGAAAAATCCACAAATTTCTTCAAAAGATCTCAAAAAATTCACAAATTTTCTCAAATAGCTGCAGAAAAAACACATTGTGTCACAACTGGGTTTTCTCCCCCCCACCACACACACACTCGCTGATGAAACCTATCAGAAAATTTGCTGTGAATTTCGGATTTTTTTTCTCCTCAGAATCACCCCCGAAATGACCCTTTGTCGAATTTGGCATTTTTCCCACGATCCCTTAAAGAAATTTGTGTTTTTTTTCTCTGTTTTTTGACCAAATTTACGTTTTATAGCTCTCTTTTGGTAAAAGAGATTTTTTTTCTTTCAGCAGTATTTTGTCGAAATTTGCAATATCAGTAAGTCCAAACTTCTAATCTGATAACCGATTTTTCATAATTTTTGGAATTTAATGTGTTAATTTTTTTGAAAAATTCAAAACAGAATCGCCATTTTTTTGCAGTGGAAAATAACACGAAATTGTCACTCGATTGCAGGAAAAAATTACAAAATATGTCGATTGCTCGGGAAGAAATTGACAAAATTTTGGGTGCGAATCCCGCCCTGAAATTCAAGTCGCTGTAAATAAAATGTAATTAAAAGTTTACATTAACCATTTGTCTAGAAAAATTATGTTTGTTGGTTGTAAAACTAAGTAAAAATCACACTTTTGAACATATGATGTTTAAACAATTTTCGTCAAAAGAATTCTATAGTGACATCATCTTGAATTATTTCGGATTTTTCATTTTAAGTTACACCGGTATGTTAGAAGAACCATATATGTATCACATATCAAGTGCATAAATAATTTAAAAAAAAATTACAGGAAATGAGTTCAAATAATTTAAAATAAGTCATGAAAGTGATAAGTTGGAAAAGAGGAGGAAAAAAAAAGTCCATCAATGCTTCGGTCCAACGAAACTTGTATAACTTTGACACACTTTAACAGTTATTCTTTCAATAAGATGAAATATAATGGCACATGTGATTGTTATTTTATACTTCATATTTGCAACTTAAAGTATTAAAACATTTTTTAAACTAGTGTTAGATGTATAAATTCATTAAATCAACAGAGTTAATCCCCAGGTTTAAAAAGGAAAAGGATGCTACTTTTGTGTGAAAAGGGCACTTTTTACATTCTTCAGGACACTTTTTTGATTTTTATGAGAATTTTTATAGAGTTGAGTCTAAAATCTGTCATATTTGATATGGTCATTCGATTAATTTTTCCTAATAGCAGGAGGAAAAAAATCAAAATATTATATCACAAAAAAAAAAAAATCATTTGACAAATTTCAATATTTATCCTTTAATCAATCAGTGTGCAAAAACTTAATTGGTCACAAAAGAATAAAGGTTAAAAAAATCGTGAAAAAAATAAAAATTTTGTCAAAGAGTTGCACACACACATACAAAAAAGAGGGGAGGGGGCAAATGTTAAAAGATCACAAAAAAAGGGCAGATTTTGTTAAAAGATCGACAATAAGGGATCGATTGTTAAAAAATCATGAACAGTGGCATAGCTAGGATGGGTGACACCCGGGGTGGATGTAAATAGTGTCACCCCCCCCCCTCCGATCCCTCATATTTTTTCAATCACAATTCTAAGTGATTATAACAAATGACCATGCCATTCCTTATTTAACTTTTGTTCTCCTGCATATAAAAAGAACCATCACAGTGATTCATTACTCAACTCATAATCTGCATAAGTCAATGCGATGTCTATATGTAGAAGAAAATCATTTCTTTTAAAATTTGCTTTTGCTACCCACACGTTAGATAGGTAGGTTTTTATTCCCTGGTGAATGTCTTATTTAGATACACCATTCTGCATCGAATTTCACATTCTTAAAAAAAAAAGAAAACTAATTCTATTGCATCGTGCACTAAAAATTTCATTTTATTCCAAAATTCCTTTCCAAAATCATGAAAGATTATATATATATATATATATACAGTAGACTCCCTCAAATCCGCACAGCTTGGGACCAGAGGTTTTGCGGATTTTAGAATTTTGCGGATTTCTGGTCGTTGCTTTGTTTACATTTTTTAAAAAAAATTTGAATGTAATTAATAATGAAATCAAAAGTATAATGAATGCATACAATATATTAAATTATTAAAAAAAGTAATAAACAAAAATAATAAAAATTTAGATATTTTTTAAAATGATTAAAATACTAAAAGGAAAGGTCAAGTTAATAATCAATAATGTACAATTAAATATTCATTATAAAAGAGGAAATGTGTTTTTCCTAATTTATTCAATGAAACTTGCCTCATAAAGGTACATTACTAATCCACATCAGGATCATAAAATAATGAAACTTTATTTCAGGTTTAGCCAGACTTAATAACTAAAAATGCTTGATTAATACATAAATATATTTGGTAAGATTGTGATTATCAATGATATTAGCAATATCTTTATTCTTTCAGAAATAAATTATTCTTTCTTCATGAAAAAACATGAATTCAATAACCTTAACAAAAATTATAAATTAAAAAATGTATGGAATTGATATAAAACTGAAAAAATCAATTTTTGCACTTACATCTGAACTGAATGTTTCATTGTTTACATCTGTAAAATATGAGTGGATTTTAGAGAGTTGCGGATTTTAGGAGTGCGGATTTGAGGGAGTCTACTGTATATATATCTTTGCAAACGATTGCCCCCCCCTTTCTCCCCCGCTAGCTACACCACTGATCGCGAATTAAAACCAAATTTTGTTAATAGATCACAGAAAACGGCAAATTGCACCAAAAGAACTCGAAAAATGCAAGTTTTGAAAAGTGAGTGCGAAAAGAAAAAGCACATAGTTTGTGATGGGAGTGTATTTGAAGCCTTCCTTCCCTCACCCCTGTTGTAACTTTTCAAAAAATTTTTGGTTAATTTCATTTTTTCTTTGTTTAAAATCAACTGTGATTGTCAGATTTTTTTTTTTTTCCCCCAAAATTAACAAAAATTAAGCCAGTCATTTCTGAAAATTAAAAAAAGCTGGTCATAACTCTGATAATTCAGACATAAAATCTATCACAAATTATGACAAATGATAGAAAAAAAATCATTTTCGTAAATTAGTGAAAAAAAAACACCAACTTTGTCATAAGGTTGCTGGGAAAATGCAAATTTTATCAGAGGATCGTGAAAAGAAAAGATGTGCAGGTGACGGTGCCTGGGCAGGGTTCGAACCGGAGATCCCACGGTCAGTAAGTGAGCGTCTTATCCGCCGAGCAAAAGGGTACCTCAGTCGCTTCCTGCGAGAAACTCGTTTTACTGACCGCGCAAGATGGTCGCCACAGTACTCCCCCCCCCCCCCCCAGTGAGAAGAACGTTGCGTTGATGTTGGGCGAGTGATATGCACTCGTGTTGCGCTGGCACGTGCCAGATGCGTTGTCGTTGTCGTGCTGCCGCCGATTGCACGTGTGACCCATCGATGATGCGCGGCGTGGCAGGCTTTGTTGCTGTGAGCGTTACACAGGCTTTGGTCATTTGCTCTGAGCGTTACAGAGGCTTTCGTGCTGCAAGCGTTACGCAGGCTTTGGATGCTGGGGGTGTTTTTAGTGCTGCCATCTGTTGGACTAGAGCGAAGGTGGTGAAGTGTGTTCGTTTGTCCGAGGTCACCAATGCAGGTGACGGTGCCTGGGCAGGGTTCGAACCGGAGATCCCACGGTCAGTAAGTGAGCGTCTTATCCGCCGAGCAAAAGGGTACCTCAGTTGCTTCCTGCGAGAAACTCGTTTTACTGACCGCGCAAGATGGTCGCCACAGATGTAAATTTTATTCAGAAATCACGGGAAAAAAAAAGAAAAGTGAATTTTGTCATGGAATTGAGAAAAAAAAAAAAAAAAAAAAAAAATTAGAAGTTTCACCAAAAATATCAAAAAATGACAAATATTGTCAAAAGATTGCAAAAAAACTTTTTCTGTGGCCCTTTGATGCAATTCGCCACGCTTTTTTTTTCTGCTGTACTTTGATTAAATTTGTGTTTCTTCAGATCCTTTCGAAAAAAATTGCATTTTTTTTTGCAGTCATTTGATGAAATTTGCTTTTTGTTGGTAGCCTATTAACGAAATTCGCATCTTTATTGTGGCCCTTTGACAAAATTCACATTTTACAAGTAATACTCTGAAAAAATTCACAGCCTTTCGATGCCTTCTTTATGAAATTCACATTTTTCCTCGGAACTTTGACAAAATTAACGCTTTTTTCCTACGATCCTTTGTCGAAATTACTGTTTTTGCTGAGATTCCAAATGTCCTAATTTACCAAAAGTCTTGAAATTTTGGAAATTTCTGAACAAAATTTACCCCTGCTTAGAAAAACAAAGTTTTATGGGGGTTTTTTTTCCTTTAGCAAATTTTTTTTTATTGAATGACTAGACAACTAGCAGGTGCATGTTCAATACAGACGATTTAGCAGTAAGGGTTGTGTTTTTTCAAATGAGGTGCAAGAAGAGCGCTATTTTTCTTGAATGAACGACAAGAAAGGTGCTAGTTTTTGGATGAGCGGCAAGAGGGATGTCATTTTTTTAAACTAAAAAGCAGGAGGGAGAGAGTCCCCCCCCCCCCCCGAAACCTTCTGGGGGAAACTGAATCAAAATAAAAAATTGAAGACAGTTTCCAGTTTGCTAAAAAATATACCTGATGAAGTTATGTATGTAATGTACAAAAATTAATTTTTTTAAATATTTTGACTGTTTCATCACCGAAAGCTGAAATTACTTTAATGTACAATACACTAGGAATTTGATGAATAAATAGAACAAAATATACTACTTCTAACAGAATTTTATAGAAACTTCCTTTCCCTTTTAAACAACTTTGAAGGACTTCAGTTACATGCATTTTGGATGCTTATTATAAAGCTTACCTTTAATTGAATGACTCTTGGTGCACTCTAAGAAAAAACGGAGAAAAAAACAGCCAATATTGCAGTTAATAGTTCTTTTTTGTAGGAAAATCGAATTTAACAGACATTGTGTTATTTTCAAGCGAAATTTTTGAAGTACGCTTCCACAGACGGCGCTGGATTCATAGCCCAACGCTGCCGAAATGTCACATCAATGGCGGCTGGAGGCGGGAAACAAGAAATAAATTTACAAACAATTTTACTCTGAGGTAAGTCATTTAGGGGATGTTTTAGCTTATTCACAGTGTTATGTCATTATGTTAATCACATTGTGCTTTTGCCTTTATTTTGTGCATGCATGTTAAGATTTTATTTGATTGTATTGTTTACATAACTTCTGCAGATTTGGTGAACACAGGCTATCTTTTAATTTATTTTGCTTATTAGTCTAGTAGTTAATATTTTCTTTTTTTTTTCAATCATTTATTAATAATTTTTTTAAATCAGCTAAAGTTTTCCTTTCTGGTAAGCATATTTTGTTTAATTGTTGATGTTTTTATGGAATGGAATTTTGTGAAGGGACCTGTTTTATTAAATGCATTTATTTTGCCTGGATCGACCCTTGTATATTATAGGGATGTACTGAATATTCGATATCTATTCGGTATTCGGCCATGCTACCGAATATTCTGTTAGGCCGAATATCAAACTATTCGGCCTGCCGAATATCACAGTATTCAGCCAAATCCAATACTTAATAAAGCCTTTTAAAACACATTTTAAAAAACTTTTCACAATTTCTACTTTTAACTGTCAATTTATTAATATATTTAAAATAATTAGAAATAAAATCATTCTTAAATACTATAGAATGTTTTTATATTATTTATTTGCTGTTTGTAAAGTTTAACTTAAAAAAATTAACCATGAGAAGGATTAAAATGGTGATTTATTAGGATTCTCCTTAGGAATAAATGATGTGAGTGCAGATGCAAGTTCCTAAATTCTATTTAGTAAATAATCTGTTTCTAATTTTTCCCAAAAGTCCTCAAACAAGAAAGGAAAACTTTTGAAATTAGTAATAGCTATATTAAGGCAGACAATTTGTTTATGAAACCATAATCAACTTATTGAATCATAAATGCACTGTATTTCATCTCACTGTAGGTCAAACTTGTGTTTTCATTTGTTGCATTAACAATAAATAAGATAGATACCATAACTATATTTTCAACTCACATGCTTCCTTGTTTTCCTGTTGAAATTAGTAATTCTGATTTTATATTAAAATTTGCATTTCATAAGCTTATTTTTGCCAGATTAAAAATCAGGTAAAAGTATTTTTTGTTGTAAAATGCCACTCATATAATTTGTATTAAAAATGGAAAAATTATTCATATCCTTTTTAGAAATTTAAATATGCTTTTCATTTTATTGAAATTTGTGTGTATGCATGACATTAAACCCCTTTAAATCTGCTCTCTAAAAATGTGTACATTAGAGATGAGCATTATTTATCGTATTAGGATAAATAACAAAGTTATTCTTTTATGGTGCATTATTTAGTAACAGATTAACAGAAAGTCTCTGTTAAATTTGGAGCACATTACCTTCAAAGTATGCAAAAAAGAAGGAAAAAAAAGGCTAAAGGAACTGTTTTTTAAAAATACATATTAAAATTATAATAACAATAAGATTTTCAAAATTTGTTTTCGATATTAATATAAAAAAACCTTAAAAATATATTTTGAAATTTAAAAGTATTTTTTAAAACTCTTATTACGACGCGCATAAGCAAACCGTAAGAAACCGTGATCAACAGTCGCAAATCCTTTCGTTTTCTTATCAGCTTTCAATGTCTAGAAATTATCATCCACTATCCACTATTCATGCAGAATAGCCCTATTCAAACATTGAATCAAAGTCCAATTCACTAGCTAACAAACACCTGGGCATTCGCCAGAAAAGGAAAAAAAAAGCTACGACTGTTAAAAAAATGTTCTGAAAAACTCCATTTATTCATTACAGTTAATTCTAATACAACTAATACTGCAACTCTTTTTATTCCATAGGAAGAAAAAATATTTTTTAACAGATCACATTCATATAAGTTGAAATGTTATAATTTGTTGTGCAGAAAAATTAACGTTGCATGGAATCGTTTTAGTAAATGGGATTCGTTGGAATAAAAATATCAAAGGTATTTTTTAAAGGATGGGATTAATTTCAATTTTGTTCCATTGGCAGAGTTAATTTTGTTAGCCATTTTTATCCATGTGGCGTTTTCTTTGACTTTGAATGTTTCAAGGGAATCAAAGGAAGAGGATTATTTTGTTTTTGTTGTACCGTATTTCCCGGGAATAACGCCGCACCGAGTATAACGGCACACTTAGTTAAAAATTAAAAAAAAACTAGTTTAACACCGCACCGGGTATAACGCCGCTCCGGGTATATTCCTACATTCATTATTAGGGCAATGAAATAAAATTATTAACTGATATAAAGTAAAACATTTTGATCTTAAAATAAATAACTTATATTTTTTTGTTTTACAGTTATTTCAATGAAATCAGAACCTCATCCATTCGCTGTGCCACGATTCCCATTAACTTTTGCTAAATTGATAACATTCAGCTTAAATTTTGCAGGGTAACTGCGACATTTACAACTCACATCTGAAGACAGATTTCAGGTAAAACTTACTGCAAAATATCTTTAATCCTTCCCCTAAACGTGACAAAAAATCATAAAAATAATTAGAGGGGCATTTACACGGGATTTTTCCGTGGTCGTTTCACAAAATTTGCAAGGATGATCATGATAAATTGAATGAATCATGAATTTTGATACTTAAAACAATATTTGAATTTTTTTTTTTTTTTTTTTTTTTTTTTTTTTTTTAACGTAACTTCTGTCGGAAAAAACGCAGAAAAAAGAAGAAATTTGTAAAAAAAACCCAAAAAAGTATGAAATTAATTAAAAAATCTCGAAAAAACGCACATTTCTAAAGATTCAGGATTTATTCATTTCGTCATGATTCATTCCTTTCTCAACCGTTCTTTTGACATAATTTGTACTTTTTTAGAGATTTTTTGGCGTAATTCGCGTTTTTATTGCAATCCTTTTAAAGAAATTTGCGGTTATTCTTCATGATTGTTTGGCGAATTTGGCGTTTTTTTCAGCGATTGTTTTGGAAGGGAGGGCGCTTTCTCGGGATTTTTTGAAAATTTTAAATTTATAAAGTGGGGAGGGGGCAGATTAACGGGATTTTACGGTGTATCAGTAAATTAAAATCAATTTTAAGCATCAGATTCTTTAACCTTAAAAATATAATTCCACATGCATGTGTATAATTACAGCGAAAGCAACGAAAGTTTAAATTTGCCGATCTGTTTTCAAAAATTTTAAATTAATTAGTCCTATTTAAAAGCCGCACTTTTGTTTACAAAACAAAAAAAATCTAGTTTAACGCTGCAGCGTTATTCCCGGAAATTACAGTACTTTTTGTTAAATATATAAACTGCATGATTATATCCTCCATGGTCACTTATGTAAATACTTATATCTAAACGGCAACATTTCTTTTGTAAATTTTATTGGCAACACTCTCACGTTTTTGCGTCTAAGATGTTGTCATAAGTAACTTGCTTGATACATGTAGTTCATTTTTATTATCCTTTAAATTAAATTAACACCGATGAATTGAAATATCCTTCATTTACCATTCTAATATACCAAAAGTTAACAGGTTATGGCCGCCAAGCACGCTACCATGTGCAAATTTGAAATAGCGTGATGATAAACAGTAACGGCAGTTCTGAAGCCTAATTCGAAAGGTATAATTTAATAAGCCAAGATCTTTGTAGTTCATCAAGATGGAACCAGGAAAGATCCCTGTTAAGCCATTATGTGGAAAAAGTGACTGGCCAGTATGGAAGTACCGTATTAAATTCGTATTAAACTATCATGAAGATGCTTTGGAAGTCGTTGAAGGTAAATTGAAAAAACCAGAGGAGCCCAATACAGGAGCTACAGAAGCGATCCAAAAGGAGTACAAGAAGAACCTGAAGGATTATAATAAAGCAAATAACAGTGCTATGATGATTCTCATGAATTCTATGACTGAAGACACATTGCATAAAGTAATAAGGTTCAACAATGCAAGAGATGTGTGGCTCGAGCTCCATAAAATATTTGAAGATTCATCGGATAATCAGCTATACAACATATGCCTGCAATTTTTCAAAATTAACTGGTCAGGTGAAGATATGACAGCACATCTATCGAAATTGAAAAACTTATGGAATGATTTGAACAGCGGTCTCGAAAGCAAGAAGGAAAATAAGCTTCCGGACATGTTACTGATTTGTAAAATTTTGGACACTTTACCTCTTCAATATTGTTCTTTTAAATCTAGTTGGTTACTCTTATGTGATGATAAAAGGACACTAGATGAGCTAACAACACAACTATGTACTCATGAAAGAGAGTTAAAGAAGGATACAAATTTTACTGAAACTTCTGATCATGATGTTTTGATAGCAAGTTCAGAAAAGCAAAAATATTTTTCAAACAAAAGTACCAAGTGTAATTACTGCTACCAGAGAGGCCACTGGGTAAAATCATGCAAGAAATGGATAGCTGATGGAAAACCACCAAAGTCAAGCAACTCAAACACAAGACCAGTCAAAGTAAGTAAAAGTAATGCTACTGCAAATATGACCCTTTTAGCTTTAGATGAAGAAATATTTTGTGCTGAAACAAACTCTGATGATTGGTTCATTGATAATGGGGCTTCAAGACATGTTACGAATAATAGTCATTGTTTTGTTGATTTTGAAAAATTTGAAATTCCCCATAGCATCACTGTAGCAAATGGAAAATCATTACCAGCAATTGGAAAAGGTACTATGAAAATAATGACTGTTGTGAATAGTGAGAATCAAATAAGATTTCTAGAAAACGTCTGGTACGTTCCAGAAATTAGCAAAAATTTGTTCTCTGTCTTAGCAACTCAGGATAAAAATCAGAACAGTATATTTGAATCCACTTTCAAAGACTGTTATTTAAAAATTGATAATGAAATTGTTTTACATGGTACACGAAATGTTGGAGGTGGCCTTTTAAAAGCTGCTATGAAGGCATTAGTCCCAGAAACCCAAATTGATATAAACATGGCTGTAAACACAGATTCAATTCTTCAACTCTATCATGAACATTGGGGACATCAAGATAAACAGCACATTAAGACAATTATTGAAAAGGAATTGAACATCAAAGTTAAACCTGACATGAAACTATGTGAAGCCTGTGTATATGGGAAGGCTCATCGTCCGAAATTCGGAACAAGGAAACATGTTAACAAAGCTGGAGAGCTCATTTCTACAGACATTTGTGGACCATTTGATGAGTCATCTAGAAAATATAGATACTTTGCCATTATGAAAGACGTCTACACAAAATTTCGATATTGTTTCTTCTTGAAAAATAAGTCTGAAGTGAAAGGTATCCTTGAAACTTTCATAGTTCACGCTAAGAATTTGGGGCATAATATTAAAGAGATGCTCAGTGACAACGGTGGAGAATATGACAACGAAGAAATAAGGAAGATTCTGGAGAAGCATGGAATTTCTCAAAGATTAACAGCTCCATACACACCAGAACAAAATGGAAGCTCTGAACGAGAAAACAGAACAGTCGTTGAAATGGCTCGAACCTTGAAGTACTCAAATAAAGAAGCAGTTTTCCCGAATTTCCTGTGGGCAGAATTCATCAGTACTGCAATTTATATATTAAATAGAACAGGTAAATCTCCAGTTCCAAACACAAGTCCTTATGAGCTATGGATGGGAAAGAAACCCAGAATAAAGCATATGCGCATCATTGGATCCACTTGTTATGCTCATGTCCCAGTCCAGAAAAGAAGAAAAATGGACAAAAAGGCAATTAAAGGATATCTTGTCGGATATGATGGAGATGAAAGGTACCGCATCTATATCAAAGAAACAAGGAGAGTCATCTGTTCCAGAGATGTCATATTTGAAGAGAAACCAACCATGTCAGAAAATGTAATAACACTGCCATATCAACAAGTTGCTGAAAGAAATCAATCTGACAAGGATGAAAATGAAGTTACAGTAGATGAAAATTTGCAACTGGAAGAAGAGAAAGAGATAGAGTTACAACCAAATGATAGCTGACCCAAAAGACATATCTGCACCTAAGTGGACAAAAGATTATGTCATGGAAGACTGAGATAGATCAAGAAGATTCCCCAGAAATAAACAAAGTCACAAGTGAATGGGAGTCCAGTTGACTACCAAAGAAACCCATGTAGGAAGACCCAATTGCATCCAAGAAGAATTACCCTGAAACTTTAGAAGAAGCATTGACTAGTGCAGATGCAGAGAAGTGGATGCAGCTATGGAAGAAGAGCTACGAAATTTAGGAAGAAATAGAACCTGGGATATAGTGCCTCGACCAAAGGAAAGAAAAGTCGTGAAATGCAAGTGGGTGTTCAAGTGAAAATATGATAAGGATGGAAAAATAGAAAGATACAAAGCAAGACTAGTGGCTTGTGGTTATACCCAGACAGAAGGAATTGATTACAAAGAGACTTTCTGCCCAGTGATAAAGTCAAAATCTATCAGAACTTTGCTTGCATTCTCAGTCGAGCAAGATTGGCAAGTCCACCAGCTAGATATAACTGCAGCATATTTAAATGGAAATTTAAGTGAAACAGTTTTTATGGAATTGCCACCCATAAATCTACATGAGAAACCAAGTGAAAAAGTTTGCTTGTTAAAAAGGAATCTGTATGGTTTGCATCAATCTGGTAGAGAGTGGAACATATGCCTTGATAAATTTCTCAAATCAGCTAAGCTGATGAGATCAAGAGCAGATCCATGCGTTTACTTTGATAAGGAAAGAAAATTGATCGTAGGCGTGTATGTAGATGATCTACTTGTTATGTCTAAAGAAATTTCTACAATTGAAGAATTTAAAAGGAATATTGGAACTGTTTTTGAAGTCAAGGACCTAGGAGAAATAAATCACCTACTTTCAATTAGAATAAATAAAAATAAGGATGGATCCATTACTCTCGACCAAAGTGCCTATGCAACTGAGCTGTTGCAAACAACTGGCATGTTAAATGCTAAAGGAGCATCAACACCTCTAGATCCAGGTATGAAATATGTACCAGCATCCAAGGATAGTATGTTGAATGCCGAAGGAGCTCTGAAGAATAGACAAGCTGTTGGAGGACTCTTGTACCTAGCAGGAGGAACAAGGCCTGACTTAGCATTTGCTACTACCTACATGAGTCAATTCAGTAGTTGTCCAGGTAAGGAACACTGGTCTGGTATACAACATATTCTCCGTTACTTAGCCCAGACCAAGGAATTAAAGTTAACTTTTCAAAAGACTGGAAAGAAATTAGAAATATTCTGCGACTCTGACTGGGCCAATAATAAAGTTGATCGTCGATCATTCAGTGGCTACATTGTGATGCTTGCAGGTGCGGCTGTGTCATGGAGCAGCAAAAGGCAGCGAACAGTTGCCCTGTCTACAGTAGAAGCTGAATATTTTTCAATGTGTCATGTGCAAAAGAAGCATTGTGGTACGAAAACTTCTTGCAAGAGATTTTAGACGAGCAATATTGGAGCATTCCCCAAGAAATACATGTAGACAATCAAGGGGTCATTTCCTTAGCAAACAACCACATTACATTAGAACGAAATAAACATATAGAACTTAGACATTTTTTCTTACGAGAAAAGGTAGAAGAGAAACTACTTTCCTTTACATATGTGCCATCGAAATTAAACTTTTCAGACATGCTGACGAAGAGTATAGCAAGAACACTGTTACAAAATCATAGACTCAGTGTGGGTCTAAAATAAAATAAAATGGAGATATAATCAAGGGGAAGTGTTAAATATATAAACTGCATGATTATATCCTCCATGGTCACTTATGTAAATATTTATATCTAAACGGCAACATTTCTTTTGTAAATTTTATTGGCAACACTCTCACGTTTTTGTGTCTATCTAAGATGTTGTCATAAGTAACTTGCTTGATACATGTAGTTCATTTTTATTATCCTTTAAATTAAATTAACACCGATGAATTGAAATAGCCTTCATTTACCATTCTACCTAATATACCAAAAGTTAACACTTTTGACCAGGTAGCGGCGTTTTTTTTTACTTTGGAAGTTTAAAAGGGATAATGCTAATGGAGTTTGAGAAGTTTGGTTTTCTTTTTTTGTGTGTGTGTAACGCTAGACTGTTTTTTTTGGGGGGGGGAAGGATGAATATGCTTTTATTATTTATTTATTAGTTTCTTAAGGCTATGTTTTTAAGAAATCAGAGTAAGGAAATTTTTTACATTTCTGTGATTTTGTTTCATTGTAAATGATAGAAAAATAATAACACCGCATTATTTGCACGACTACAATTGTAATTAATTTGAAAAAGTAATAAAAATCCATTTGGATAAATTGCTTTTAATTAAAAGCTTATAAATAACATTTTCAGGTTCTGTTGGATTATCTTTGGATACTCGTTGATAAATATATCTGTAATGAAATCTAAGTTCAAATTTCTTTTTCAACAAATTCTTTTTTTCAAATATCTTTTTTAACATGTTGTTAAAGCACTGTTTATTTTTATGTAGCACATATTTTCTTATCGTTTACAAAAAGCTAATTTTTAAGCCATTAATTTTAGAGATTACAAAACTGTTACAAAAGTCCCATTACAAAACTGTTTAAAAAATTTTGCTCTGTATCATAAAAAATCGATTTATCTTAAAAAAGCTGTTTTTAAAAAGAAGAAAATACAATGTTCCGGTCTTATAGCTTTCTAGGTGTTTCAACATGTAAAAAAATTCTTCTATAATAAAAACTTACAGAGTTGCGATACTTGCACTTTAAGGAATTTTCAATCAGCAAGTATGGAAAAGCATGTTTTTAGTTCTGTATTGCTAAATTGCATACGATTAAAAAAGTATAGCTAGTATTTTCCTAGTCTTGTGGTGTTCGGACTGCATACGCATCGATATGTATGGCAGCAATAAAGTTGGGAGAAACTTTTATTTATTTATTTTTTTTTTTTACAAATTATGTTAAAACTGTTTATCAACTGCAAAAAATGTTTCAGATTTTATTATGCATCATTTAAAACCCAATTTACATTAATATAGGTGCTTTTTAAATAGTTAAGAAATAAAAAAAATTAGAAAGTCTGGATCTTATAAGCTTTAGTCAAAATTTTTTTATGTTCTAATTATAAAGGGTGCTAGTCAATCAGGGGTCGAATTTCATTCCATAATGTTAAGTCTATGGGCGTTTTATGCATTCTTATATTCAAAACATCTCCTTGACGAATTAATAGGAAAAAAAAAAAAAAAATCAGTATTCAATTTTTAAAGAATGTCTCTTTTTTTCTAAGTTTTCAAAATATTTTTTAAATCTATCTATAATTTTATTAGAATTATTGAATTTGTACGTGTTGTTCGTTATTTTTTAAACATAATATATTAAATTGAGTATGAATTTTACAAATATTTTGACAAAAAAGTGACATCCTTTGAGAGAACACTAAAAAACGAATTAAAAATATTAATTTCTTAAGGAGATATTTTGAATATAAGAATGCATCAATCCCCAATAGATTTAACATTACCAAGAGGGTTTTGGTCGCTGAGTGACTAGCATCCTTAAGACAGTAAAAATGTATTCATCTATAGCTAAAACTTACTGAGTTATTATGCTTAGAGTTTTATGAATTTTAGACCCTTTAGTTACCATAAATGGAAAACATGTTTTTAGTGCCAGAAAAGCTGAAAATGCTTGAAATTAAAGTAGCATAACTAGGTAAGTTTTGTCCTGTAAAAATTAAGATTTAAACCAAAAACTGATTTTAATGGTGTTGATTCATCTGATCAAAAAACAGCGTCTATACCCACGTCTCAAAATTATTTCAGACATTTTGTTAAAACTCTTCTAAATAAAACATCTTTTGACAGGATACCATTAGATACATGTTATAAAAATAACAGGTTCTTGGAACCTGTCATTTGTGCAAGTATGTAACATCGTAACCTGTTAACCAAAAATAACTATTTCCCATCTCTAGTGTACATCATTGCAGATATGTAAACAATGAAACTTGTTACATGTAAATAGAAAAAGTTTTGGTTTTAATTTTTGTATCCTGTATCTGTACACATTTTAATACATAATTCTAGTCAATATGATTGAATTAATTTTTTTCATAGTTAAAGTATAAATTTCTTTTTAAAATTCAAGCTAGTAGATAGTACTGATGTCAGTGGCAATTGCGATCATTTTACCAAATACATTTCTCTGTCTATCTACCTTTTCTTCATTCTTAAGCCTGGCTAAACATGAAATAAAACTTATTTTAAGATGATATAAATTTTTAGGGTACTACTGTTATCCTGTTGACCGATTTTGCCAAACTAATGGCCAAATTATACATAGACATAATTTTTATTTTAAATAATAAAAAACAAATAATTAGTAGAATATTAATAAAAATACAAATAAAAATCACTTAATGATGTTTTAAACACATGTATCATATTAAAGCCATTCAATTGACAATCACGATTATCCATTATTGGCATTTAATCTTATAATTTGGCAATAGTATTTTGGTCGACGGGATAACAGAGTTGTACCATTTTTAGTGTATACTTTTATGAGATGAATTTCACTGCATAATTCATGAAAAGTTTATCTAGTCAGTATTATCCGTGCTTAATATGCATTATTTTTTACTTGAAATATTTTAATAATTTTTAAAATATTTGTAATTTTTATTATCTTTTACTTGATTACTTCAATATTTTACCTTATTTGAAACCGTTCATTATAATTTCCAGCTCATTATTACAATCAAATTGTAATGTTAAAAAAGAAAAAAAAGTAAATTAAACAATGATAAATTCTGCAAAATTGTTGTTGAGGGTGCAGTCATGCGGATTTAAGATAATATACTACTGCATTTTCCCTATGTATGTTTCACTATTCTCATAGTCATAATACAAGGTTTGAAATTTGATTTTTCCCCAGGAGGGGAATCTCCCTCCCAACATTTATAAATGGAAGGGAGTTTAGCTGTCTGGAAGGGAGAAAAAAATATATACTACATATACTAATATACGTAATATATACGTAATATATACTACATATACTACTGCATTTTCCCTATGTATGTTTCACTATTCTCATAGTCATAATACAAGGTTTGAAATTTGATTTTTCCCCAGGAGGGGAATCTCCCTCCCAACATTTATAAATGGAAGGGAGTTTAGCTGTCTGGAAGGGAGAAAAAAAAATTCTTTTAAACTCATTATTTTATGTGCTATTTAAAGGATTACAAGAATACAAACATGACAAACTACCACTGAAGCAATTTTTATCAACAGCTCAGAATAATTATCCTTAATGTATTAAAAAAAAAAAAAAAAAGAAAAGAAAAGAAAGTGAAACCCTTATACAATCTAGTCTTTACAGGGATAAATTCCTTCCCGGAGCTAATTATTTTTGTTACAGGTCTAGTAAACTATTTTTGGTTCGCCTCAATTTTAGAATGAGCGTAAATTCCTGCAAGCCCAATTTTACAAAAGTTAGTTTAATATTATTTCTGCATAAGTCTAACATATGTTCATGAGTGATGAACATATGTTTATTATTATATGTATAGTTTTTAATTGGAATCCAATTAAAAACTATACATTACCATCCTTTCCAATTAAAAACTATACATATAATAATAAACATATGTTCATCACTCATGAACATATGTTAGACTTATGCAGAAATAATATTAAACTAACTTTTGTAAAATTGGGCTTGCAGGAATTTACGCTCATTCTAAAATTGAGGCGAACCAAAAATAGTTTACTAGACCTGTAACAAAAATAATTAGCTCCGGGAAGGAATTTATCCCTGTAAAGACTAGATTGTATAAGGGTTTCACTTTTTTTTCTTTTTTTTTTTTTTTTTTTTTTTTTTTTAATACATTAAGGATAATTATTCTGAGCTGTTGATAAAAATTGCTTCAGTGGTAGTTTGTCATGTTTGTATTCTTGTAATCCTTTAAATAGCACATAAAATAATGAGTTTAAAAGAATTTTTTTTTCTCCCTTCCAGACAGCTAAACTCCCTTCCATTTATAAATGTTGGGAGGGAGATTCCCCTCCTGGGGAAAAATCAAATTTCAAACCTTGTATTATGACTATGAGAATAGTGAAACATACATAGGGAAAATGCAGTAGTATATTATCTTAAATCCGCATGACTGCACCCTCAACAACAATTTTGCAGAATTTATCAATGTTTAATTTACTTTTTTTTCTTTTTTAACATTACAATTTGATTGTAATAATGAGCTGGAAATTATAATGAACGGTTTCAAATAAGGTAAAATATTGAAGTAATAAAGTAAAAGATAATAAAAATTACAAATATTTTAAAAATTATTAAAATATTTCAAGTAAAAAATAATGCATATTAAGCACGGATAATACTGACTAGATAAACTTTTCATGAATTATGCAGTGAAATTCATCTCATAAAAGTATACACTAAAAATGGTACAACTCTGTTATCCCGTCGACCAAAATACTATTGCCAAATTATAAGATTAAATGCCAATAATGGATAATCGTGATTGTCAATTGAATGGCTTTAATATGATACATGTGTTTAAAACATCATTAAGTGATTTTTATTTGTATTTTTATTAATATTCTACTAATTATTTGTTTTTTATTATTTAAAATAAAAATTATGTCTATGTATAATTTGGCCATTAGTTTGGCAAAATCGGTCAACAGGATAACAGTAGTACCCTAAAAATTTATATCATCTTAAAATAAGTTTTATTTCATGTTTAGCCAGGCTTAAGAATGAAGAAAAGGTAGATAGACAGAGAAATGTATTTGGTAAAATGATCGCAATTGCCACTGACATCAGTACTATCTACTAGCTTGAATTTTAAAAAGAAATTTATACTTTAACTATGAAAAAAATTAATTCAATCATATTGACTAGAATTATGTATTAAAATGTGTACAGATACAGGATACAAAAATTAAAACCAAAACTTTTTCTATTTACATGTAACAAGTTTCATTGTTTACATATCTGCAATGATGTACACTAGAGATGGGAAATAGTTATTTTTGGTTAACAGGTTACGATGTTACATACTTGCACAAATGACAGGTTCCAAGAACCTGTTATTTTTATAACATGTATCTAATGGTATCCTGTCAAAAGATGTTTTATTTAGAAGAGTTTTAACAAAATGTCTGAAATAATTTTGAGACGTGGGTATAGACGCTGTTTTTTGATCAGATGAATCAACACCATTAAAATCAGTTTTTGGTTTAAATCTTAATTTTTACAGGACAAAACTTACCTAGTTATGCTACTTTAATTTCAAGCATTTTCAGCTTTTCTGGCACTAAATACATGTTTTCCATTTATGGTAACTAAAGGGTCTAAAATTCATAAAACTCTAAGCATAATAACTCAGTAAGTTTTAGCTATAGATGAATACATTTTTACTGTCTTAAGGATGCTAGTCACTCAGCGACCGAAACCCTCTTGGTAATGTTAAATCTATTGGGGATTGATGCATTCTTATATTCAAAATATCTCGTTAAGAAATTAATATTTTTAATTTGTTTTTTAGTGTTCTCTCAAAGGATGTCACTTTTTTGTCAAAATATTTGTAAAATTCATACTCAATTTAATATATTATGTTTAAAAAATAACGAACAACACGTACAAATTCAATAATTCTAATAAAATTATAGATAGATTTAAAAAATATTTTGAAAACTTAGAAAAAAAGAGACATTCTTTAAAAATTGAATACTGATTTTTTTTTTTTTTTTCTATTAATTCGTCAAGGAGATGTTTTGAATATAAGAATGCATAAAACGCCCATAGACTTAACATTATGGAATGAAATTCGACCCCTGATTGACTAGCACCCTTTATAATTAGAACATAAAAAAATTTTGACTAAAGCTTATAAGATCCAGACTTTCTAATTTTTTTTATTTCTTAACTATTTAAAAAGCACCTATATTAATGTAAATTGGGTTTTAAATGATGCATAATAAAATCTGAAACATTTTTTGCAGTTGATAAACAGTTTTAACATAATTTGTAAAAAAAAAAATAAATAAATAAAAGTTTCTCCCGACTTTATTGCTGCCATACATATCGATGCGTATGCAGTCCGAACACCACAAGACTAGGAAAATATTATCTATACTTTTTTAATCGTATGCAATTTAGCAATACAGAACTAAAAACATGCTTTTCCATACTTGCTGATTGAAAATTCCTTAAAGTGCAAGTATCGCAACTCTGTAAGTTTTTATTATAGAAGAATTTTTTTACATGTTGAAACACCTAGAAAGCTATAAGACCGGAACATTGTATTTTCTTCTTTTTAAAAACAGCTTTTTTAAGATAAATCGATTTTTTATGATACAGAGCAAAATTTTTTAAACAGTTTTGTAATGGGACTTTTGTAACAGTTTTGTAATCTCTAAAATTAATGGCTTAAAAATTAGCTTTTTGTAAACGATAAGAAAATATGTGCTACATAAAAATAAACAGTGCTTTAACAACATGTTAAAATACGGAATTCCGTCCTGTGGACGGAAAACTTGCACCCATGTAGAAGGGTTTATTAATTTTGAATGAAGGAATGATAAAATTACAGAGTTGAAATGATGAATTTTCTTATTTTACTGCAATTATTTTTAACATATCCATACTTGTCAACCTCCCGCTTTTTTTAAACGAAGAATTGTACTTCCCATTGGAAAATTTAATAAATTAAAAGTTTATTGTTTCAACGTGGTAGTTATTCAAAACTTAGATGATTTCTTTTATCAAATAAATTTTCTGGTTTATCACTATATCTAATGCTTATTAATGAAATAAAGTTTTAAGAGTAGAAAATTTTTATATTCAATAATTTGTAAATCATAAATTATAAAGAAAAATGAGAAAGTGTCATTAGTAATTTTCAAAAAGAACCTTTTTTTTTTGAGAAAAAACCAGTTGGTTTAAACCGTGCCAACCCTGATTTAAAAGTTATTTTAAGAATTTGCAAAAAACTGAGTTAGTAGTTTTACTAAATAGGAAATGTTTTATATTTTATTAAAACACAATCAAAATTTCAATGTACAATGTTTTTTATATTTTGTTTTATATAATTATTACAATAATTATACATACCATAAATTAGAATACATCCATACATTGAAGGTGAATTTATAATCCTCTGAAGGCTCAATTGATCTGCTGTGGCCTAAAATAAATATAAAATTATAGCATACTAATCAATTTTTCATAAAAATATTTTTTATTTTACACTACTGACAAAGAAAATGTACAAGTTTTTGCTGCAAGCGAATGCTGAATTTTAAAGTTTTTTTCGACAACTGATGGACAGTCTTTGAGATGTATTAGAATGACTCATTGACAAAATCAATTATTTTTTGCCAAAAATGACTAAAAATTCACCTCCATCCCCACTTCATAGACTAACAAGGAAGGTCTCCATACGGGCATACTCAGAAATATCTGAAAAAATTACAGAATGTTCTTCTCATATAGTTATATATGTTTATAAAAAATATTTCGGCGGAACCTCCTTATAACGTCCGTAAAAAAATAATAAAAATTTCGTTTATTTGGCGATTTATCTCCGGTTGGCGTAAAAACGATATTTTGAAAAATACGCTTTTACGCTTCGAATACTTTTTAAAGAAGAAACTTTCTATGTTCAATTTATCTAAATAAGTTTAGTTTAAGTAATTTTAGTTTTGCATTTTTACTTTACTTTAAGTGTAATTTTGTCATATGCGTTTATATGTACTTATAACAAAATGAAATTAATATATTTTATCATTTAAAACACAATTTAAATTGATTAAAATTGTTCCAAATTGAAAAATACACTGTTAAAAATCTTCTGCATTTTGTTGCAACGCACTCCTTTGCTTGTATAGAAAGCGGTTACTTGGCCGTGAAATGGAGCTTTCTCATTGGTTGGAATAGAGATATTATATACAAGCGGTGGAGTGCGTTGCAACAAAATGCAGCAGATTTTTAACAGTGTATGACACGGTCAATTCACAGTGCTATGGAGCATTCTCATTGGTCAGAAGAGAGATATTCTATAAAAGTAGTGGCGTGACGTTGCAGTAAATGCTGCAGATTTTTCACAGTGAAGTCAATTAAAATCAATTTTCAGATTCGTTAAAATCGTCTGCTTTTGGCGAGGAAATGCACTGCTCGCCAAATCCCGCGTCGCTTTCAGCTTTTCACGCCAATTATTCCAAATTATTTTATTTTTTTACATATCTAATAATGTAATTCCGCCGCTAATTTTCACTGATCCTTTATTACCTACATAAGTAGTTTAATTCGTATTTTTTTCAAAAAATTCTGAGTATGCCCCCAATGGAGACCTTCCTTGTAAGTTTGCAATATTTATCAGACACCTATTAATAAAATTTGTAATTTTTTTTTCAATGATTGATTGACAATATTTACTTAATTTTACCATTTGGACTAATTGGTAAAATTGCGAAATGAATGTTGATAAACACAATGAAACTACAGTCACTGCAAAAAAAATCTTGACATTTGAGATTTTAGACGTTTTGTTGAATATCTAGAAATATACATGAGGAATTATTCTGAAACTTCAGGTGTGTAAACAATATAGCACAGGTCATATATTTTCGTGAAATTTTTTTGCCGAAGTCCCATAGGGGACCGTCAAAAAATTGAAAAAGAATGAATATCTTTGGATGACCCTGTCAAAACTAATGTAGCAAAAGCATTCCAACTGCAGATTATCATTAAGTGACTTATTGTAATTATGTGTGTTCATTTTTATGCGGATAGCATGTATACTCGTAGAGAAATTAAGGTTTTTATAAAAACAGTCCCAATTTTTTTCAAGATTTTTGCTTATTATTTGCAGAGTTCTTAATATAAAATAAAGTTTTTTCCTGAACATATGACAAACAATATTATAAATAATACCCTGCAACCAGAATTTAAAAATAATAATAATTGTATGAATAATGAACAGGTTTACTAAATAAATTTTCATTGCGCATGCGTAAAAGTTATGCAAATTTTGATTGCATATTGTGTTAGCTAAAGGTATGGAGCAACTTTTGTAAAAGTCTCAGAATCGCAGCTTAAAAATGCTGAAAATTATCGCGGATGGAATCTGATGAAAATCCGTTATTTCCAAAAAGACGCAAAAAGATAAGGGGTTGTATCCAAATATAGTAGTGCGCGCAATATTATGTAGTACATACTATTGCACTCACTACTGTATTTGGATACAACCCCTTATCTTTTTGCGTCTTTTTGGAAATAACGGATTTTCATCCGATTCCATCCGCGATAATATTCAGCATTTTTAAGCTGCGATTCTGAGACTTTTACAAAAGTTGCTCCATACCTTTAGCTCAGGGCCTGATTAATGCACGGGCCTCCGGGGCCTTGGCCCTGGGCCCACCAATTTCAGGGGCCCGCAAATTATGTGACTGATTTTTTTTTCCATTAATCAAATACCTTTCAAATAAAGTTGTTTTATAAAACATGAAATGTATAGTTTAAATATTCTGAATGATGCAATAAAATTTTCAGAAGCTTTTAACCTAGGCACTTTTCATCCAAACAACTTTGTCAACTCGTCAAAAAACACGTCTTTTTTGTGAAAGTGTCGCTGAAAATGGGTAGGTAGGGGGGCCCAATTTTTTACCAGGCCCTGGGCCCAACTTCAGCTTGATCGGGCTCTGCTTTAGCTAACACAATATGCAATCAAAATTTGCATAACTTTTACGCATGCGCAATGAAAATTTATTTAGTAAACCTGTTCATTATTCATACAATTATTATTATTTTTAAATTCTGGTTGCAGGGTATTATTTATAATATTGTTTGTCATATGTTCAGGAAAAAACTTTATTTTATATTAAGAACTCTGCAAATAATAAGCAAAAATCTTGAAAAAAATTGGGACTGTTTTTATAAAAACCTTAATTTCTCTACGAGTATACATGCTATCCGCATAAAAATGAACACACATAATTACAATAAGTCACTTAATGATAATCTGCAGTTGGAATGCTTTTGCTACATTAGTTTTGACAGGGTCATCCAAAAGATATTCATTCTTTTTCAATTTTTTGACGGTCCCCTATGGGACTTCGGCAAAAAAATTTCACGAAAATATATGACCTGTGCTATATTGTTTACACACCTGAAGTTTCAGAATAATTCCTCATGTATATTTCTAGATATTCAACAAAACGTCTAAAATCTCAAATGTCAAGATTTTTTTTGCGGTGACTGTATTGCTTAATTTTGTATATTTATTCTGATTGAATGGTGAATATTTTGCTTTTATCGAACAATTGATTGACAATTTGCACAATATTTCAGATTTTTTTTTAATGCCAAATGATGAATTTCGCATTCATTTCCTAGACATGCTACAGGCTCAGCAAACAAAACATTAAACTTTCACAGCCTCAGGGATTTTTTATGAAATTCATATTTTTTCACAGCGTTTTGACAAAATTTGGGGTTTTCTGCAATTTTTTTAATGAAATTAGCATTTTTTTATGACCATTTGACAAAAATCGCACTTTTTTTCATGGCCTTTGCAAGGAAATTTGGATTTATCCATGATCCTTTAGCAAAATTGTTTTTTCTCAGCCTTTTTTCAGACAAAATTTGCACCTTTTACTCTAACTTTTATCATAATTTGTATATTTTGCCAGAATTTGTATATTTTCGGTAATCGTTCGTCAAAATTTGCATATTTACTGCGATTGTTTGTGAAAATTTGCATATTTTCCTCAATCTTTTCACGAAATTCTTATTTATTTTCAAGGTTTTTCAACAAACTTATATTTTCCACAATATTTCAACAAAATTCTTATATTTCCCATGATTTCTTAAAAAAACTTACATATTTTCTTGAATTTTCAACAAAATTTGCATATTTCTCCTGATTTTCGTACAAAATTTGCATTTCTTCTCTAGCAAATTTCAAATGCTAACACCACTAGGGGATATGTCCTCCCTTAGAAGTTCACTGTAGTTAAAATCAGGGGTGCAGAAAATGTTTCTACTCCCAATATTTCCTGCAATCTGCATGAAAATTTCCCCCAAATTTTACGGTATGTTATACAGGGTGAGTCATAAATATCGAAACAATAGGCTATCTTCTTAAATATTGCCTCTAGACCCATACTTCCAATTGCAAAAACTCATAAAAAAAAAGATGAAATTTCTGATAATATAAGTTGCAACTCCATGGGGGGTCTAGTTGAAAAAATATGAAAATTAAATTTTTATACGGCCTCCCGTAGAGCAAAATTCCCAATTAGGAAATTATTCCTTATCCATTCCTAAATTGAACAAAAAAAATTTCATCTCCCTATCTGAAAACCTCACAGAGATATCAAGATCTGAAATTCTCAAAAATTCCTGACTTACACCACTTTACCATGCCTGTAAATGAAGTATTTTTCATCCATTTTCAAAGCAAATAAGGGATCGTCCACAAATTGTAACGTTATTATATGTAGGTTTAAGACCGTGCCTCTTATTTGGCCATAATAAATCAGCGTATTGATTTAAAATTGAAACTTGTTTCTAAAACATGTTTATTGTTAGTACTGGAGGTCTGAATAAATCGTAATATTTAGGTCCGATCCTAAGCCGACCCATAGGGAAAGAAGTTCAGCCCGGCATGAAATAATGCTAAAATCATAATCCGGACCAGCCTGGAAAAAAGCTTAAATCGTAGCCGGCTCAGCTGTGAATTTCTACATAGTTTTTTACTTCAGTATACAGTGGAGCATCGTTTATACGACGCCGAAGGGACTACCGAAAAACGTCGTATAAACGATAACGACGCATAATCGATTTTCACTTCTAAAACTAGAATTAATGTTGTTTTCACTTAATTTTAATGTTAAACGTGCTGATTTGCATGAATTTGTAAATTAAAGAAACAAACAAACAAAAAAAAAAGGGGGGGGGGGGTCGGAATTAGTAAGAAAATTAAATTTGCGTACCTTTATTTATGTTTCACTTATGTTTATGTTTCACCGAAAGGTTCCTCATTTGCAGTACATCATTTCCTTTCCATTTAAAATCAAAAATAAAAACCCCGCGTGGCCAACTAAAAGTCGCTAATACTGATAACAGTTAGAAGGATAGTCTATTTGCAATTTAAAACAGGTCGAGAATGGTGACCATCCTCGAAAAAAGAATGACCCCTTCCAGTGTAATCTGTTTCACGTAAGCTGATTTTTCAGACTAATCGAACAGGAGCCCACATTTTTATAATGTGGAGTGCATTTAAACACGCTCTTTGGTGTCATCCATAGCTGCAAACTTCCACTCGTTCTTAAAATACACAAGAAAAATGAACAAAAATAAACCTATACAAAATCGAAAAATCGACGTATAAACGATTTTGGGCGTCGTATAAAAGATATATTTTTACATTAAAATGAATAGGAACGAACTGGGACCACATTAAAACGTCGTATAAATGTAAACGTCGTATAAGTGATCGTCGTATAAACGATGCTTTACTGTAGTTAAAAATTGTTTTGTGTGGAGGAGTTCTGACCAAAAATACTTAATATAGAATTTCGTTTTTTATATTTATACTTTTTATTATTAAAGAAGGCTGTGATATATTTATTTTATCAATGAATCTATGTTTATATGTAAATGTTTCACTTATATTTTATTATCGCTAATCCATATCCCGTGCGTTGAAGACTTTGAAAAATGTTATACAATAAAACCTTTTAAGACGGAATCACATAGGAAAGAAAAAATACGTAATAGACAAATGCCCTTCCTATGAATGTTAAATGGAATTTATTTTTTTCTCAGGTATTATTGTATTTATTTTGCATGGATCAACACATTTTCTGTTTAAGACAAAATTCTGTCTTAGGCAGATTTTTTTTCTCTGGTTTTACTTTGTTTAATTTTTAGCATTTAAATATACTATTCTTAAAAAAAATAAATTTTAATTTTTTTTATTGTTTTGTAAAATAAAAGCGTTTTTAAAATTTATGTGGTTTTTGTAAAAATATTGATTAAACCAAATTTTACTTATTTTATGTACGTATTTGGTCAGTGATTTTAATACGGATTGTTCAAGACCGGGATTAAAAATTTCGTCCAGTGCAAATCTGGGAAAAAGGAAGCAGTCCCCTCCGGTATGAAAAATACATTAGACCCGAATAGGCGAGTCTTCAGAAAAAAGTAACGTCTCGGTCCTGATCTGACCTGAGCCCAGAATACAGATTTTTTAACAGCCTCTACAGGACGATAAAAAGCTTGAAATTGTGAGGGCTAAATTTTTAAAAAGGACTTAATCTGCATCTTAGAAAAGCATTCTTTTAAATAACTAATGGGCAGTAAAACAGTACATTTCATTTTTCTGTGTAATGATTTTTTTTCCCGACTATTTCCGGTCTTTAAATTATTAAAAGTTAAAAATTGTTAAAGAAAAAAAGTACAAACTTGAAACATGTCATTTTTAATTATTTTACCTTACTTTTGTTTAAAAAAATGAAAAATTATTTTCTTTTGAAAATATGATTTTTTAAAAGTTATAATTTTTTAAATAAATATTTTTAATAGTTCTAAAATAAATATTGAAAAACAAAAACCTCGAAACAAAACTAAAGTCAGATTTTCATTTTTAGTTAAATAGAAAGAAATTGAAATCCAATAAGTAATGTTTGGAGTTATAACGATTTTTAACTATCGCATTGGAAATTTTTATAAATTTTATGATAAATTTTAGCATGTGATTTTTTTTAGCAAATTATATGGCAAATTATATACACAAAAAATATGTGTATATAATTGTGTATATAGAAAATTATATACACAAAAAAAATAAAAAAATAAAATTCTAATTCAAAAGATAGATTTTTTACGTGTTTCCTACAACTGTTAAAGTAACATCGTCTTTTGAATTGCGGGCATTTCAATTTGTGTCTAATCCCTTAAAACCTAATGAATTATTCAAACGGTTATAACTCTGCGAATTTTTAAGATATGAAGATGCAACTTTTTGTGTATTATTCAGGATTGGATAAGGAAAGTGTCCATAATTGGAATTTTTATCCTACGTGGGCCGTATAAAAAGTTAATTTTCGTAATTTTTCAAATAGACCCCCCATGGAGTTGCAACTTATCAAAAATTTCACCTTTTTTTATGAATTTTTGCAACTGGAAGTATGGGTCTAGGGGCAATACTTAAGGAGATAGCCTATTGTTTCAATATTTATGACTCACCCTGTAGATAAATGCTGCACTACAGTAGGTACAAAAAATTTATTTTCCCAATATTTCTCAACTTATACTCGAGTATATATGGCAAGGACGATTCTGAGTGGGAAAAAAAAAATCTGATATTCACAGCAAATTTTCGGAAAGGCTGCAGCAGGGTATGGAAGGGGGGGGGGGTAAAGGTTCTACTCCCCCAGATTAACATGTTTTTTCTCTTTCTCTGACAAAATTAGCAGTTTTACCCTTTGATGAATTTCACAGTTATTTTGTGATCTTTTCGTGAAATTTGTGAGAGTTGGCGTTACCTTTTAACAAAATTACATGTTATTTTGCCTGGCAAAATTCACGTTTGTTTCGCTATCTTTTGAAAAAATTTGGTGTTTTGCAACTTTTTTACAAAAATTTGCATTTGTTTCATGATTTTTGACAAAATTTGCATTTATTTCATGATCCTTTAATGAACATTGCATTCATTTCTCGATTTTTTTGACAAAATTAGCAGTTATTTCTGCTTGTTATGATAAAATTGAAATTATTTTGTTTCTTTTGGCAAAGTTTGAATTTATTTCGTGATCTTTTGATGAAATTTGTTGGTTTTTTGCAGTCTTTTGAGGAATTTTGTGGTTGTTCTGCAATTTTTAATGAATTTTGCTGTTGTTTCATAGTCATTTGACGAAATTTGTTGTTGTTACATGGTCTTTTGGGTCATTCCATGTGAAAGCAACCAATTTAAAGAAAACTTGTTGCATCATAGTCACAGATTTTTTTTTATTTATTTATAGTGAAATTTTTCTATACCAAGAAATTATGGAATTCATTGTTAAAATCGAAATCAATTATATACATTTCTGAAAATTTTCACTTGATCCTAGATCGCCAGATCAGATGTATTCTGCACCCTTAGTTAAAATTTGGTTAAACAATCTTCAAAAAATATAACATTTCAATATTGAAATTGTTAAAGGTTTCATGTGTATGCAGTGGTAAAATCGAAAAAAAAAAAAAAAAAAATAGTGGTGCTGAGGACCAGTAAGGATGAGAGTTTACTGATTTGCAGACATTATTACTGGCTCACTACATGAAATTCTATTAAAGGGAGTCTTCATTCACTTGAAAACTCCTATTACGTAATTTTAAACACAAGGGGCAGGTTAGATTATTGTAAATCATTTTATCTATATTTTATTTATGTATATGAACATAATTTAATTAAAGTATTCAAGAGCAGAAAATGTGGACTAGTGTCTTACAGGGATATTAATAATGGTGCTTTTTTTTTTTTTTCACTTTTCTATGTATGTCATGGACAACATCCACCTTCAAAAGAAAGTGATTAAGGTAAAGTCCTCTAAAGCTGACACCCAAAATACAGTTCTTAATGCAGACATCTTTAAAACAAATATTTAAAGCATTATCAATTTCCCAAATTCAAGATATCTTTGATTTAAGAAAAAAGGAAAACTCATTTTAAATTATATTAGAAAATTTGTAATGCTTTAAATATTTGTTAGATGTCTGCTTTCGGACACTTTACCTTATTTCTGCTCTAAAAGAATAAATTAAGAAGTTGTTATATTTTATTGTATACTAGCTGATCCGCCCGGCGTTGCCTGGGTCCATGATAATAATATCAAACAAACCTGAAATTTGCGATTTTTTCTCTAATTTGAAATACGTGGCCACTGACTATGAGAAAAATCGGTTTAAAAAAATAAACAACTGAATTTAGAGTAACAAATATTTAAAACGACTTCAATGGGAAACGGAGGAGGAAATATGTGTTCAACAATTGCACAATTTTCGTGTTAAAATGCTGATTTTATCCGTAAATATCACTGTTCAGTCACATAACCTTTTTCTTTTTTTCAACCTCGAAATCCTAAGTGTAACATTTTGATTTTCAAACAAATTATCTCTCCTAGATCCGACTATACCTTAATTAAAATTGATAATCAATGATTACATAAAAGGTTAATATATAGTAATGTAGTTTCAGAATCATGGAACAAAATTAAGTGTACTTCAATCAAAACATGTGTAACATTCAACCTGTGGATAAAATCCTAACCCTAACTTAATTGTACTGTAATCGCAACCTATCTGTAACCTAACTGCAACTTAATCTGAGCCAAACTTAAATATATCATAAATGTAACCTAACCATCACCTTATAACTTATCAATTTTCTGACCGTAACCTAACTGTAACTTACCTTAACCTAACTAACTTTATCATAACCTAACTATAACGTAACCGGAATTTAAATAGAACGTAAGACTAACTGAAATATAATTGCAACCTATCTATAACCCAAATGTAACCTAACTGTTACCTCACCATAGCCAAATTCTAAATTAATTAAAATTAACACTAACTATAAACTAACAATTCTAACCGCGTATGTGTTACAAATTACTTTAGTTCCACTTCTCATCACTATGGGACGCAGTATGTTTTGTACGAAAATTTGATATGGATCACCGCCAACTGCAGTCGGATATAATAAGTGTGCAATGCACGATTTGCAGAGTGCTACAGTTTCACTTTCCATCACCAGAATAGGCATTTTTTTTTATAAACAAACCTAAATCCGATCCATAATCCGATTTTCATTCTTTCCATAGATATATTACCCAACAGGATGGGGATACAAATAGCAATTTATGAAATTTGTTGAAATTTCTATTAAGAAATAATGATAATCATCACGCAATTAAGAGTACAATATTAATCAATAAAAATCTCCTATACTGCTGCTGCATGCTCTGTAAAATATGCTAGTTCTACTTTTCACCTGCAGGAGCTCACTAATAGTCTAAGATCCGGCTGCAGAATCAGTGTACTCATCGAGTGTTTGCTGAAAACCAAATTTTTACACATATTTATGATTAGGAGAATTTATATCTACCAGGTTGCCTATCAAAATGTGGCCGCTAGTATTTTTAATTAAATTATTAATAATTCATAATCCATAAGAAATTTCACTGACTTGTTTTTTCAATAAAATGTCGTCTACTTTACGGCAACATCTATAAAGACTCTGAAAAATCATGGTTGCCGTTGTGCACCTGGCCGCACCTCTTCTCAGCCAGGTATACACAGGTATGATTTTGTTACATTTATACACCCACAAAGTACATTCATAATTTATATATCAAATTAAAGCTAATTTTTTTTCTGTTTATTATTATATACGGTTGCCTAATTAAATCTGGCCGCAAATAAGGGTTGCTGGCTGTTAAATATAGTAAATATTAAAAGTAGAGTGAAAGAGAGCTAGCGCGTAACACCACTAGTCAGAGGAGGATAGCGATTGCCAGCTGTTGGACAGTTTAAAGCCATTGCGCATGCATCAGATGCTAGTGTTCTCAATGGATCAGTTGCGACTTTTATTCTAACAAGGAAGGTCTCCATACGGCCATATTCAGAAAAATCTGAAAAAAATACAGAATGTTCTTCTCATATAGTTATATACGTTTATAAAAAAAATTTCGGTGGAACCTCCTTATAACGCCCGTAAAAAAAATAAAATTTTCGTTTATTTGGCGATTTATCTCCGGTTGGCGAAAAAACGAAATTTTGAAAATATGCTTTTACGCTTCGAATTAGCGTTGCAAAGGTTAGAAAAAAGCCGGTTTAAACTGGGGAATAAACCGGGATTTTAGGAATAAACCTGGAAAGAACTCGGGATTTTAAGGAATAATTCGGTTTTCTGGGAATAAACCTAGTCTATTGGAAATAAACCGACTTTTTGCAACTCTACTTCGAATACTTTTTAAAGAAAAAACTTTCTATGTTCAATTTATTTAAATAAGTTTAGTTTAAGTAATTTTAGTTTTGCATTTTTACTTTACTTTAAGTGTAATTTTATCATATACGTTTATATGTACTTATAACAAAATGAAACTAATATATTTTATCATTTAAAACACAATTTAAATTGATTAAAATTGTTCCAAATTAAAAAATACACTGTTAAAAATCTGCTGCATTTTGTTGCAACGCACTCCCTTGCTTGTATAGAAAACGGTTACTTGGCCGTGAAATGGAGCTTTCTCATTGGTTGGAATAGAGATATTATATACAATGCGCAATGGCTTTAAACTATTCGACAGCTGGCAATCGTTATCCTCCTCTGACTAGTGGTGTTACGCGCTAGCTCTCTTTCACTCTACTTTTAATATTTACTATATTTAACAGCCAGCAACCCTTATTTGCGGCCAGATTTAATTAGGCAACCGTATATAATAATAAACAGAAAAAAATTAGCTTTAATTTGATATATAAATTATGAATGTACGTTGTGGGTGTATAAATGTAACAAAATCATACCTGTGTATACCTGGCTGCGAAGAGGTGCGGCCAGGTGCGCAAAGGCAACCATGATTTTTCAGAGTCTTTATAGATGTTGCCGTAAAGTAGACGACATTTTATTGAAAAAACAAGTCAGTGAAATTTCTTACGGATTATGAATTATTAATAATTTAATTAAAAATACTAGCGGCCACATTTTGATAGGCAACCTGGTAGATATAAATTCTCCTAATCATAAATATGTGTAAAAATTTGGTTTTCAGCAAATACTCGATGAGTACACTGATTCTGCAGCCGGATCTCGTACTATAATTCCTTAATAAACCTATATCCGAAGGAAACTCCAGTATTAAGCTTATTCGTACATATTAGTCGAGAGGGCGAAAAAATCCAATAAGAATTTAAGAAATTTAGTGAAATTATTCAGAAATAACCATTACTTATAAATTAAGGATGAAATATGTTCTGTGCAAATATCCTACACCGATTCCCACTACCTGCAGCACTGTATGGCAGGTGTGCGTTAAACTCTGAACAATTTTTAGTATTTAAAAGTGAAAAAAAAAAGAACAATTAAAAAATGTGTTTAAAAATAAAAAGTCATGCATCAAGTACACATTATGAAACACTATCCAACACATTCAGAATAATGTAAAAAACTGCACTGTTTAAAATTTAAAAAATTAAGATATTGCATCTCATTTCACCACGTGAAAATATATTAAGCATTTCAAAACCAAATTTCAGCTGTTTCCATCTGCATTCGGAAAATGATCTGAAAATTTTAGCAGCCCTGTATATGATACATCGATAGGTACATATAAACAACATGCATTCCAAAATTTAATTCATTTAAGAGATACACATATTTCAATTGAAAATTCCCCTTCAGCAATATCCTTTAATGAGGAGAATGGTAGGCAAATACTTTTGTGCTGCCCTGTATATGATGTATAGAATTTATATGCAAAATGTAATGTGGAAAAAAAAGTAATTACATTTAAAAGCGTATACCGAATTTTAAAACATACTCTCCCGCAATTATTAAGCAAAGACAGTATTGCAACCTTTTGTGTGTCCCCGTAAATTTATTTTTAAATGCTGTAAATGCTTTGTTTTGACGTAACTGTAGTTAAATTAATTGATTTATATTAGTTTGAATACATTAGAAGTAGCAGAATGTCATTAAAGTACGCTCCAAATGATTTTTACCCATATATCATAATGTAATGTAACTGTTTTGAATGTTCCTGTAAATGAATCATTAGTCATACATACTTCATATGGAATACCAAACATGCTTTGGTGGCCCTAAATAAGCCTTATCAATTGCATGAAAATCCGACTATAAATATAGTAGGATTTTCATGCAATTGATAAGGCATATTTAGGGCCACCAAACGCATGAGTTAGAGCGTGGACAGATGGACCAACAAACCAAATGCATAAGCACTTTTCAATTTTCTTGAAAAATGTTAAAAAGACAGATGTTTCTTAAACTACAATAATTTACTATAATCACTATGTAAAAATACTTGATAACCGCTTCCAAGTCGCCAATGTTCCTTTATCTTTAGAAACATCCGAAAACAATTTATTTTCCATTTACAGTTTATTTAATATATAAAGCATTTCAAAACTGAATTTCAGCTGTTCCCATTTACATTCGGAAAATTATCAGATTTTTTTTTAGAAACCCTGTATATGATATAGAGATTTGTAATGGAATGCATTTCAAAATTAAATTCATTTAAGTCGTACATATATTTCTGAAAGTTAGCCTTCAGCAATTTCCTCTAATAAAGAAAATGATATTAGACTATTTTTGTGCAGCCCTGTATATCAAATATAGATTTTATATACAAAGAGTATTATGCAAAAAACCAACTAAATTTAAAAGTATATACCAAATTTTAAAACTTACTCTCCAGCAATTATTACACAAACACAGTACTGTAGCCGATTTCTTTTGTGTGTCCCTGTAAATCAATAAAAATGGCTATGATTTGTGTGTTTAATTTAATCGTAGTGAAAGCAGGTGATTTATAGCCGTTTCAATACATTTGAAATAGCATGATCTCATTAAAATACTCGTCAAGCAATTTTTCCGCATATACCATAATGTAATCCATTTCTTTTGAGTGTCTCTGTAAATGAACCAATATTATTCGTACATATTTCATATGCAATACCAAACATGCTTTAGTGATCCTAAATAAGCTTTATCAATTGAGTATATTTACGGAATTTACAGTATGGCCAGACGGACAGACAAACCGAATGCATAAATACTTTTCAACTTTGTGATAAAAAACACTTGAGATTTAATATATATATATATCATTAATATTATCGAAAATGAGAATTTAAATTATATTTAAAATGTTTTCACTATCTTATTTAATTTCAATATGACACTTAATTATTTCTAATTTTCAAATTTCTTTTATTTTAAAAGCGAACATTTATTTTAATAAACAATAGAACAAAGACAATTTTAAAAATTTGCTATTTCTTCTTAAAATATGCTTTAGTTGTAAATCATTTTTTTCAATTCGTCTTATAATACAAAATCCCTTCCATGTCCTTTTGTTTGGAACATTAAAATTTGAGCAATAAATGGTTTTATATTGCAAACCTTTTTACAGATTTACTTCATCTCCACCTACCTCATTACTCTATGGTCACCGTCTTGAAACATCAAATACTCCAATGTCATTGTTACACAGGCTTATCTGATTACTTCTGAAAAATCTTTATGCAACCAACCAACCCAAAGCAAGCTAAGTGATTAAAGAGAGAAAAGAAGGTTTTTTTTTTTTTATGAGAGTGAGTTCCGGGTTTTAATTAATTACTCAGTTAATAATTGGAATTTCAAAATTCTGAAGCTCAGGTGCATCAGGATGTATTTGGGGCTACTCTCAAAAAAATTTTGAGCGTCGTACATGCTGTAGATTTTGCTAGCCATCGCAGACACACACACACAGAGAGCATTTTGTTCTTTTATTAGTATAAATGTTACATTAGTATTTTTTTTTTTTTTTTACCCTTGAAATTTTTTTTTAAAAGATGTATGCTATATATATAATAACTGTTTCGAGTTTGACTGATTTCTATGCATATGACCATTGGTCACTGCTTTGGAAAGTTGAGTGCATATTTTTTTATTTAAACTTATAAAATCACCAAGGTTGTGAATTCTGTGCAATTTCAGCACCAATAATTAGATATTAATAGAGAAAAAAATGTTTGAACTGTTCTTCTATCCAAATGGGGATATTAAAAATTGTAGTATGCAAGTGCATGCCACATAAATAACAGCAAAAGTGGCAAGTCCTTAAAATTTTTTGGACTCCTTGGATTTTTTCTTCCCAACTCTGTATGAACCCTGAACATGGAGCATTCTAAAAGTTATTCAATACATATTAAAAGTACACACCAAAACAGACTAACAATATATTAATAATCTTGAATCTTTTGCAAAATTTTGTATAGTATTTTCAATAGTTTTGTAAGAAAATAAATATTGCTGAGCAGTTTGAATTTTTCTCACACAATGGTTTTTTAGTATTTGATGAGAATAGTTGTAATTTTTTTAAGATTTAAGTATTAAAATTACTTTATAAATGCATCCAATAGTAAGCAGTTTGCAGTTGAGAAAATCATTGTGTATAGAAAATATATTATCCTGAATTTATTGGCTAAATATCAAACAACATTTGGGCAATTAATGTTCAGTATTAGATTAAAGAAATATCCAGTCAAAAGACCAAATATTCATTACACCCCAAAGATAATACAAAATTTTTGGAAATATATATGTATCTAGGAAATTTTATATATATTTTTCTTTTTTTCAGATACATGATGAATGTTAATCTCAACAGAGGAAACAAGCAACAAAAAAATAGTTGTAGTTAATGTACTTGTAATTCATGTAAAAATTAAACTTTTTTAGTTTCAATTTTCATGTTTTTTTTTTCTTTAATTTCAATTATTTTTCAAATGTATTTCAAATACTAATTATGTTATTTCGAAATCAAATAAATACAAGATTATCATACATCAATGTGCTCCATGATCTTAATTTTGGTATGTTCACACTTGCATCATATATTTTATTATATCTCATTTTTGAAGCAATGCGTTTTTGGAATTGAATGCCTGTTCACATCTCAAAACTTATCTAAAATAACTTTGTGAATGTAACTGTGTTTGAGATCTGAATGATTGTAAAGTATGTGTACATACATAAAATAAAAACAACTGCAATAGCCAATCAATTAAATTGAAGCTTTACAGCCAGAGTGAGTGCTAGTGCCTATATCTTAGCCGAAGAATCAAGGAAACTTGCTGAGATAGCTTATAGAAATCCCCCAGAGTAGGTAACTTAAATATCTAATCATAATGGGGCACTAGAAACACCCCCCCCCCCCAAAAAAAAAAAAAAAAAAAAAAAAAAAATTCCTACGGCCATAATGTGGTATATCTCATGTTAAGTATTTTTTTTTTTTCTCACAACAGTGATAGTACTAGCTGTGGCAAGCAACTATTATTTTTTTAAATATTTGGAATTATCCTCAAACAATATAAGTGCTTTGTATGAATTTAATAAATTATTTTCATTAATTTTTGGAGACAATTTATGAAGGTAATTTTTTCATATTTTAACAAGCTTGTAATAGAAATAAAAGTTGAACCCCTAACTGTTCGACTATCAAGATTTTATTTATATGAAGATTTGCTGTGTAGTATATCTTTCTTTTTTAAAGATAACTCTGCTAGCTTTAGTTTGAATTTTTGTTACCAAGATAATTTTAATATTCAACTGATTTATACATATTTACATTTATAACTATCATATGTTTAAAAAAAAAAAAAAAAAAAAAGCAAACTGGCAATCAAAAGAAGAGGTGCAAAAATCTAGGCACTAGTCTCTCAGCACTTCTTTCTTTTCTTTATCTCTTTTTTTTTCTATATATTTAATATCTCGTGTAAAATTTTTGTTAGAGTGCTATTAAATCTTTTAGGTGAGAGGACTTATAAATTTTAGTGGTGAGAGACTCCAGTTGGCATCTAGATTCTTGCATCCCTGACCCTCAGCAAAGCTTCAATAATCTCATGGTCAATTTTGCTTTTAGATAACTCATGAGAGAGGAATGTAGTATCTCTTCAACTTTAAAATATAATGGGTTTTTAAATTTATTAACAAAGAAAAAAAGTTTTTGAACAAAATAGCTTAAGACTCGTGTACTTGTCAGCGAAGATACTCGTGAGCTAATGATATTTCTATGGAGAGGTTATTTTCTAATATCTCACTTGCATTTCGATATTTTTGATTTTTTTATTGGATAGCTGAGGCCTCTTTCCACATCACTCTTTTTTTTTATTTTTAGATTTTGGTTTCAGATATTTTTTATGAAATTACTTTCATTTTCAAAAACAGTTCCAAAAATGAAAGTGTCATTCTAAAAAATATTTGCAACCAAAGCCATACCACATTTCAGAGTTCATATTTCAAAAAAATATACATATTCAATTGTAAGTTCTGAAGTTATTTTTTCATTTTTAATCTCAAGTTAGAATATCTTAAGAATCGCTTTTTGCACAGTTAATATAAGAATTTAATTTTTTTACAATTAATTTTTTTACAATTAAAGAAACCCTTTTTAACTAAACAAAACTGTTGTCAATTAAAATTTAAAATATACTAGGACTTCCTTCTGAGGAATTAGTCTGAGCGATATCGCTGAGAACATAGATTTAGTAATAACTTGCGAAAAGTAAAAAAAATAATAATAATAAGATGCAAACTTTAATTGACCATATACTGCCTCAAGTTCAAATCAGGAAAATGACAAAAGGGAAAGATAGAATTGCAAAATATTCTATATTACTTTCAATACACGGTTAAAAAATGGGGAAGTAAACTATGCAAAACAGACATGCTTGGGTATAAAATTGGAAGTACGCAATACATTAAAAGCAATACAGATAATAAAACACTAAAATATCTTGTATCTGAATTTGAACTCTGAAATTATGTCAAGAACAAAGACTCTCCAGACCAATTTCAGTACCTAACAAGTAAGAAAAATCATACATTAAGCATAGATTATGAAGCACTTTCCAACACTTAATGAAATCTTTAACAAAACTTTGTTATTTAGGGAAATAATAGTGTATAGTCAAATACACCCAAATATGTATTCCAGTACATTAGAACAGCCCTGTATTTCATAGGTCAGTTCATATAATGGGAAAATTTAGCTTAGCAAGAAAATACCCAGTAGCTTGAAATTTCTTTTTCAGCAATTCATGCTATTAGATGGAAACATACTTGAATACTTTTGTTCAGCCCGGTAGTTTACATTCTACCTTTATTACACGTCAGCATTAGGCTAAAATTTATTGTAAACTAAAACACTTTTAAAACAACTGAAATCACATTCGCATAAATCATCATTCATAGGCGTCCATGTATCGAATTCTTTGCGTGGCCCTGTATATCCCTTTATCTATATTCTGCAAACATTTCTCAGTAAATTGAATGCAGCTCAACGTAAAAATGCATAGCTTATTTAAGAACCACGTTTAAATAATTTACGCTCATATTCAGTAACGTTGGTGAGCTCTTTTGGATAGCCCTGTATATCAACTGAAACATTTATACACCCATATAATGTGCATATATTTACCGAAATATAAACGCGAATATCATAATTAAAGTGCACTTCATCCCTCCATCAGCCATCATCGGACATATACACTATCTACCAAAAAGTATTTGTACACTTTCAGTTTTTGACATTTTGTCAAATATTTAAAAATGTACTGGTCGGATTCTTCTGGAACTTCAGAAATATAAAGATTATGTTTCACTTTATATTTATTTACATTTATTTGTTAAGCGGGTAATTAGGGGGCCGGCAAAAAAACAAAGAATAATAGAAATATTTGGGATCGCCCTGTACATGAAAATGCACAAAACGGCTTATCGCTTTAGAATACAAATATATGAATACAGTAGAATATGTACACTAATTTTTGTGAGAATAGCATGTATATTTATGGCGATAGAGCAATTTTTTTGAAAAATTCAAAAAATTCTGGTATGTTTTTTGTTTATATCATGCTGGGTTTTTGACCAAATTTAACGCAAATTTCAGAAAAATTGGCAAAATGCAGTAGAAAAAATGTAGTGCAATTGGAATATAAATATATTAAATATTTTATGAAATATGAGTAGTTGTATAAAATAATTTTTATCTGCGCATGCGCGAACTAGAAAAACATTTTTTTTACATCATTTAATAGTCAATTCTATGGAGTGACTTATAAAAAAAATCCAATCAAATATCGTGAAAATTCAAAAAGATATTATTTTAGTGAGAGGTTTTTACTCTGCTCTCTAAAAACGGCTGAATCTTAAGGGATTCTCCACAAATTGACATTTTTTAATAACTGACTAAAAAAAAACTAGTATTGAATTAATACAATATCTAATACAATATTGCTGCTAATAAGTACTTGACAATTGTGATGGAAAAGAAAAAGAGCTTTATTCGCATTCAGGGCCAAAATTAAGAGAGGGGGGGGGGGGGGGAGAGAAGGGCATGTGCTCCGGGCGCTAGGATGAAAGTGTTCCAAATGTATCTTTCGTTTGGCGATTTTTTCATGGCTATGTTTAGCATAATATTGTTAAAATTATTATATCTGGGCTATGCTAAAGCATAAAAAAATCTAATGATGATGGCTTAAGGTCCCTGCCCCTACCTGCGAAGATGCTCACGAGCTAATGCTATTCCTATGGGGATGCATTTTTCTAACTCTTTTGCATTTGGACATTTTTAAATAACATGTTTTGCATTGGATAGCGGAAGTCCTTTTCAAGATCGCTCCGTGATTACTTTTTCAATTTTGGCATAGATACTTTTATAATGTTTCTTTCACTTCCAAAAGCGGTTCTGAAAGTGAAACTAACTTTATAAAAAATATCTATAACTCAAATCGAAAAAGTAGTCAAGGAGCGATTTTGAGAGAGACTTCCGCTATCCAATGCAAAAAAAAAAAAAAAAAAAAAAAAAAAAAATTAAAATTTCAAAATGCGAAAGAGTTATTAGAAAAATGCCTCCCCACAGGAATAGCATTAGCTCAGCAGTGTCTTCGCGGGCAGGGACAAGGGCCTTAAAGATCCTGTTGAAAGTAGAATTTTTTTTATTCGGTTTAAAGTATCAAATTGGAGTACTTTAATAAAGCAGAATACGTTATTTTATATTACATATTTTAAGTTTTAAAATAAGTTGGCTATTAATAAATTTTCTTTGTAAATATGCTTTGCGAAGGAGGGGGAAAGGGGTACCTTCAAAATCCACGTTTGCCTCGGGAAAAAAAGACTGGTTTTGGCCCTGTTCACATTTAATAATTTGTAGATCCTCCTCGAGAGGCAATTACAGCTGCGACTCTCCTGGGCATGCTCCCAACTAGTCCTTGTATTACATTTAATGGTATTTTATTCCACTCTGTTTGCACAAGGCAGGTAAGCTCTTTTACTGATTTTGGGCGTGTGTCACCCGCCTTAATTCGACGATCCAACTTGTCCCAGAGGTTCTCTATTGGGTTCAGGTCTGTGCTCTGGGCAGGCCACTCGAGTCGATGCACTCCATTATCAGCATACCAATCCATGCTGGACCTCGCTACATGGCAGCTTGCGTTGTCATCCTGGAAATAACATGGGTCCAACTCATAGTATTGGCACAACGTAGGAAGTACACTGTTGTCCAGTATATTACAGTAGGCATCGGCATTGAGCTTACCATGAATTGGGACCAAGGGTCCTAGTCCGAACCAGGAAAAACAACCCCAGAACATAATTCCCCCTCTGCCAAATTTAACTGGGCACAATACATTTTGGTAGGAGGCGTTCTCCAGGCAGACGCCAGACCCAGACCCTACCATCAGAACGGTAGAGGGTGAACCTTGATTCATCACTCCAAAGAACCTGTTTCCATTGCTGTACAGTCCATTGCTGGCATGTTTTGCACCAACTTAACCGAGCTGCGCGGTTGGACTTGGTGATTAAAGGCTTATGGGCGGCAGCACGGCCATAAAAATTAAGCAGATGAGCTTCCTTACGGATGGTATTCATGGAAACAACACATCCTGAAGCTTGTTGAAATTCTTGGCATATGTGTAACATTGGTTGGTTGCGGTTCTTCCAAATTTCTCTAGACAGAACCCGTCGGTCTCTATCTCCCAGTTTCGTCGGTCTGCCGACTCTGGCCACATTCTGACAATCACCATTCAGCTTCCATTTTCTAATCACATAAGCCACAGTCGTTTTGGGGTAATTAAGCTCGCTAGATATGTCGATTAAAGATCGGCCATCTCGGTGGTACCCGATGATCACACCTTTCACAAAATCAGATGGCTCTGTTCTTCTTGGCATCATGCATGCGATTGATGTCAGTGTTGTTTTCGACACCACATTTAACAGTGGAGAACTTGACGTATTTCAGGATCGCAGATATCGGCATTTGCATAAGAGCCATTATCAATTATGTATCAATGGGTAGATTTGACACAAATGCTTCGATTTTTTATAATTATTTTTATCCTGAAATAGGCTCGTTCTGGTAATTATCTAAGAAAAGAAGTAAATCGCCAGTAAAAAACGTAAATGGAGATTTGGCAATTTGCGTAAAATCTGACGTCATTCAACTGCTTTCAGAGACCAATTGAAAATCAGTTCACTCCTATCCACAATAACTTTCTGAATTTCCACGAAATTCGATTGGATTTTTTTATGGGTAACTCCATAGAGTTGAATATTAAATTATGTAAAATGATAAATTTTATCGTTCACGCATACGCTGATTAAAAAATATTTCATACAAATACTCATATTTTAGAAAACTTTTAATATATTTATATTTCAATAGCACCTTATTCTTTCTACTACATTTTGTGAATTTTTCTGAATGTGGCTTTATATTTGGTTGAAAATATTGCATGACATAGGATATTTTAGAAAATATTTAATATATTTATATTTCAATGAATTTTAATGAACTCCCCCCCCCCCTTCCCTTTTCTTCTTTGCAAAGCATCTGCAAAAGTATTTGCAAAGAAAAAATTTCTAATTTATTAATAGCCGACTTATTTTAAAACTTAAAATATGTAATATTGATTAAAGTAGTCTGATTTGTTTAAAAAAAATAATACCTTAAAATCGTGAAACCGAATCAAAACGAAAAAAAAAAATCTGCTTTATGCGGGATCTTTATGCCATCATCATTAGATTCTTCTATGCTTTGGTATAGGAGAAATGCTTTAAATGGGACGATTTTGACAATATCATGCTAAACATAGACATGGAAAAAATCGTCAAACAAAATGTACATTTGGGACACTTTCATCCTAGCGCCCGGGGCACATGCCCTTTTCCCCCAACCCTCTCTTAGTTTTGGCCCTGAATATGAATAAAGCTCTTTTTCTTTTCTATCACAATTGTCAAGTACTTATTAGCAGCAATATTGTATTAGATGTTGTATTAATTCAATACTAGTTTTTTTTAAAGTCAGTTATTAAAAAATGTCAATTTGTGGAGAATCCCTTAAGATTCAGCCGTTTTTAGAGAGCAGAGTAAAAACATCTCACTAAAATAATGATATCTTTTTGAATTTTCACGATATTTGATTGGATTTTTTTTATAAGTCACTCCATAGAATTGACTATTAAATGATGTAAAAAAATGTTTTTCTAGTTCGCGCATGCGCAGATAAAAATTATTTTATACAACTACTCATATTTCATAAAATATTTAATATATTTATTTTCCAATTGCGCTACATTTTTTCTACTGCATTTTGCCAATTTTTCTGAAATTTGCGTTAAATTTGGTCAAAAACCCAGCATGATATAAACAAAAAACATACCAGAATTTTTTGAATTTTTAAAAAAAAAAATCGCTCTATCGCCATAAATATACATGCTATTCTCACAAAAATTAGTGTACATATTCTACTGTATTCATATATTTGTATTCTAAAGCGATAAGTCGTTTCGTGCATTTTCATGTACAGGGCGATCCCAAATATTTCTATTATTCTTTGTTTTTTTGCCGGCCCCCTAATTACCCGCTTAACAAATGAATGTAAATAAATATAAAATGAAACATAATCTTTATATTTCTGAAGTTCCAGAAGAATCCGACCAGTATATTTTTAAATATTTAACAAAATGTCAAAAACTGAAAGTGTACAAATACTTTTTGGTAGATAGTGTATACGGTACTTCGGAAAGAATATACTATTTGAAATCTTTTGTATGGCCCTGTAAATGCTATGCACTTCATATTATGCAAGACAGTAGCGTATAATTTATATTAAGCTTAAGTGACATATATCAATTTTATTATACATGAAACAGCTTAATATATTTAAAATATGTCGCACACAATTCCCCCTTTTACCATTATCTAATGGAATTCTTTTGTGTGGCCCTGTAAATGAATAACAGCTACATTTTCACCTTATATTTTATAGAATGCATATTTTAATGTGTTTGACAGGGTATAACATCTTTAAAATTCCTTTGAAACGATTTTTCCCCATAGGCCGTAATGTAATAGGAAACTTTTGATTCGCCCTGTAGATAAACTAATCATAATAGAAACTTCATTTTCAATAGTGTTCGTGCTAGTGTAAACGTCAATAACGTCCTAAAATTTCATAGCAATCCGAGTATATTAACGATTTTTCCCCATAGGCCATAATGTAATGGGAAACTTTGATTCTCTCTGTAGATAAACTAATCATGGTAGATACTTCATTTTTAATAGGGTTCGTGCTAGGGTAAACCTCAGTAACATATAAAAATTTCATAGCAATCCGAGTATATTTACGGGAGTTAGAGCGCGGACAGATGGCCATCCGGCCAGACAAACCGAATGCATAAGCACTTTTCAACTTTGTTGGAAAGTGCTAAAAATGGCACAAACCATGATGGTTGAATAAAAAGAGAGAATTTTTTATATGGTGCGTGAAACCCTTAAATAATTAATCCAGAAAAGTTAATATATACAACAATATAATATCTACTCTGATTTCTAATGATGCGATGTGGTTCTCGATAAGAATTTAGGTAATTCTCTCGTTAAAAAGTGATACATAAAAATCCTGAAAACGCGAAAAAAGGAATATGATGCATTGTTTGGGTGTGTTCCAGATATGATCATTTGGATTTAAATGTGCAGTGCATACTGGTCACTACATACGCTGCTTTGTTTTCTTTTCAAACCTATTCTGAAGAAGTTGAGCAGTATTTCACTTTAGCATGCATTAAATAAAAGGAATTGGCAATGCTTTTAGTATAAAGTATGACACAAGATTTGAATGTCTCGTCTGCACAAGCTTTGAGCTGCCAAAGTGTCATCACCAGTAATTTAAAATCTGAACACATTTTTTTTTTCAGCAAAACATGCAAGCTTAAATACACCAAAGTGAATTCGATTATGCAGTTTCACTTGAATAAGTTATTTTGTATGATTTTGATTTCAATTAGTAGTGCATCTTTATGAAGCAAGTTTTGTTGAATATTTTAATAATAATGCATTGTTTGAATGTGTATTTGAACACTGTTTTTAATATTTTAATCATTTACAAAAAATATTTACATTTTTACTACTTTAATTTATTACTTATATTAATATTTTACTATATAGTTAGCATTCATTACAATTTCAATTGCATTATTAATTAGATCCAAATTACTGTTTAAAAAATGTAAACAAAGTCAGTGTTCGCTCTAGAAATAAAAAGGGCATGGTGCTATTTGCTAAAAAGGTCCTTACTGAAGCAGAAAAGGGCACTTTTGCAAGAAAAAATTTATTATTGCCTTTAGAAGGGGAAAAAAAAGCGGGAAAATACATAATTTTTAAGTAAGATAAATCAAATAATATTAAATTTGAATGTTTTTGTGATATAAAAATTAAAAATACAATTAAATTAAACCATGATTGAATAGTTTGATGTTCTTTTTCTTAAAGAAATGAAAAAAATTGTATCTTTTTTGGACACACAAATTTAGAAATACTATGGAATAAGATAAATATTTATTAAAAATGTCTGGGTAAAACCAGTGGTACATTTTGCTACTTTTAAGAAGGGCAGGGTGAATTTTGCAAATTTAAGAAAGGGCAGGGTGCTGCATCTTTCAAAAATGGCCTAGAATGAACACTAAACAATGCAATGACTAGAAATCTGCAAAATTAGCATAATCGCTACAGATTTGAGGGAGTCTACTATCTATAACAATAATAAGCAAAGCAGTTGCTTTAAATCTGCATTAACTAAATATTTTCATGTATGATGATGATGAAGTTTGGAATCAAAAACTCAGTTCCAGCTTATTTCTTATGCAATATATTTAAATGAATGTATTGTAATTTTGATGGAATAAATGGATTGTGATAGTGTTTTTTTGCTTATTTGGCTATATTATTCTGATATTAGTATTTTTAAATGAAAAAGTTGGCTGGCAGTTTAAAAAAAGCAAACAACATAAAACTATAAAACTGGTGCTACTGGTAGCTAAGCCCAGCACCATGTGAAAAAGGGGGGAAGGAGGAGGTCGACCCCAGGCATGGAAACTTAGAGGATGCCAAATTTATACTACCAACGTCATTTTTGGCTTGTCAAAAGAAAGTTTGGAAAGGGGACGCCAAATTGAAAAAAAATAATTTTATGAAACATTTATTTCATTTCACATATATTTACCTGCTATATGTATATAAAAAATGAAAAACTCTTTATGAATTGATTAAAAAAAAAAAAAAAAAAAGATGAACCATACTTAAGAGTGCATTCGATAAAACACTTTTCCATCTTCAACAGCTCAAAATTTTCTGATATAATTCCAGACACATTTTTAAAAGTAGAAACATGAAACTTGCTGAGGGAACATTTGAAGAGATGTACAAGGTGCCGTGTGATATCATTTTACGCTCCATTAATTAGAATTTGATTTATAAACAATTATCATTTCAGTAGGACCTTTTTTTAAGTTCGCTGATCTCCCGCTTCGGAAAAACCGGTTCAAAATGCCGTTTTTGATTGCTTTTTTTTGCAATATTTTCTGCATTTGTCAAAGAATCGACAATCACAGTACCTTGTGCACTTATTAAATAAGACAATTTGCCAGTTTGATGCATATGAGAGCAAAAATTAATTAAAAAATAAATCTGAAAATAAGCAGTTTAAATCGAAATACACCTTTAAGTTGATTTTAGCTGAAAATTTCAATCAAAAAACAAGAAAAATAAAATTCAAACTGAATTACTTAATTTGGTTAATAAAATATATACACATTATGAATATACAAGCAACATTAATCAAATTTATCACTGAATACATCTGAATCATTCTTAAAGTTAGTGCAGTCCATGCACTTATAAGAATATATTCCTTATATCATTTGAATCCAGTACTTCAGTTGAAATCTTTTAACATAAATGATGGTTGAGCCATTGAGCCCTCCTGGCGCTCTTTTACTTAAAAAATTTAATCTCTAATAAGTAAATGGGGAAACTAATAAAAAATCCCAAATTAAAAGAATGGAAAAGTATTCCTATTTCATCAACAGCCTAGGTTTTTAAACAAACTTCAGAAAATTTCTTCAGAAACTTGAAGAGAGGAGGGATTGATAGAATTACAGTGCTGCCAAGGCGATAAATGTACTGAGACTTTTTAAAAAAAGACTATGATAAATTCTACCTAAACTAAAAACATGAAAATTGCACAGCCAGACACATATTCCAGAAACAAATTCCTTTTCAGAAATTCTAAAAGTTATTCTGATACTCTTACATAAAGTTGAAAAACCCATTTAAAAATATTCTTTATTTTTGTTCATATAAACAGTTTTTTGGAAAATCCTTCATAGCAAGAACAGGTATTTCAAAAGCAAACTACAATTGTTGATGGTGAATAGTGGTGTTCATAGACGACCTGTAAAAAATTTAAAATATTAAATTTACAGATTTAATATTTTATGCATCCAGATGTAGAATTTCTAACTGATTTCAGATATAAAAAAATTCCTTCATGGTCGCTCAACTATGACCTTAGATATATTTAAATTATTTCACGAATTGGATGATTCCTTTCAAACTCAAAAGCCAGTCTCATAAACACCTAATTTTTATACAAGGATTTTTTGAAACACCCTCAAATTTTTAAAAATACACCATTTAGAGATTTTATAGAAATTCCCTAACTTTAAAGGTTGCTTAATAATTTCTATATTTTATAAAAATCAATCCAGAAACTTTTAATCATAAAAAAAAAATTGATTTTTGAAAAGGAAATGAAATGTTTTGTTGAAATGAGAATTTGGGAAAATTAAGAAAACTGATAACCCAATAAATTTGGATCTTTCAGATAATTTGTAACAAATATTTAAAAAATAAAAAAGCAGGAATCATCACATTTGGAGGAGAGAAGTCAGCCGAGATCAAATACTTAAAACTATCATTTTCTACCATTTCAGATGAGATTTTTTCATGAAGCCTAGGAATAATTATTTAGTTAATACGAAAATTTCAAAAGTGTACTTACAACATTATTTTCTGCAAACACATTAAATTCTTGCTAAAGTTCACCTTCTTGACTAATATATATACATGGTAGGTTCTTTAATGGAATTTCGTTCAGACACAGTTTTATTAAAAATAGAGTATCCCCCACACACACAGTATTTGAAACTGGAACTAAAATGAAACATTGAATTTTTCTAAAAGATTTTACAGTTTAGGCTCAGCACACCTACTAAACCATGTTATTAAATAGCAGGGACTGGGTTCAAGTTTCGTTCACTTCGAGATTAGGTCACATTTTATGAGATTTTGCAGTCAGTATGGGCAGAATGAAAATTTGTTGAAGATTATGTCATTAGAAAACTGTTTAAGATTTATTATTAGAAGTGCACATTTAAAAAAACTCATGAGGATTTGATTGCCAGCAAAAATATTTCACCTGTGTAAAATAAGTAAATCTGCAGATTAGGAGCCTCAATGTCAGCCCTGCAAATCAGTTTTTTATTAATTTTTTTGTTTAAATCAAGAATCAATGAGGAAAGTTTTTCTAATTTGAATTTTTATCCTATGAGGACAGTATGAAAATTTAATTTTCACATTTTTTCCAAATAGACTCTCCTCCCCCCCCCCCCCATAGAGTTGCAATTTATACTATTATAAACGGCACCTTTTTCAATGAACATTTTCAATTCAAAGTAAGGGTCTAATCACAATATTTAAGGATATACCCTATTATTTAATTAATGACTCATTGTAATTGTTTTCTTTTAAATAAATTACATTTATCATACTAATTTACTTATTTTTAAAATTTCGACTACCGTATTTTCCGGCGTATAATCCGCGGATTATCTGTTAAAAAACTTCAAAATTTTCAAGTGCGGATTATCTGCCGCTGCGGATAATCTGGTGAAATTTTTTCAAGCAGAACTGATTTCCCACTTTTTCCCCGGCAATTATAAAATGTAAATGTATCAAATGATTTTCTGTTTGGGAAACCGCTCGCGAAGCTGCTTGTGATTGGTTCAAATATGACATGTCCGTTCTAGTGGGAGTGGCCTCCGATTTTTAAAGAATATTTGTTTAGTTGTTTAGCAACATGCCTCTATGAAAAATACAGAGTTTCTCAGGTCATATCAATCAAAAATTGCAATCTAATCATTTGTTAGCTGAATCTTATTTGTCAGGTGAAAAAAGAAAATACTTAAGTTACACAGTTGAATTAAGCTGGATGTAATAGAAAAGGCAGAAGAAGTCGTAAAAGATCGAATATAATCGATTGCCATAATCGAGAATGTTCGATTAGGGCAAAAGAAAAAGGAGATAATTATTATTCACGGAATAAGAGTCTCTTACTTATTATTAAATACTAAAACTTATAATTATTAAATAATATTATTACCTGCAATTATTAAACAATTGTCAAATATTATTGGTAATAGATCAAATATAATCGATCACCATAATCGAATTTTCATTATAGCCGAAGAACAAGGAAAAAATGATGGCTTATAAGCAGGCTTCATGTCGAGCACACAAGTCAGATGTATGTGTTCAGGAAAAAATGATTAAACTATTGTCAAATATTATTACCAATAATGATTATTATTTTAACTTGCAGTAATCCTATCATTATTTATTTTAATTACAATTATCATTTAAATAGGACAACTAAATCAATAGAAACTTTATTAGTATTTTGGAATGTTGAAACAATGAGCATCATATAATCCGCAGATTATACACCAGTGCGGATTATCTGCTGAAATTTTTTTTAAAAGACTAAAATTTAGGGCCGCGGATTACACGCAGGAAAATACGGTAGTGATAAAAAAAATTTCATAAATGCATCAAAATGTTCGCCTCAGGTAGAGGAATGTCTAGTGCTGATACTAACCTATTATTTTTCATTGCAGATGTGCCACCCAAGGTAGAAGGGCTCATAGCCGAAATTAAAAATACCACCATAACACTAAGGTGGCACAAAATCCATCTAAGCCCTTTTCGAGTTACAGATTATAACGTGCAGATTCTTAATACTAAGATTAGTAGTTTGTGGAGCGCTTCCGAACAGATTAACACAAGAGGCAATTTCATCAAGTTTGCATTAAGACCAGGACAGTATATGCTCCGCGTCAGAGCTATAAACCATTTAGGCATCGGAAGAAACTCCGATGCAATTATAATCAGAGTTGGTAAGAAAATATTTTGAGTTATTTACTTTAAAAATGTTTATAACAGTATCAATCCACAAATTCTGTTCAAATAACCCATTTTGACAGCATTTTGGGAAATATATTCTGCCTTTATCAAAAACTAGGCTAATACGAATGTTGTATTAGTCATATAGTTCCCAATTAAGAGAACCTGTCATAGTAGATCATCTTTATAATGCAAAACCATAAAATGCAGTTCTCCACATGACACACAACTTCTCAGATGTAAACAATGAATATTGCAATGAAGAAGCCCCTGAATTCCCAGATTGTAAAAAATTGTTTATCTCCAGGAAACTAAATTTAATACATTAGTCCAATTTTATCACCTTAACTTAGAACTTAACGAAAAAAATCATCATTACAATAAGTGATTTTGAAAAAGAATAATATAATGAGTGAGTTGGATCTAGTTATATTAGAACATTTTTAAAGAGCATATTTAACAAAATGTGGAATGATCTATATAATGCAAAAATTTATTATCCAGATGAAGAATGTAGAGAAAGATACTGTAATATATATTGATATGTTTGACACATTTAGCTATATTTTTGAGGTAATTTTAATATGTGAAATGTGATCCGTATAACGTAAAATTCTATATAATGCACAATCTTGCATTTGTAGGTTTGTGTTATATCGATCTGCTACTGTATAAGCAGTTTGGATTTCAGATTTTTTTTCTTGCACCTCATATTTTTGTTTAACTTATATTTGCTATAAGGATTGGTGCTATAAAACTTGTCAGCATAACAGTTGTAGATATTTTTGAGAAAATGCATATTAAATTTAATTGGATTTGATATCTTGAGAATTGACGAAGTTATGTATTTTTTTCTTCCAACACATTTTGTTTTATTTATTTTATTTTATTTATTATTTTTTTATTATTTTTTATTTTATTTTTTTTTTTGCAATAAGAGTTGCTCCTGTCAAAAATTTGTAAATACAAAATTTTTAGATAATATTAAATGCCTTAAAAAATAAATAATTGGATTTGATATCTGTAGAATTGACAAAGTTATGCATTTTTAGGTAGATTTCGTATGAAATACTACCTATTGCATTCTCTCCCATGTTGGAATTTCTGAAAAATTTTTGCAGATCTACACTGATCATGACTCCTAGACCCCAAAACTACCATCAGTAAAAAAGTGTCTATCTGTGTATATCACTTTCTTCTGGACACGATAACATCCATAATTATGCTCAGATCTTCAAACTTTTACATAAAATCAAGGGGCATAAAATCTCGGTCGAGTTCGTTAATGGGCAAAATCAGACCAAGGGGATGGAAATAGGGAGGGTTTTTGTGAAAACAGAAAAAACGTGATAACTTCTTAATGAAAATAGATATCGAATCAGTTAAAATTTTATATTACTTCTAAAAAATGAGCTAAAAGTTTATCCATGAGAGATTTTTGATAAAGTTAAAAATGGGCTCAAGGGGCAAAAAAAAACTTTTTGGGAGAAAAAAAAATTGTAACTTCGTCAATTCTCATGATATCAAATCCAACTAAATTTTTTATAAATGTACTCAACATTATCTAAAACTTTTGTATTTACAAGTTTTTGATAGGACCAACTTTTACTGATGAAAAAATCAAAAATGAAAAGAAAAAGGGGGGAGGAAAAAGAAAAAAATCCATAAATTACTCAATTCTTAAGCAATGAAATCTAATTAAATTTATTTTACATCTTTTCAATAATATCTACAACTTTTATATTAACAAGTTTTTCATAGGACCAATTCTTATATCAAAAATAAATTAAATAAAAATAGGAGTTGGAGAAAAAACTTCAAATCCAAACTGCTTATATTCTGATTCATTTTTTAATTCATTTTTGATTTTAAATAAATTCAAATGGCAAATCCTCTTATTTAGGAACTATATAATGTGACGTATTGGCCAGTGTTTTGATAAAAGCAGAATATATTTCATAAAAGGCTGCCAAAAAGGGTATTTTGAACAGAATTTTCCGAGGCATTTTTAAATCCATTTTTGTTCTCAAACGCATCCTATTTAAAGGTTCTCTTATTTAGGAACTATACAGTAAGACGAATTGGCCAGTTTTTTGATAAAGGCAAAATATATTTCACAAAAGGCTGCCAAAATGGGCACTTCACACAAAATTTCCCAAAGCAATAATGATTAAAGAATTGAGGATGTATTCAAATAACAAATTTGTTATTTTAGGACTCATTTTTAAATCCAGTTTTGCTCTCAAAACGCATTCAATTGACATTTTTTTGTTATTTAGAAACTACACTATCTACCAATAAGTATTTCAAAACTTCCAATTTTTGACATTTTGTCAAATATTTAAAAATATACTTGTCAGTTTCTTCTGAAACTTCAGGATTATGAAGATTATGTCTGACCTCATATTTATCAACATCCATTTGATAAGCAGGGCAATTAGGGGGCCGATAAAAAATTAAAGAAAAACAGAAATATTTGGGATCACCCTGTACACGAAAATGCACGAAATGATTTATCGCTGCAGAATACAAATACAGTAGACTCCCTCAAATCCGCACTCCTAAAATTCGCAACTCTCTAAAATCCACACATATTTTATAGATGTAAACAATGAAACATTCAGTTCAGATGTAGGTGCAAAAATTGATTTTTTCAGTTTTTTATCAATTCCATGCATTTTTTAAATTATAATTTTTGTTAAGGTTATTAAATTCATGTTTTTTCATGAAGAAAGAATAATTTAGTTCTGAAAAAATAAAGATATTGCTAATATCATTGGTAATCATAATCTTACCAAATATATTTGTGTATTAATCAAGCTTTTTTAATTATTAAGTCTGGCTAAATCTGAAATAAAGTTTCATTATTTTATGATCCTGTTGTGAATTAGTAATGTAACTTTATGAGGCAAATTTCATTGAATAATTTAGGAAAAACATTTCCTCTTTTATAATGAATATTTAATTGTACATTATTGATTATTAACTTTACCTTTCCTTTTAGTAATTTAATCATTTTAAAAAATACCTAAATTTTTATTATTTTAGTTTATTACCTTTTTTTAATATTTTAGTATATTGTATGCATTCATTATACTTTTGATTTCATTATTAATTACATTCAAATTATTTTTTTTAAAATGTACAAAGCAATGACCAGAAATCTGCAAAATTCTAAAATCTGCAAAACCTCTGGTCCCAAGCTGTGCGGATTTGAGGGAGTCCACTGTATGTGGATACTGCACAACATGTACACTGATTTTTGTAAGAATAGCATGTATATTCATGAATTTTTTTTTTTTTTTAAATTAAAAAATTCTGGTATGTCTTTTTGTTTATATCATGCAGGGTTTTCGACCAAAGTTAACGCAAATTTCAGAAATATTGGCAAAATCTATTAGAAAAAATTAAATATTTTATGAAATTCGAGTAGTTTTATGAAATAATTTTTATCTGTGCATGCGCAAACGATAAAAACTATTCTTTTACATCATTTGATAGTCAATCTATGGAGTAACTTATAAAAAAATCAAATCAAAAATATCGTGAAAATTCAAAAAGATATAAGTAAGCTGTTTTTACATTGCTCTCTAAAAAACGGCTGAATGATAAGGGATTCCCCACAAATTGACATTTTTTATTAACTGACTTTTAGGAAAAAATTAGTACAATTTAATGAATACAATATTGCGGCTAATAAGTATCTTGACAAATATGATAGAAAAGGAAAAGAGCTTTTATTCTTTTCGATTACAGATGTCAAGATACTTAACAGAAATACTGTATTAGATATTGTATACATTGTGTTCTAATTTTTTCCTAAAAGTCAGTTAATAAAAAATGTTAATTTGTGGAGAATCCCTTATCATTCAGCCGTTTTGAGAGAGAGCAATGTAAAAACAGCTTACTTATAATAATATCTTTTTGAATTTTCCCGATATTTGATTGGATTTTTTTTATAAGTTACTCCATAGAATTGACTGTTAAATGATGTAAAAGAATCTTTTTTATCATTCGCACATAAAAATTGTTTCATAAAACTACTCATATTTCATAAAATATTTAATATATTTATATTACAATTGCGCTATATTTTTTCTAATAGATTTTGCCAATATTTCTGACATTTGCGTTAAATTTGGTCAAAAACCCTGCATGATAAAAATGAAAACATACCAAAATTTTTGAATTTTTTTAAAAAAATCACTTTTTACATGCTATTTTTACAAAAATCAGTGTACATGTTGTGCAGTATCCACATATTTGTATTCTGCAGCGATAAATTATTTCGTGCATTTTCATGTACAGGATGATCCCAAATATTTGTTTTTCTTTAATTTTTTGTTGGCCCCCTAATTGCCCTGCTTATAAAATGGATGTTGATAAATATGAGGTCAGACATTATCTTCATAATACTGAAGTTTCAGAAGAATCCGACAAGTATATCTTTAAATATTTGACAAAATGTCAAAATTTGAAAGTTTTCAAATACTTATTGGTAGATAGTGTATATAATGGGCGTATTCATCAATTTTTTGATAATAACTAAATATATTATTTTAAAAAGCTGTCAAAGTGGACCCTTCGCAAAAAAAATTTCCCAAAGCGATGATGATTAAAGAATTTAGGACGTATTCAAATGACAATTTGGTTATTTTATGGCTCACTTTTATATTCAATATTGCTCTCAAATGCATTCAATTGACAGTTTTTTGGTTATTTAGGAATTATATAATGTGTTTATTGGTCGATTTTTTAATAAAGTCTGAATATATATTCAAAAAATGTTTTCAAAATGGGCATTTGAGCCAAATTTCATTTAAGAGGATTTTGATAAAATCAGTTCTTACAGAAAAATGAAACTAAAAATTTTTCAAAAGTGGCCAAGTAGTTAAACTGGCTTTATCATTAATAATATTTTATTTTTTGTTGTTGAAATGAAAACTCTTCGAAATCTACCTCCACCTATAGGCCAAGCCGACAGGGATTTTTTTTCTCCCTGAAACCCTACTTATTTAGTCCTTGATGACCATTTTTAACCCAATCAAATATCTATCATACATAAGCTCTTGGCCTTTATTTTTTAGAAGTAATATAAACTTTAAACTGATTCAATATCTATTTTCGTTAAGCAGTTAAGGGTTTTTTTTCTGTTTTTACAAAAACCCTCCCTATTTCAGATGTACATCAAGTGTGCGTGCAGTTGCAGTAGGAAGAGATGATAAACTGCACCCACAGCTTCGACCCTTCCTGTATGAAATGCGCTCAAAGGAGGGTGAGATAAGCAATTCACCATTGTATTGGGGTTTGTCTTAAAGAGATATTTTCCCAAAACAGTCTTTTGGATGCTAATCTAGCCATGGCATTTTTTTTTTCAGCGTCCCTCCAAACCGTTTTTCGAAATTTGTCGCTTGTTGCGCTATCTTTCGGCGAAATCTGCCTTTTTTTCACGATCTTTTGTCAAAATATGCTATTTTTTGAGATAGTCCAACGAAATATGCTGTTTTTTCGAGATCTTTCAACAAAATCTGCCATTTTTTTTCATGATCTTTTGGAAAAATCTGCCATTTTCCCACAATCTTTCGATGAAATTTGCTGTTTTTCCAAAAACTTTTGACGAAACCTGTCATTTATTTGACAAAATCTGCTATTGTTTCAAGAATTTATGAAGAAATTTGCTGTTTCTCTTCTTAATGCTAATCTGTTCAAAATTAGCATTTTTAAAGGGATCTTTTGATGAATAATGAGTGTTTTTCCGCGATTCTTTGACGAAAATTTTTTTTCTGCGATCTTTTGATGAAATTAGCTTTCTCTTAGAGATGCTTTTACAAAATTTGCGCTTTTACCACGATCTTTAGAAGAAAAGAAGTTTTTAGCAATCTTTTGATAAAATTGACATGTTCAGCAAAATTTTAAAATATATTCACAGAAAAAATCACATCTGAAATACAGAACTTTGCAGCCTAAAAAAAAAAAAATTGTGAGGGTGAAATGCTGAAATATATAGGAAAAATCTGTATTTTTTTTTTCAATTTTATGGGAATTACAGGAAATATAGGAACGCTGCGAGGCCTGTAAAAGTCGATTATAACCTATTATTTAAAATGTATTTTTCTTTTATAGGGGGTCATCTATTATTAAAAATGATATTTTACATTTAAAAATAAATAAAACCTTAAAATTATATTTCGAGCAGATGGGTTGATTTAATATGAAATTAGAAAATCATAATAGAAAATAATGCGATTCAAAGTTTTGAGATTTATGGATGTTGAAATAGTTTCCCCTCAAAATTTACAACTCATTTTTAAATGCAAAAGCATGTTATTTACAGACATATTGAATGGACTTAAAATTTAATAACCTTTCATTTTTATATAAACTGAATACATGTTGAATTGTAAGCAATTGTTGTTTGATGAAAATTTTATAGGGCTATCGCATCTGAAAATTCAGTTTAGAGCACTTTATCGAAATTTAGTTTAAATTCTAAATGCTTTAACATTTTGTGAAAGATTTCCTTTAATGAAAATTGGAAATACTGTCCAATTTCATATTTCCTAAATAACAGTGTCACTCTCATGCAAGTACAAACAAATTAAGTTTGAAAACAACATTAAGGCTGCTCTCAAATTTAAAGAAGCTATTTTCTGAATTCTTTTTTGGTCAGAAATATATTTAATTGGGAGGTATTCTATTCAGAATTTAATTGAGACTTTTCCATTTCATGGTGAAAACATCTGATTTTACAGAACATACAGTAAAAAATAGAGCTTTGAAACAAATCCTCGATATAGCAGAGCAAGAAAGAAGAAAAAAATTGTTGGCACATAACAAGAATGACTTATATTTTATGACTAATTTATTTGAAAATGGAAAACACTAATTAAAAATTGCTTCAATATGCCTGTTAACAACAATTGTATTCAATATGCCTGTACTTCTTTTAGATATATCAAAATGCTTCCCAATGAACCATACATACAGTACTTAAATATTGGTACTTTTCAGGAAATACTAACAGAAGTGATCTGGATAATACTACATATACAGTAGATGAGAGCAACTCTCTAGTAAGTAATTGCACTTAAAACACCTAATGTATAATTTGTATAATGTGTTAATGTTACCACCATAGACCTTTCTATCGGTAGAATTTCCCCCCCCCCCTCAATTTGAGGGAATTATACAGTGCAGCAAAAATCTTTACACTTGTGATTTTAGACATTTTGTGAAATATCTAAAAATATACATGATGCTATATATGAGGAATAACTCCGAAACTCCAGATATATAAACAAAATAGTAAAAGGTCATATTTTCACGAAGATTTTCTCCCGAAATCCCATAGGGAACCATCAAATTGAAAAAGAATAAAGATCTTTTGGATAATCCTGTCAAAACCAATGCAGCAAAAGTGTTCAAACTGCCGATATGATTAAGTAGCTTACTGTAATAAACTGCATTTATTTTTGTGAATATAGCATGTATACTCATAGAAAAATGAAGATTTTTATAAAAATGGTCCCAAATTTGGCCAAGTTTTTGGCTTATAATTTGCAGAGTTCTTAATAATAAAAAAAAAAAAAATGTTCTTTTCAGAAAATATAACAAACAACATTGTACATAACACCCTACAATCAAAATTTAAAAATAATAATTGCGTGAAAAATTAACAGGTTTACTAAATAAATTTTCCCAGTGCATGTGTGATCTCATTCAAAATATAATTTACTTAATGTGTTAGTTAAATGTATACAGTAACTTTTGTAAAAATCTCAAAAACAGTTTGAAAATTCTAAAAATTATCATCAATAGAATAAGATCGAAATTTGAAATTCCCCAAATGAAGGAAAAAGATGAGGGGCTTTATCCATATTTTATTGATTAGTGTCTACACAATATTGAGCATACTGCTATTTTTGGATACAGCTCCTCTTCTTTTTGCTTCATTTTGAAAAAACTGACTTTGATGTTATTCTATAGACAATTTTCAGAATTTTCAAGCTTTTTTTTTAGACTTTCACAAAAGTTGTTCTATACATTTAGCTAATGCATTATGCAAATTATATTTTAATCTTTCGCTGGGCGCTTCAAATTTTCATAATGTGAGCAGGTGCACATTGTAAATTGTACAACAGGAAGAAAACATTCAATTATTGCTGTTTTGTTTTAATTTTACAAATAATTTAACATACAAATATCATAAGTTTTCTCAGCTCACAGTTTATGAAAGTATTCCTCAATAAATTTAGATTTGTTTTGTTATTTTGTTTTAAAGAAAAAAGAAAGCATATGTTTTATTTTTTACAACAGCACGCTCGCCAGAAGATTCAGTTCATGCATGCACACTGAAACTTTATTTAGTAAACCTATTCATTTTTCAGGCAATTATTAATATTTCTTAATTTTGATTGCAGGATTTTATGTACAATGTTGTTTGTTATATTTTCTGTAAAGAACATTGTTTTTCATTAAGAACTCTCCAAATTATAAGTAAAAAACTTGGTGAAATTTGGGACTGTTTTTATAAAAAAATTTTCTACGAGTATACATGCTATATTCATAAAAATGAACACAGTTTACTATAATAAGCCACTTAATCATAATTTTCAGCTTGAAAGCTTTTGCCACATTAGTTTTTACAGGGTTATCCAAAAGATCTTCATTCTTTTTCAATTTGTTGACAGTCCCCTATGGGATTTCAGAAAAAAATCTTTGCGAAAATATGACTTGTACTATTTTGCTTACATATCTGAAGTTTCAGAGTTATTCCTTATATATAATATCATGTATTTTTTTAGATATTTCACATAACCTCTAAAATCACAAACGTCAAGATTTTTTTTTTTTTTTTTTTTTTTTTTTTTTTTTGCTGTGACTGTATAATCCATTGTTAAAATCTAAATAAATCATATGTGGGGCAATTCCATATAAACTAAGACATCATGGGCATTTTTTCTTTTCCCCTTAAGACATAGGTATATTAAATAAATTTGTTTAGTAAAAACTCCAAGAAAAATTAAAACTGAAGAATTTCTATATTTAGATAAATTTTCTTTTGGTAAAGGGGCTTCAAAATATAAATAGAGGATTCTCGTTTGGTTTTGCAAATTCCATTTGTATTCATTCATGTTATTTTATTTTTCTCCCTTGTGTTCAGGTGGTAATTTTCTATTAAATTCAATGGTTCATATACAGGGTGAGCAAAAAGTCCGTAAAAACTTTAAAAATTCATAAAAACTGAAATGAAAAACGATTTGCAGGGTTAGCATCCATAAGTCACGGGGACAGAAATAAAAAATAATTCAAAAAACAGCCGACAGATGGCGCTGGTACTTGCGATTTCCGCAGAAATATGCAAATGAACCGGTTATAAGAGCTTGTGCTCTAAATCCACAACTAGTTCACCGTTGTGAGCCGTGAACTTGATCAAGGATGCTCACTGCGAAGGACAAAACTTTGTTGGTGAAGTTATTTTACATGAACAAGGAATCAGCGACTATTGTTTTGCATAAATTCCGATTTCAAAAGGATTTGAGGACAGGAAAGGGGCCTTTAACAGCGGCAGGCCTCATAAAGCTTGTTCGGTGGTTTGAGGAAACAGTCTGTTCTATTTGGGTATCTTTTCTTTGATTTGGATACGTCAGCGCCACCTATTGGCTGTTTTAATTTTTTTTTTTTTTTTTCGTGTCTTAAAAAAAATCCCTGTGACCTATAGATACTAACCCTGCAAAACGTTTTTCATTTCGGTTATTTTTTCGGTTTTTATGAATTTTTAAAATTTTTACGGACTTTTTGCTCACCCTGTATATTATAATACAATGGTTATATATATACAGTAGACTCCCTCAAATCTGCACTCCTAAAATCTGCAAATCTCAAAAATCTGCACATAATTTATGGATGTAAACAATGAAACATCCAGTTCAGATGTAGGTGCAAAATTTGACTTTTTTCACTTTTATATCAATAACATGCATTTTTTATTTTTGCAATTTTTGTAATTTTTGTTAAGGTTACTGAATTCATGTTTTTTCATGAGGAAAGAATAATTTATTTCTAAAAAAATCAAGATATTGCTGGTATCATTGGTAATCACAATCTTACCAAATATAATTATGTATTAAAAAAGCTTTTTTAGTTAATAAGTCTGGCCAAACCTGAAATAAAGCTTCGTTATTTTATGATCCTGATGTGTATTTGTAATGTATTAGGCAAGTTTCATTGAATAATTTAGGAAAAACACATTTCATCTTTATAATGAATATTTAATTGTACATTATTGATTATTAACATGACCTTTGCTTTTAATATTCTAATCATTTAAAAAATTATCTAAATTTTTTTATTTTAGTTTATTACTTAATTTAATAGTTTAGTATATTGTAAACATACATTATATTTTTTATTTCATTATTAATTACATTCAAATTACTTTATAAAAAATATATACAAAGCAATGACCAGAAATCAGAAAAATTCTAAAATCCGCATAACCTCTGGTCCCAAGCTCTGCGGATTTGAGGGAGTCTACTGTATATACATACATATACATAAATTCAATGGTTCATACATTGTAATACAATTAATGGTTTTATATATACCGGGTGTCCCAGAAATTGACTGATGGATTTTAAAATTCAATAACTTGCAAATGGTGACAGCTATTTAAAAAATTTTTGCAGGAGGGTTATGTATAATGTCAGGAGTTTTTTTTTTACTGCAATTTTTTATTTTAGTTCAATTTTCAAACAATAGGTGGCACTGACAGAGATTGAAAGCCAGGTAATCAGTGCTGAGTGAAGCATCGACCTGGCTTTCAATCGCCGTCAATTGTTTGAAATTTGAACTAAAATAAAAAATTATGGTAAAAAAACTCCTGACATTATACATAACCCTCCTGATTTTTTTTTTTTTTTAAATAGCTGTCACCATTTGCTAGTTATTGAATTTTAAAATCCATGAGTCATTTTTGGGACACCTGGTATATAGGGTTGCTACTCATATGGGAGAATGAAATTCCCTGACTTTTCCAGGTGTATTTCAAGAAAATTCGAGTCTACTAGTGTAGCACATGGACATGCTGAGGGTAAAATTTCTTGAATAGAGTTACTAATAATCTCTGAGCTCAAGCTCTATAGCCAGATTTCTCCCACAAATTAATAACAATCTTCAAGATTTACACTTGGAATCACTCTTTAATAATTTATGATTGCAAACCTTCAAAATAAAGTTTCCCACAAACTGTTCAAACTTGCTACAAAATATTTGTGTACCGAGTTCATAAATATTCATTTTGTTAACTATATCCCAAAATGATTTGTCTAGTTAAAATTTATTTTCAGCAAGGGAAGGGGAAACAGAGTGGGGGTGGGGAGGAAGACTTGTGATAATTGTTACATGAAATAACTGCTGGAATTTTTTTTTTTTAATCTGTAAATAATGAGTATTTAAAAATATAAAATATGGAGCATAAAAGAGGAAATTTTTGAAAAAATATATGATTTTTCTTCTATTTTTAAATATGCCGTTTACCAAATCATGGAAGATTTTCACTTCTGATCGCGCAACAATCAAATTCTTTTAGGGACCACAAATGAAAGTTTATCAAATTCCCTGACTTTTCCATGTTTTATGAAAAAAATATTGAAATGCCCTGATTTTTTCCGGACTTAATTGACTAATTTTCCAATTTTCTGACTTCTTCAGGTTTTGCAGCGACCCTGTTTGTATATATTTAATATAAAAAAGGATTAAATTTTATTTGATTCCTAATGCTAATTATTGATAAAGTTTTGTTTGTTTTGTTATTGTTTTATTTTTTTTACACAAGTATCCATTTTTTAGCCAATATTAATTATTAATATTATTAACATTTATTATTAATATTTAGTATTATTCATATACATGTGTTGTTTATCTTATTTATATAATCTTCAACAATATGAAATTAATTTATGAAAATTATGCATCCTTTACTTTAAATTTGTAACAAGAGTAACCTCAAGTTGTTTAATTTATTGAATGATTTTAAAAACTTTTTTTTTTAATCACTTTAACACTATCTGTATCTACATGAAATTTGAAGTTATTATAAACAGTTAAACAGAAGTTTGGCATGTTAACAACTTAACTCAGCATAACTTGAAGGAACAAATTGATATGTGCTTTTTACTCTAGTTTGTCAGGATGTATTATTATTATTCATAATAAATATTTTATACAGCATGTTAAGAGCAAACAAATGTAGAAAATACCAAGGTTTATAAAGCAGTTTGGAAGTATATAGTGTATACTCCACTACATCTTTGGGGATTAGTAGAGTATGAAAGGAAATTTTTATCCAGGTGAAGTTATAAACAAAACAAATGACTTATTCTGTAAATATCTTGATTATTGCAGGGAAAATTTAGAAATAGCCAGAAAATCGCTGGGAAATTTTTAATTATACTATATATTGTGAAAAAATTATTTTCAGTTGTAAGCTTTAGAAGTAATTTTTCATTATTATGTAATTATTTGCACTCATAAAATGCCTTAACTTTTTTATCAAAGCTTTAAAAAGGAATGTAACAAGAGTACCATATTTTCTTGCATATAATCCATGGATCAAACTATTATTTTTCAACCCAGAATGTGTTTAAAAAGAAATGTAATTTCTTAGATTGCTGCAAAAATTTATCTTTAATCACTAAATAAAATTTCTGGGTCCAAAAAGAATTGTTTGATCTGCAGATTATATGCAGGAAATTACAGTAACCAGATTTTCTTGCAATTTTAAATATATATTAGATTTTTAAACTTTTATACAGCTGTCATTTAATAGCCATTCCTTTTTTGAAAAAAATTTAAAATTTGAAGATTTTATTGCATAGATAAAATAATCATTAATGTAGAGGATTAAAAAACTTGTTTCCAGTAACACGAGTAACCATACTTAAGGACTCAGCCTATAAAACTAATGAAGTTTATCATGTTTCTCTTGCACAAATATAAAAAGTAGAAATTCTTTTGCACAGCAAAAAATGCACAGCAAAAAATTCTGTGCATTTTAAAATAGGCATTAAAAGCAGCTACTTTTTATCTTAAAATACCATCATAAATGTAACAAGAGTAATCATGGAATTGAATTTTTAACTTTGAATGTTTTAAAAATGTTTTTAAATACATATTGTATGCCAATTTTTCTGCACTCAATTTTTAAATGTCCTATTTAATTATCTAATGTGCATCATTTCTTAAAGATAAATGAATTAAGAAAACTGCCTCATTTGCGATCATCAACCAAGGTACGAGAATGGATAAAGTCTCAAGACTTTTGTGAGTAATTAAACTATTTTAATTAATGGATAATTAATATAATTTTCATTTCCTTGATATATTTAAACTTTCCCTGATATATCTCAATGTTAAAGGTAGTTTCAAAAGTAATTATTATACAAGATCAGTAAATTATACAAGAATATACATTAATAACAAAATATAAAATAATGATAATACACAAGTATTATATAAGTACACAAGTATTATATAAATACAGGGTGTCCCGAAAGGTCGTTTACAAACTAAACATGCTGGTCTGTCATATCATGATGAACAATTTTAAATAGGAAACTAAGAGTCCCAAATGTCTTCCAAAGGAGATATGCGCCATAAAAGTTTAGGGTCCAAAAATTCAAATGATTATAAAAAACAGAAAAATTGGTCGATTCATTTGCAGTTTTCACTAAAACTATTCTTTATGTCAGTATTTTCTTGAAAATAAATTATAAAGATAAATTTCAAAAAATGTCGATAGAGGGCACTTTAGACTTTGGAGTGATGATAAACTAGTTTTTACTATTATTTTTTGCATCGCATTAAATTTTTTTAGAAGCTTAGACAAACTTAAATTTTGAGATAAAAATCTGAATCGTTGGGGGTGGTTAAGTAGTGCAAACTGAACTTTGTTCAATGGGGGTGGGGAGGTTCAAATTTCAAATGATTATAAAAAACGAAAAAATTGGTCGGTTTTCGCTAAAACTATTCTTTATATCAATATTTTCTTGAAAATAAATTTTACAGATATCTTTCAAAAAATTCCGTCAGAGGGCACCTTAAGCTTTATAGTAACCAACAACTATTTTTAACCGTTATTTTTTGTATCTAATAAAATGCTTGTAAAAGTTCAAACTTAAACTTTGTACTCAAAATCTGCATTGTTGTGAGTAATTAAGTGGCCAAAAATTGAACTGCATTCGACACGTGGGGAAGGTAACATTTCAACTCCTGAACACAGTTCAGTTTGCGCTTCTTAACCCCTCTTATCGATTTAGATTTCGAGCACAAAATTTAAGTCTAAAACTTTCACAAACATTTAATTAGATTTAAATTAAATTAAAAAAAAAAGGTTAAAATTAATTGTTGGTTTTTCTAAAGTTTAAGGCGCCCTCTAACGGATTTTTTAAATTTAACTTTAAAATTTATTTTCAAGGAAATATTGACATAAAAAACAATTTTAGCGAAAACCGACCAATTTTTCCGTTTGTTATAATCATTTGAAATTTGAACCTCCCCACCCCCATTGAACACAGTTCAGTTTGCGCTACTTTACCACTCCCAATGATTCAGATTTTCATTTCAAAATTTAAGTTTATGTCTAAGCTTCTAAAAAAAATTATGAGATGCAAAAAATAACGGAAAAAAATAGTTGTACATTACTCCAAAGTCTAAAGCGCCCTCTATCGGCATTTTTTGAATTTTATCTTTATAAATTATTTTCAAAATAATACTGATATAAAGAATAATTTTAGTGAAAATCACAAATCAATTGACCAATTTTTCTGTTTTTTATAATCATTTGAAATTTGAACCTTCCCCCGCAATTCAGTTTGTGCTACTTAACAATTTCCAACGATTTAGATTTTGAGCTCAAAATTTAAGTTTATGTCTAAGCTTCTAAAAAAATTTAATGAGATGCAAAAAATAATGATAAAAACTAGTTTATCGTTACTCCAAAGTCTAAAGCGCCCTCTATTGACATTTTTTGAAATTTATCTTTATAATTTATTTTCAAGAAAATACTGGCATAAAGAATAGTTTTAGTGAAAACCGCAAACAAATATTGACCAATTTTTCTGTTTTTTATAATCATTTGAATTTTTGGACCCTAAACTTTAATGGTGCATATCTCCTTTGGAAGACGTTTGGGACCCTTAGTTTCCTATTTAATATTGTTCAACATGATGACAGACCAGCATATGTTAAGTTTGTAAATGACCTTTTGGGACACCCTGTATACAAGTATTATAGGGATATGTTTAGGAAAATTTTAGGTCCTTTAAAGTATGCTTCACAAAATAATTTATCTTAAAACAGGGCTCTTCACAAAATGTTTTTTATCACCAAACAGCACCCTTCATAAAATTATCCCTTATATATCTTTTGCAGAATTTTTCACCTTCAAATTGAACTTTGCACAAATTTAATCATTTCATAATAAAAACAGGCTTTTAAATAAGCTGTTGAACTCACCAAAGAGCATATTGCTTAGCTTTTTTACATATGAAAAATAGAGCCTGAAGACATCAATAATTTAAAATTCACAAAATTCTGACTAGAATTTTCACAAATATAAGAAAAAATTCACAATTTCACAAAAACAGAAAAGTCTGGACAGATCCCTGCAATAATAACAATTATAACTTATCAAAATTTGAAATCTCCCAATTAGTAAACTCTCAAAAAAATTGAAAATACAACAAAATATTAAAACTAGTAAATCTGCAGATCAAGAGCCTCAACGTCAGCTTTTCACATCTTTTTTTTTAAAACACACTTAGTGTAATATTCAACTTCCTGGAAACTGTAATTTAAAATTTTCGAATTACGTAATTTATAAGAATAAAATAAGAAATTTGAAGCCATCAAAAGCTGTTAAATTAAAGATTTAGTTATGTTAGGATATTCTGAAAAATTCATGATCTATTATTTTTGTTTTTTTATTATACCCCAGTAGAGTTCTTCAGGGGGGCTCCGCCCCCCTGAACCCCCCATAGTCTCATTAAATTTAAATTTCTAACTTTCTATCAATCTGCTAATGGTTATCGTATATCTTGTATTTCTTTCTACATTTTGATTTATAAGAATAAGAGACAGATTTAATAAACATTTTTCATTATCTTCATACTTCTAGATACCTGCCCACCAAAAACACCTAAATCTGATGTATCAGGAATTTTTGAAAGTGTGTGTTTGAAACTCAGTAATCTAGGGTTTTACAATTTTGTTTATGAAAAAAAGAAGTTTTGATTGCATTCTGTGGCAGTTATCGGGGACGATCAGATAGACAGAAGAACAGACTGAGGGATTGAAAACTATAAACTTTGAGTCGCCAAAATAAGCCTTCACTGAAGTTTTGGCAATGACATCATTATTTATGAGTTATTGCTGTCCATGTTTCTTGTATTTTTAACGTCAACTATAAAATACCTGTTTTATTTTAATTATGATGTCAAATTTTACCAATTGAACTATTTGTTAAAAATATAATTATTTTTTATTTCTTTTACTTCTAATTATGCCCCCATTTTTTGTCAGAAAAATTCTTATTAACGAACCAAATTTACGTGTTTAATATTTAACAAAGTACTATTTTTATTTTAATTCTGACGTCATATTTATTTTTTCTTAGTTTAATTTTTCGAATGGAAATTGCGCAATTGAAACTTATTGCCGTTAAAAAATTATTCCGATTTTTTTTTTTTTTTTTCCCCAAACGATAAAGGAAATTGATTAAATTTTATCTAAAAAATCGCTCTTGATTCTGTATGAAAAAGAAGGAAAATTTGAGTTAAGGAAAATATTTGAATAAAATTAATAAAGCATAGCCTATATTCTTTTCTGGGCTATGTTATATTTATCAGCAAAGATAAAGAGACAATTAATTCATCAGTTTTGACTTTGACTTCATTTAAATTTTTGTATACGCTTTCAAATTTATAGCATTAAAATATAATAAGGATTAGGATGAATGGTTGCTTAGCAACCATTAAGAGCGAATAAAGAAAATGAAATAAATACATTTTAAATAAGTAAATCTCTAAAACAAATTAGTTTATATTATTTGGAACACATATATAAAAAATCTCCAAAATTTACAGTAATAACTTTAAAAATCTGACAAATGCATACACAAAATTTCAAAACAATATGAATAATTTAACTGGTAAATTCCAGTGTCCATTTATCATTGAATTCCATTAATGAAATGCGTCATTTTCTCTCAAGGAAAAAAAATTGAAAATCATTGGATTTGCCATAGAAAAGCATTATTGCGCAAAATAAAATAATCTATATTTTGCAAACGAATGAATCAAATCTAACCAAAAACTATACAGCTTAATCCCAGTGCCTCACTAACATACCCACTTAATTTCAAGCCAATCGGATGTTTTTTGTGTTAGTTATCGCGGAACAGACAGACTGACAGACAGAAACCAAAAAATTTCGTGTCTCCAAAGTAAGCCTTCACTGACATTTCGGCAACAAAAAAATTGAAAATACAACAAAATATTAAAATGACAAATGTAGTACAATTTACTACAGGATTTGTAAATGCTTTATAATATAACATATTTAATCCTTTATAATATATATAAAATATTTTTTTTTAAATTATTTTCTGATGTTAGATAAATATTGTACAGTAGACTCACTCAAATCTGTACAGCTTGGCACCAGAAGTTGTGCAGATTTTAGAATTTTGTTTACATTTTTAAAAGAGTAATTTGAATGTCATTAATAATGCAATGAAAAATATAATAAACACAATATAATAAAATATTAAAATAAATAATAAACTAAAATAAGAAAAATTTAGATAATTTTTTAGTATAATTTATTACAATGAAGAAATACATTTTTCCTAAATTATGCAATGAAACTTGCCTCTTAAAGGTACATATCTAATTCACATCAAAATCAAAGTTTTATTTCAGATTTACCCAGATTTAAATAACCAAAAAATTTGATTAATACATAAATATATTTGGTAAGATTGTGATTGCTAGCGATATCATCAATATCTTGAACTTAAATAAATTAATTTTTCCTTGATGAAAAAACATTAATTTACTACTATTAACAAAAATTGTATATGGAATTGAAATAAAACTAAAAAAGTCAAATTTTGTCCCTGTATCTGAATTGGGAGTTTCATTGTTTACATCTGTAAGTTATGTGCTGATTTGAGGCAGTCTACTGTATTATATTATTTAAGTTAAATTTAATAGAGATTCCCCCCCCCCCTATATAAATGAGAAAAATGTTAATAAAATTTTCATGTTTTTATAGTGCCTTGGATTAAAGATGAAATGAAAGACAATGCAACTGTTCTGCATAAGGAGTATCATAGTAAGTTTCTGAGCATAATTTTTCTGATAACTATTATCTGATATTAGGAGATGTGCATTAGCCACCGGCCCCAGGGCCAGTAAAAGAGAAAAAGTAGCCAATGAAAAATTGTCTATCAGCAGCCACCTTATGGCCACTTTTTTACAAGGAAAGAATACAATTTACTTACATTTCATCAATGATTCTGCTTTTTTAGTTTCCACTATATTTATATTAACATATTTGAGTTATTCAGTCTTAGATTAATACTTATAGAAATTTTAACTGTTTAGTATTTTTAGATAAAAAACTGGCCATTAGTTTAAACAAAGAGGCCACTCGAAAAACTAGTCTTACTGGCCAGTGGCCGCTAACAAAATTTCCCAATTTTGCCCTATACCTTCAGAACCTGATACATTTGTCCCACCAATTCTCTGCTCGGGTCCTTTATGTATTTTTATTAAATAAAGAAATTTGTAAAAAAGCGCTTATCAAAATTGTCTGTTTTGCAAACATTGAAAATCTTCTGTGAAATTTGAGTGTTCGTCTTTATTATCTGACTCTGACGATACCCTATGCCAGACCCATCCTGAACCTCTAAAAATGATAACATTATATATGCACAGTCCAATATTGGCAAGTTTTTGACGCATGACTTTTTTACCATGGTTTTTATTGTCATGTCAAAAACTGTCAAATTCCCATTTTTAGTAGTTTGTTTTTACATTATGTAAATATTTTTTTTTCATTCTATCTTTAGTATTAAGGAGTTTTACATGAAATATTCAATATCAAAAGCTCTAAGGTACATTTTTACATCTGAGAAAAAGAAAAATAATTGCATTAAAACACTATGGATATATCTCTGTTAGAAAATCTACAATAATTTTAAGCTGTTTGCCAAATTTTAAAAAAATTAGATTTTGTGAAGAAATTTTATAATAAAAAAATTGCATAATTTTGGCAGAATTTATTACATTATTTAAAACAAAATAGCTTTCTCAGAAATTTTTTCATAATTTTTGGCAAATGATTGCAGAAAAAGGGGCTTTTTCTAGCAAAAGATCGCGAAAAAAATGCTATTTCTACCAAAATTTTGCAAAAAAGATGTGTTTTTCGTTAAAAGTATGTGAAATAAATGCGATTCTGTCTAAGTATCACTAAAAGATGCAATTTTTGCCGAAGGATTGCAAAAAGAATGCAGTCTCTGTGAAAGAATCGGGAGAGACGCAATTTTCGATAACAATCACGGAAAAGAAGCAAATCTTGTCAAAAGACCGTGAAAAAGTGGCAAATTCTGTTCAAAAAAAGTCACGATTTTTTCAGAGGATCGTGAAGGAAACATTTCTGTCAAAAGGATTACAGAAAAGACATGAATTTCATCAAAAGATTGTGGGAAAAATGAATTTTATCAAAGAGTCATGGGAAAAGAATGTACATATGTGATCACTCGGAGGAGGGGGGGGGGGGATACAAAATATTTTTAGACATGGCCAAATTTTCAAACTTACACCCATGAAGGAAGATCCTATGGAGCTTATAAAGTAAACTGGCTTTTTTAAGTAAAATTTTGTATCGGTATTCATGTATCAGAATTAATCTTTTGCTTTCCGACATTGAATTGAATACAGTTTTCACACACGTTCAAAGAGGATTTAGCTCTCTGGCTCATTTTCAGTACAGTAGACTCCCTCAAATCTGCAAAGCTTGAGACCAAGGGTTGTGCAGGTTTTAGAATTTTGCAGATTTTGGGTCATTAATTTGTTTACATTTTTGAAACTTTAACTTGATTGATAATTAAGCATTATAATGAATGTATAAAATAAATTGAAACATTAAAATAATTAAGTAGAAATATTCAATTTATTAGTCAAAAAGCAAGTAATTATTCAAACAAAAAAAAATACAATACTAAATATACATAATGAGGAAAATTTTTTAACAAATAAAAATATTTGCCGTTAATAATAAACAAAAAAAAAAAGCTATCAATTAAAAAATATTTTGGAAAATGATTTATGGTTGCAAGAAGTCCATCAAAACAAAGATTGAAAACTTTTTTTTAACATCAGGAAAAACCGAATTGAAATGGGTTGGACAATTTGTAGTATGTCTTACATTATGGGTAAAAATTGATCCCTTACAATAAAAGAAACTAATTAAAAGTTCTTGATCATAAAATTATTATTTAAGAGTACAGAACAGAATTTGCCATTAGTCAAAAAATTTTCCCAAGACTGAAATCAGTCCTGAGATTGAAGGTCTTGCTCTCATGTCTTAACAGAATTTTGTCCCAAGTCATATGGTCAATCTTGGTTGTCATTTGGAAGAAGAATGGCAGACGAGACAGTTTGTTGTACATCAAAAAGCAGAAAAAAACCTTTCATTATCATTCTTTATGAAAAAACTTCTGTTATTTTATTTAAATTTTTTTGCTTCATGATTGAAAATGGTTTCAACACAAATACAATGCCTAAGAACTAGAGTATAATAATTAAAATTGTTAAATTCAAAAAGTTGATTTTGGGCCAAATGTTTTAAATTGATGTTTTGCTTAGCAAAATTCCAGTAACACCAACATGGAATCTATGGAAAAGTGAGTTCTCACAAATAATTTTCTCCATTAACAATACTGTATTTAACAGGTTATATCAACTAACAGGAACAATATATCCGTGCAGTATTATATTATTTAGCTTGTCCTAGTAGTGCACTTTCATATTCTATAAGAAAAAGTTTGGGGTACTATTGCTTAAATAAAATTAGTGTGGAAAATGGACAAAAATGTTATTTTGACTATACTTTGTGGCAACATAATGTAAAATAACAATGCCCCAAGGAAACAAATTTTAATAAGCAGGTAGTATTATACTAACAGTTTATGCCAAAAACATTTTGAGATGTTGCTTGCCAGAGATATAGCCCTCCCTCCAAACATACTGAAATTTCATTTTTCATGAAAATGGCATTCACATCTTTGAGCTTTGACAAGTTCTATAGTAAAGGGAAAATTTTTCAGGCCTTCAAAATTGCAGATTATTCATTAAATATGATTTATCTCAACAAAAAAAATATCAAGGCAATTAAAAAATACAATTATCAAAACATCATCTTGTCTGAATTTCAAAATAAAACGGTTAAAGTTTAAAATCAATGTTTGAAATATGATCTATAACCTAGTGCTTTGTTTCTAAACTGCAAGTATTTGTTTGTGTAATATAGCACAACATGTGACAAGAGGAAGGAGGGTGTAAGGTGTAGTGGGACATTTTGTGACAAAGGGGGTCTAAAATATTGAAAAAACATGTGACATTTATGGACAGCCTTAAAACAGAATTTTGAAAAATCGCAATAAACCTCTAATTGTGTCAATTGGTTTTCAATTTACAATGGTGCTTCCAATTCGAGAATGCAAATGAGGACTTGCTCCTTCTATGCTCCATTTGAGTTTCCAAACTATTAGAATAATATTCGTGATATTTAATCACAATTTTTTTCCTCACTTTCGATGAAGGTTTAACAGAGGTTGTGATCCACTGTACATACTCCTCAAGAGGTCTGATAACTCTGCTTCAAAATTCCCCTCACTAATGTAAAGTCTATGGGTACTTAATGCATGCATGTATTTAAAATATCTCCTTGGGAAATTGATATTTTTAACTTCTATTTTTTGGGTACGCTTCTTAAAAGATGCTTCTGGGTTTTTTTTTTTTTTTTTTTTTTTTTTGGTTCTCAAAATATTTCTAAATTATATACTTAAAAAACTTATTGCGGAGGAGAATTCCAAAGGGGAGTGACCGTCACCCTTAGCACCCGCGTTGACTTGTATTCACATTGGTTTTCATTGTGAACCTATATTTTACAATGGCAGAAATACAGCATAAAATTATCTTTTTTGCAGATTGTTGTAATTTTGTTTTGTGCAGATCTACCACTGGAATATACTTGTAGAGAAAATATGATTTTATTTAAATTTTGGATAAGGGATTTTTAAATTTTAAAGGTATTCCTCAAATCCATTTCCTCCACTTTAATAAATAACTCATGTAAAAAAAAAAAAAAAACTTTAATTTCATCTCACTTTCATTTTTTATCTTCAGCAGGTGTCTGCAATATGCTAAACTCTATGGAAGAACTGCTAATAACAGGACGGCACAGCGATATAAAAATAATTGTTCAAAATACTGAATTTAATCTTCACAAGAATATATTGGCAGTGCGGTCACCTGTTTTCTCCGCCATGTTAGACCATCCAACCCAAGAAAAAGAAAGTGGCCTAATTAAAATTATTGACTGTAATGAGAAGTACTTTTATGATTTTTTGCTTTTCATGTACACAGGTTGTTCAAAAATTACAATGGAAAATGTTGTGGACATTTATATTACTTCTGATAAGTATCAAGTTAAAGAACTTAGTGACGAATGTGCCGTTTTCATGGCAAACAACATTAACGTGAAAAATTTTTGAGAAATTTTAAATGTGTCTCTGTGCTATCATGAAAAGGAAATTCTACAGAGAGCAATTCAATTCTTTATAAACAATTCAACTGAAATTGCAGAAAGTGTTGATTGGAGTTTGTTTGTGGAGAAAAATCCAGTGGCTGCAAATGAATTGTTTTTGAAAGCTCTCAAGTTTTATAAAAAATAATTAACTACTTGGAACAATCGGTTTTTGGAACAATTGGAACATTTTGCTTAAAAAAAGTGGAACAATTTTTAAAAATGTACACATGTAACAGTTTTTGATGTAAATTTATAGAAAAAAGTATATTAATCAAAATTGTAATAAATGCTAGCAAGAATTGATGAAATTATTGAAAGTAAAGGTTTAACCATCCATGTTATTAAATTAAGCTAAAAACTGATAATTACTATATTAATGTTCAGCTTGTTATAAAAACAATTTAGCAATCTAATTTAAAAAAAGAAAAAAAGACTGTAAAGCTAAAATGGCCACTGTTCAATGAGTGACAATAAGCTACTTTGATTTTCTAAAAGTGATTATATAGGTGAATTGTTTTTGAAAGCTCTCAAGTTTTATAAAAAAATAATGTAACTACTTGGAACAATCGGTTCTTAGAACAATTGGAACATTTTATTTGGAACAATTTTTAAAAATTTACACCTGTAACAGTTTTTGATGTAAATTTATAGAAAAAAGTAAATTTTACTAATTTGTTTAAAATCAAATCTATGTAATTGTTTCTTAAGAATTCAATAAATATGTTTAACTGTCAATTCATTACTGCTACAAATCTTTAATTACTTATTTTATCTGTTTTTTCAATGTTTTCTAAAGATTCGTAGAATTAGTTACTTGTCTATCATAATACTGTGCGGAAGATAGATTGCTAATCATGTTGAAAACAATTATATTACTATAAAAGCAAATAACATAATGCATAACCATAATTCAGTAAATATTTATTAAATTCATAACATCTCATTGGTGGCTTTTACAATAAGATATTTATGATGAAAATTTTATTTCTAGTAATATGTTATGCTTGCTTGAATGAATAGAGCATTATATGAATACAGTAGACTCCCTCAAATCCACACAGCTTTGGACCAGAGGTTGTGTAGATTAAGAATTTTGGGGATTTCTGGTCATTTCTTTTGTTATATTTTTAAACTGAAATTTCAAAGTAATATGTAATAATGCAATCAAAATTGTAATAAATGCTAGCAATACAGTAAAGCATTAAAATAAATATAGTAATAAACTTAATTAAGATAATTTTAGAATTAATGAAATTATTGAAAATAAAGGTTTAACCATCCATGTTATTAAATTAAACTAAAAACTGATAATTACTATATTAATGTTCAGCTTGTTATAAAAACAATTTAGCAATCTAATTTAAAAAAAGAAAAAAGACTGTAAAGCTAAAATGGCCACTGTTCAATGAGTGACAATAAGCTACTTTGATTTTCTAAAAGTGATTGTTTTTCTAGAGAAACAACAGTTATAAACCACAATTGCAATTTGAAATACAAATGCTCTCCGAGTTTTTAAATGAATTATAATATGAAATCAATATAATTAAATGTTTTTCAAATCAATAATTTAAAAGAAGATGGTACATTAAATTCAATATTTGCACATATACACATATATCTTCATTTTATAATGTTAGTTTTAGTTTAATTTTTACTGAAGAGAATCAATTTTTTTATGCATTTTATCACATTTTATACTGGGAAATTTGATTAGTAGTCAGTAGACCCAGTTTGATAAGTGGTCACTTTTTAAATATAGGTCAAAATGATTTTCCTTTATTTAGCGGCAAGAGAGTAACAAAACTACAAACATTTGGTTAAAAATAAAACTTGCATTCCAAAAAATGGAAAAATATGAAGTTGTAATTAACAGTGCAGATAAAATTATAAGTGATAAACTATATTTAAATACAGTAGAGTAGGGATGCACAACCTGTGGCCCGCGGGTCACAAAGATACCACTATTTTCATGCAGAATAATTTTCCTTATAATAATGACAGAAACTTTGCTATTAGATAAATCAAACGTCACTTTTAAAATTTTGTGGTGGAAAGCGATTTTCTGGCAAAAAGGTTGTGCATCACTACAGTAGAGGGCCTGAAATCCACACTGTGGGAGAGGACGTTGTGTGGATTTCAGGATTTTGCAGATTTTAGGCCATTGAAATAATAATAAAGATTAAAAATAAATAAAAACATTGATAGAAATAAAATATTAGATTTTTAAGTTATTTTATTATGAATGAAAAAAAATTGAAAACAATATAAACAAAATAATTTATTTTTTGAACTTTGAAAACATTTGATCAATAGTAATAGTTGTCTGTTTCATAACTTTAGATTGTTCTAATTTAAATTTTTTTGCAAGTTTATAAATAGTCATTAATTCCTGTTTAGTAACACAATATTGTTATTTTAAGAAATTGCTTTCACTTTCAACATGCTTTTGCCTTTCTATACTTTAGATACTTCTTAGGGAAATTTATTGAAAAATAGCTTAAATCATGAATAAAATACAAGATATTGCACGCGATAAAAACAGCAACAGAAACGCATGTGCACATTTAATTTTCTCTTCAATTCAGCTCCAACTTTTGCTATGTTATTTGGAAAAATACACCGGGATCCAGGTAGACTTTTTGCTCATTAGCAAAAGATTAATCAGAAGATTGCATTTTCACAAATAGGGAAAATTGTCCAAAAATGCAGGTTTCTGATTTGTCAATCTCATTTCGCTAATCAGCAGAAAATCTGGTTTTCATCATCAATGAAAATGTTCTGAATCTATCATTCGCTTTGGAATAACATTTTTTTCAACTTCATTCTTTTAGTGCCATGGAAGAAAGATGTTTACATCTGCAAACCTGTGTAGAATTTGGACTTAGGCAGATTTTAGGTTGGCGGATTTGTGACGTTGTACTGTATATCACTCATGGGCTGCAACAGTGGCACAGCTCAAATCAGGTTCTGAGATTAATGGGTTCAAAGTTTTGCCTTGTAATGAAATGCCAAATTTACACAATTCATTGTTGTTGTAAGGGTTAAGTGGTACTAAATGACTCTGTAAGGATTCAATTAACAATAATACAAAAGAAAAGAAAAAGCTGAAAAAATATTTTAAGGGGCCCCTACTTCTAACTGTTAATAACTTTACTCCTTTTTTTTTTCAAATCTTCTTCATTTTGAGGGACCTTTATTTATTTAGCTATCCTCTCCTTTTTACTTTTCAGTTATAACCCTGAACACCTGAGGCCCATATCAGGGTCCCTTTAAGTTTTTGTGATAAATTGTTAATAAATTGCTTCCATTTAATTTAATCTTCATTTTTGGGATACTTGTTCCAATTAGATATTTTCAAGTTTTAACATTACACATAAGACCTAGGGCTTCCTAGGTAATCATAGAGCCCAGCCCAGGGCCCTTTCATCTTTTTGTGCGACAAAGTTTATGAACTAAGAAATAAGAAAATAAAAAAAGCTGCTGGAAAGAAAACCAAACTGCAATGCTGGAGGGTGCATTAACTCAAAATTCATATTTTTGAGTTGTGCCACTATTATAGCCCACGAGCGATATATTAATGCATTGTATAAAACAAACAAGGAAATTTTATTTTTAAATATTTTAAATTTAAAAATAATTTCACATCTTTCTTGGATATTTTATTTTTACTATAAAACTTAGTAAGATCCAATATTATCAAGATTGTTAAGTGGTAATTATTAAGTTTGGCGAGTGCACAGTTAAATATAAATATTCTTTGCTTTGGCTGAGATTTCAAAATTCTGGGTGTCTTATTAAGGCAATCAGAGTGCCGATGTGTTGATGAGACGGAGGAAGTCTGCTTGGTGACAGTAAAGTCAGATGCTAAATTCACAGTATTACTGCATAGTGGCAAGTGCTAATTTTGTCCTATATTTTTTAAATAATTGGCTATAACGTTTCAATATTTCTTCAGACATACATAAACTTTAATCATAAATATTTAAAAAAAATTGTACTAACCAACTATTACTGGTACAATTAGTGAGCATATGGCAAGAGTGAAAGATCCTTAAAATTTTCTTTCACCCAAAAATGGTATAATTAATTTGAAATGCATGGAGTTAAAATTGATGACTATATTTTTTAGGAAAAAAAACTTTATTGAAAACATAATCCAAATAAAGATTTCATGGTAAAAAGCCAAAATATAGAAAATATAACAAAGTTGCTAAATCTACTTGCAACCGATAGAAAGAAAGAATTAACCAATTCACTTATTAGATATAAACAAGGTAGAGATGCATCTATCCATGAAAAAAGCTGTATTTCACCCAAAGCAAATAAGATTTTTTAATTAACAAGTGGCGATTAGGATGGTGATCGATGGCTGATTTTAAATCGCCACTTTTACAACTTTAATTGCCATGTGGCGACCGCTAATTTACACCTATACCTTTTTAAGTGCTCTGATAAATGTTATCCCCCCTCCCTTTCACACATACACAACTTAGTAATACAGCTTTAGTTACGCAACTTAATACTTATTTACTTTATTGTTAATAAAGAAAACAATGCGAATTCATTTTCCCGACATCTATTTTTTAATGTAATAGTAACTTAAAACATTATTTGATTTTATCACTTTCCTGAAATTTTACAGACCAATGTTTATTTTTTCAAAAAAATTGATTTTTTATCTAAGAAAGTTTTACAATAATAAACGCATTAAACCATATTGAACACAGTAACACTATACAGTGAAACCTCCGAATAAGGAACCAGAAATTTTATACCTTAAATAGAGGTGTCCCTTATTCAGAGTTATTACAGTGAAACTTCCAAATAAGGGACAGCTATGGGATCAGAACTTTTGTCCCTTAAATAGAGGTGTCCCTTACTTGGAGGTTTCACTGTATTAAAATAGAAGATTGAATCTTTACTCTTTCAAAATATTTCTCTTGCTACTGTACTGCACAAACTCTTTAACAACAAAATACAAAGTTGTATTTGATGAAAAATTTTACGGCCAACCTACCAGAAGCAATTTTTGCATAGACTGAAAAATACTATGAATGCAATTAGTACAGTGATGTGGAGGGGGGGGGGGGGGGGTTAAAAACTATTTCAGGATGCAATTTTTTTTCAGCCATGCTAAAAAGGAAAAATCTCTTCTAATACAGCCTTTTCACCTCTATAAAGAAAGATCTGTATTTATCACTTGTAATAGCTGCTGAAAGGGTTCATACTCTATTTCTACGATAAAATTCAAGCACCTTACCCAAATTTCAAGCACCTACCCAGAAATTTCAGAAATGAAAATTTTAACGTTACAAATACTACATTGCAAAAGTATCAAGAGGAAAAGAAAATTACTTTCCATTTTACACGTTTTCATTCAAACAACATACAAGACAAAATAACAAACCATTAAATGTAAAATGTTATGAGAAAGTCCTCGACAAATAAAGAAAATATTTTTGCATTTTACTTTGAAAGTTATTTGTGCTAATACTAGACAAAAGTAGACACTTGATATTTTACACTGTTATAATAGTAATGCACATATTTAAATTTTACAAAAACTGAACAATTTTTTTCATAACTTGCATTAATTTGAAAACATCTATTAAATCATTTTCCAAAAGGTTTATTAACACACACACACAAAAAGAAAGTTTACATATTACAACATTAAGTGTAGACATATTACAACTCTTATTTCTTGTTACAAAGAAATGACATCACTTTCTGTCACAATTTCAATTCTATTAGATTTTTGAACAAAATTTATGAGTTCAAGTGTCTATTTTAACAACAGAATTCAACATAATAGTTTTGAATTCAAGATGAGGAAGTTTCGAAACTGTTACATGTTTTATTTCACCATCTTTAAGAATACTGTTATTCATTAGCATGATTGAATCAATTTTGTTAAATTAGCTGCAAAAAATTGGCAGCTCTGATGTTTCAGTTTGATATTTCATTACAAAAGGCAGAAGATCAAAGATGGAACTTATGAAGGAAAATGTAATTTAACAATGCATTTATCATTTTAAAATGATACTATGGAGTTGTAATGCATTCCTTGAGATTGGGAATCATTTTTCTTGACACAAATGATAACGACTTTAAATGTTTTAAGATTTCAATGGCCCTTTTTATAGCTAGTAGCCTGTCAAGCCATCTATGTTCGCAAAACTTCATGGTGGACCTGCCAGTTGATGATTTTTCATAATAATCATGAAACCTTGCTGGACAGTCTGAACAGTCTATGAGCTGCTTTTATAAGTATTTTATCCTATTTCGCCCTAATAATATATTTAGTGATGAATTTAACCACTCATTTACTATAGCAAAAAGCACAATCCGAAACTGTAAAAAGTATCTTTTTTCAATAACAAAGACGTAAGACCAAATTCACAGAAGAATTTCAGATTTAACATCATATTTTTTAGCTTTTTCATTAACATTATTTATTGAAAATAAAACCAAATTTAATATAAAATTAAAATAGTAAAAAAATTAAATTTAAAAAAAGCACAATATTACATGTAAAGTTTTTTTTTTAATTTCATCTGTTACAAAAAAAAACAAAAAAAAAACAAGACGTCTAATTAGCATATTGAGTACGAAATAAGAATAATTGCTTAAAATTGAAGTATAAACCGATTTCTGTGTACTGTATTTTCGGGCGTAAGCGCCGCGGCGCATTTACGAGTTTAAAAGTTAAAAATATGTTTAGTGCGGCGCTTCTGCTAGGGCGACAAATATGATTTTTTTTTTTTTCTCCTTGCAGCGATATTTATTAGAGGCGATTCTGATCTGAATTTTTCCGAAAACTGAAAATTCAATCACCAGGACAAAAATTTGAGGCATAAAATATATCGCGAATTTCGAAAAATGATCGCTTAATTTTTGTCACTCATTTGCAGAAAAAAATAGCAGAAAAAGCAAAAAATGTATCAAAGGATCGGATGAAAAAAACACTATTGTTATCAAAAGTTCGTGGGAAAAACGCGAATTCTGTAAAGAAAAAAAAAAAAAAGAAAAAAATGCGTATTTCATGAAAGGATCACAGGGATGCCGCGGACGCACTATAGCGCGTAAAATACGCAAAAAATCAGCGACGGGACGCAAAAAAATGGAGCTTGCGCGTCCCGTGGGAAGCGTAATTTTCTTCAAAAATTCGCAAAAAAGGCAAATTTTATTAAAAAATCACGAAAAAACGAATAATCTCCGACAAATTTCGTCAAAAATATTGCGAAAAAAAATGACTAATTTTGTTACAAAATCCTGAAAAAAAGGGCAGATTTTCTCAAAAAATCGCGAAAAAACGACATAATTCGTTCAAAAATCGTGATAAAACGGCAAATTTTGTCTAAAGATTCGCGAAAAACGGCAATTTTCATGAAAAAATCGTGATAAAATGGCACATTTCGTCAAGCAAAAAATCGGCACATTTCGTCAAAAGATCGCCAAAAAACGGAACATTTCATCAAAAAATCGCAAAAAAGACAAATTTTGTTAAAAAAATCGCGAAATAACGAATAATTTTCGGCGAATTTCGTCAAAAGATTCGCAAAAAATGACTAATTTTATTACAAAATCTCGAACAAAAAGCAGATTTCCTCAAAAAAAAATCGCGAAAAAACGACAAATTTCATCCAAAAATCGTGATAAAACGACAAATTTTGTCAAAATTCGCGAAAACAGCAATTTAGATAAAAAAAAATCGTGATAAAATAGCACATTTCGTCAAAAGATCGGGAAAAACCGGCTCATTTCGTTAAAAGATCGCGAAAAAACGGCAAATTTCGTCAAAATATCGCGAAAAAGACGGCAATTTTCGTCAAAATATCGCGAAAAAACGGCAAATTTCGTGAAAAAAATAGCTTTAAAATGCAATTTTCGTCAAAGGGGTATGAAAAAAAGTTAATGACGGAATAGAATTTTTCTTTTCCAAAAACTAACTTCCCTGCTTCCGAAGTTTTTTTTTTTTTTTTTTTTTTTTTTTGCTGCTCCAAAAACAGATTTTCCCTGCTTCACAATCTGTTTTTGATTGTTCTGATTATTTTGAAAAGTATTCTTTTTTTAGAAAAAATGTCTTTTTCAATAAATCAGTTTTACCCCTTTTTAAAAGAAATGTGAACAATAGTGATACTTGTTACCTTCTAAACTCAAATAAGCATTATTTTATAATTTGTATCTTGCGCATTTTTTTTTTTTTTTTTTTTTTTTTTTTAAGTAAAGTAAATATCTCTTAATAGTTTTAAAAAATAATATTGGCTTTAATTATGTATACATTAATTAAAACAATAATTATTGCATTTAACTTTTCTTTTGCAAATAAACAAGTTCAATTTTTGCGTCTAAAAATATGACTTATTAGTGGGGACCCGCTTTTTTGAAAAAGGGACCCAGAATTTTAGAAGTCATGGGTCCCCGGGACCCAGGATTTTTCAAGTCCAGCGGCATCACTGGATCACGTGAAAAGCTAAAATATTATTAATGGATCATGGCAAAAAAAGACATGAAATTTGTTAAAGGATCGTATGAAAATAAAGTATCACAATCCTAAAATAAAAATCTTAGATATTGAATATGTATATTGCTAATCAAATTATTTTTGTTACCTTTAATGATGTTTTTAAATTCGCCTTTTTTCCACCACCTTTTGACAAAATTTGCGCTCTTATTGTGATCTTTTTCCGAAATTTGCGTTTTTTCAGCGATTCTTTGACGAAATTCGCATTTTTTCAAGCATTCCTCTGTAGAAATTTACACTTTTTCCGCGTCTCTTTGACGAAATTCTCTCTTTTCCACAATCTTTTGACTAAATTTGTGCTTTTCCGCGACCTTTTCAAGAAATTCGCACTTTTTCTGCCATCTTTTGACGAAATTAGTGTTTTTGCGGATTTCTGTCAAAATTCGCGTTTTATCGGAATTTTTTTTGACGAAATTTGCCCTTTTTCGCAGTTTTTCGTCAAAATTCACGTTTTTTCGACGGCGACAATTTAACGAAATTGGCTCTTTTGACTAAATTTGCGCTTTTCTCGCAAACTATTTATGAAATTCGCGCTTTTTCTGCCACCTTTTGACAAAATTCGCTTTTTCCTTTAGCGGTTTTTCTCAAAATGCGCGTTTTTTGGCGATTCTTTGACGCAATTCGCGTTTCTTTAGCGGTTCTTTGTCAAATATCGCTCTTTTTCCATGATCTTTTCACTAAATTTGCGCTTTTCCCCGTGACCTTTGACGAAATTTGCGATTTTCCGAAGTTTTGTCAAAATTCACGTTTTTTTCGCGATCCTTTGACAAAAATTCCTTTTTCCACGATCTTTTCACTAAATTTGCGCTTTTTCCAGCGAACTTTTCAGGAAAGTCTCACTTTTCCTGGTTTTTTTCGCGATTCTTTCTCAAAATTTGCGATCTTTTTTTGGTGAATCTTTGACGAAATTCGCGATTTTCTGAGGTTCTTTGTCAAAATTCACGTTTTTTCACGATTCTTTGTCAAAATTCGTCTTTTTCCGCTATCTTTTGACTAAATTTGCGTGTATCTTGCAAATTTACCAAGCAATTCGCGCTTTTTCTGCCATTCTTTGACGAAATTTGCTGTTCTTTGACGAAGTTCGTGGTTCTTTGTCAAAATCATTTTTTTCACGACCTTTTGTCGAAATTCCCGTTTTTCCGCGATCCTCTGTCAAAATTCGCGTTTTCCCCGATGCTTTGACAAATTTCGCTCTTTTCCCGCGAACTCTTGACTAAATTTGCGCTTTTACTGCGATCTTTTTAACCACTTCAACGGCTAACTAATAGAAGAAAAACTACCCCACATAGATTCTGTTACTCAGAAAATTTCCGGCCGAAAATCTTCTCTGGTTGAAAACAAAAATGTGTGTTTCCCTGCATGGCTAATGCTTTCCCCTCTATTCATCTGTCAACAACCTTTGTGTGCTCAATTATCTGTGCAGAAAATCTCCCCGATAAAGCTGCCCAGTCTGGGAACTTGCGAAGGGTGTCTTGGAAGCCCTTTCAATTAGGATTTACAGCTATTTTTTACTTGATAATGTATTGCATAGAATAGTACTATTTTAGAGAATTTATTTTTATTATGAATTTTTTTGTCATTGGTAGAGCATTCTTGCTTTTCTAAATGTGTATAAAAAAATGTGAAAATGCATAATGTGCATTTTTAACTCAAAAATGAGTAGAAAAGGGGGGGGGAGGGAAGTAATAATTGAATATGTATGTTATCTATAGGTATATATAGTTGATAACCGAATATATTTTGCGAATTGCAGAATTTTTCGTCTCAAAAACATGAAACATTACGCATCATATACATTTTAAATAGCTGCAAAATTACTTACTTTATTATATTCGTTATTGTTACATACATCCGATGTAGTTTTAAAAAAACGATTTATTTAAAATAGTTTTTTTTTTTTTTTTTTTTTTTTTTTAATAGCAAAGGATATTTGTTATCTATTCACAGGAGCACACAAAAGTATCCCATTACATAATACAGGGCTCCCAACACATTTTAGTCGTCAAAAAGGGGGAAAGGGGACCATTTTTATTTAAAAAGGGGACTTTGGGGGACCATTTTGGCTTAAAAAGGGGACTTTGGGGACCAATTTTATTAAAAACGGAAACCAAATAATGATCATATGTGTGCAAAAATATAGCATAAATTTTCCTAAATAAGAAAGTAAATTTTTAAAATTACCCCAGAAAATATGTTAGATGGTTATCTTTATAAGATTTCATTAAACAATCCACACAATTTTATTTAAGCACATTTAAATATCCTACTGAAAAAGTATATAAAGCATTCAATATTTTGGCATTCACATTGATAATTCTCGTTACAGGTAAAAAATAATAGTCATCAGTTAATAAAAACAAGTGGATAAGTATCATCACAGATCACTCAGAGAGCTTTATTTAATATTCCTTTTAAAACATTCTAAACTTTAATAAGCCAAAATTGTTAATAATTAAATTTGTTAAAAATGAATAATTGTTATAATGATTAAATCCTTACATAAATGGTTATGATATAAGGCAGTGAGAATGGAGGTAGAGAGAGATTAAAGAATAACATTATTCATAACCTGGCTTTTCATTTAAGATATTACATGACATATTGTAGATTAAATTTTTTGAGAATTTATTTCAACAGCATCCCCTGGTGACAGAAAGGGATGAAAAGATGCTAACCATTGAGATATGTTAAGCAGATTTTTTTTCTTAATTTTTTTTAGAAAATTTATAGTGGTGATGAACGCAATTAAACATTAAACCATCTGCTAGTGGTGAAAAAATGAGTTAAGCCGATGGGAAATGGGTGCTTAGACCAAGAGTTTTAAAAGGATGTGGGAAAAAAATCAATTTTCTGATTCCCTATCCCACACACACATGAAGAAATGCACCTAAATGTCTGGGGTCAAAATAGATCCTAGCAAGATGTTGGGCTCGATGATATACCTCCTTTGGTCAACCCTTCAAATGAGATTGAATCTCGCTGTAGTTTAATTAGGGGTTCTGTTAGAAAATTGCTTAAAATACTTAAGTTAGAGCCTGGAGAAGTAAAAAAGAAACTTAGATTTAATCCCACTGCCCCCACACACACTTCTTAAAATTTTTTGTGTTATAAAAAATATCTGATACTTTAAAATCGATAACTTGATTACTTTTCTGAATTTCGTTCATTTTTTTTTTTTTTGGGGGGGGGGGGCTAAAATTAATATTTGGATTAGTGCTAACTAATACCACTCAAAAATAAAAGAGGCCAATAAGTACATTTTATGTACCCCCAGGAACAGCCCTTGTCAAACTAATCAGATGTGGCAATCCCGAAACTTTCTTCTACCTCATACATGTCAATACTTCAAAATTCACTATAACAGTCCCAAAATTAAATTGCAATTTATCCCCATCATGAGAATTTTAAAGATATGAAATTTTGTGCATTAGTTCTTCAAATATGACTATCACTAAACTTGTGCAAAACTCACAAAATGCAGCTTAGGAGCACCATCTTTTGAAAGATTAACATCAAAACCTAATCAGTAACAACTTGTGTCAACGTCTAACTGAATCCTAAGTTAGACAAACAATTCGTGCATTAAATCAGATAGATCTACTGCGGAAATCCTATTAAAAAAATGCATCATACCAGTGCTATCTGTTAATGAATTTGCATCAAAATGTAAAAAATGTCAATTCATCTTAAGGACTAACTGAATCTAAAGTTTGATGGAATTCCATGCATTAATTCTGGATATAGAACTATTGTGGAAATCGCAACAAATGCAGATTAACAGTGCCACTTGTTGAGCGATTTATACCAAAATATAAAAAATGTCAATTCATGTCAAGGAGTAACTGAATCTGAAGTTTGATAAAAATCTGTGCATTGGTTCTGGAGATTGAGCGATTGTAGAAATCATAAAAAATGCTGCATAGAAGTGCCACATGCCGAGCGATTTACATCAAAAACTAATCAACACCAATTTATAGCGGCAGTAAAGTTTCTGTTATTTTGAAAATATACCCATATAAAGAGGAATCTCAAAGTGATGCTCATACATTTTATTGGCATAATAGTTAGGAACCTATTTATGGAATAACAAATGAATATCAATAAATACAAATGACAAAATTAATTGCTAAGAATGCTTTAATGCTAATAATTAATGCTTTCAAAAGTTAATCAGCCATCTTGGAAAGTTTGGAAAAAAATTGTGTTAGTTATAATAGAAAACCACTGTGACCAACTATATTTACAATTAGTAAGTTGTCATACCTTTAGCAAAATGTACCAAGGACTTGGCATTGATACAATGAACAGTTGAAAATTGTCTGTGGAACGTCTTTCCACTCATCTTGAAATTTATGGGAAAATTCCAGCCATGCTGAATTGTACTTTTATTAATTTCAAACATGTTCCTAAAGTTCAATCCAAAGATTTTCTCTAGTATTCAGATTAGGTGCTTGGACGAGCAATTTCAAATGCGAAACATTTTTGTGCAAAAGCCATTTCTAGACAAGCTTTCATGTAAGCTTTTGTTTCATATTATACTGAAACTAATAGTTGTGACCAAAATTTTGCCTCCAAGAAGGCAGCAAATTGTCTTGCAAAATATCCTTATACAGGGTGTCCGAAAAGTCTGGAAACGGCCGAATAACTCGAGAAATACATATGAGATTGAAAAACGTAAATATACGTGTTAAATATTTTTAAATAAGCTACTCTGTGATACCAAATTTGACCTTCGAAACCGACCCCCTGGGGGTCAGAGGGGGTCCAACTTTGAAATCTTAAATTATAACCCCCATTTTTTGTTGCAAATTCGGATTCTACGGACAAAAATACGTAACTTTTGTATTTGATGTTTATTTCAAATCTTCGTTTATCACGGTGTAATCGAGCATATTAAATCGATCCATATTCCCGCTTTTCCAACGGGATTTTCCCTAATCGAAACTGATTGGGCAGAATTTTTGACGTCAAATTCCTCGTCTTTTGTAGGAATAGCGTTTCCTGAAAATCACCCATGGCGATTATTTCAATAGTGCTACACTGTTAAAAATTTGACCCATTTGCTGCAGCGTCACTCCACAGCTATTATAGAATATCTCTTTTGTGACCAATGAGAATGCTCCATAACACAGTAAAGTAATCGTTTTCTATAAAAGCGTTGGAGTGACGATGCAGCAAAAGGGTCAATTTTTTTACAGTGTACTTTACTGTGTTATGGAACATTCTCATTGGTCATGAAAGAGATATTCTATAAAAGCTGTGGAGTGACGCTACAGCAAATGGATCAAATTTTTAACTGTGTAGCACTACCGAAATAATCGGCACGGGTGATTTTCAGGAAACGCTATTCTTGCAAAAGACGAGGAATTTGATGTCATAAATTCTCCCCAATTAGTTTCGATTAGGGAAAATCCCGTTGGAAAAGCCGAAATATGTATCGATTTAATATGCTCAATTACACCGTGATAAACGAGGATTCGAAATAAACATAAAATACAAAAGTTACGTATTTTTGTCCGTAGAATCCGAATCTGCAATAAAAAATGGGGGTTATAATTTAAAATTTCAAAGTTGGACCCCCTCTGGACCGACCCCCAATCCCAGGGGGTCGGTTATGAAGGTCAAATTTGGTATCATTGAATAGCTTATTTAAAAATATTTAACACGTATATTTACATTTTTCAATCTCATTTGTATTTTTCAAGCTATTCGACCGTTTCCAGACTTTTCGGACACCCTGTATATTGCACCATTCATCTTACTACAGATTTTAACAGATGGGCTGGCATCTTTTCCATAAAATGCTCCCCATTATGTAAAGTATCTTCCACCATGCTTAGTTGTAAGAATAACACATCTGGAATCATGTCCTTTTTTTGTTGTTGTTGTTAAGTCAGCAGGCATACTGCCTACCATCACTCTTAAAAAGATTGAACTTCGATTCATCGGAAAATTCTACTTTATTCCAGTTTTGCAAGACCATTATATGTGTTCTTTGGCAAACGCCCATCGCACCCTATGGTTTTTTTTTTTTTTTTTTTTACTTATGAAAGTTTTTTAACAGATTCTTCTATAAAGTCCTTCATCACATATGTGTTTTGACATGGTAGACCGAATTATTTCAGGTTTTTCACTGTGTCTATTGTAGATGATTGCAGCAGCATTTTTATGCGAGTCAACTGCTTTTCTCGTAACGATTTTTGCCACATACAGACATTTTCTAAAAACCACCAAATTGTGTTCAGAACCTTCTAAAATGTATAAATCCATCAAAACTGGAAATCAAAATTATTTCATGAATTCAATATTTTCTTTTTGTAAAGATAGAAAAAAGTAAAAATACGTAAAAGTGCATTTTACTCCAACGATTTTCTTTAATATGATTCAGACTTCTGAACTTTAAATTAATTTTTCTTAGTTTTAAACGTCTGTTTCCACACGATTCAATGATTCTTTCCATTCAAAAAAAACATCATTTTAGAGGGGGTGGGGGTGGGGGGGGGTGAAGCATGCCAAGGCCTGTTATTGAAGACTGGTGAAGCTGTAGTAGCTTAATATAGGGTAGATGTGCCAGTAATGGACCCCCTTAAGGAATTTCTCTAGAAAATAATTTTTTATTAATAGTTATAATTATTGTATTCCAATTTTTTTCATATTATATTAATCTTTCAACAATATTTACCTAATCCCATAGTTACATTTCCCAATAGAAATAAAATTTTAATTTTAAATAATAGAAATATGTCTAAACACCCAAAAGCCCAGTAATGGACCACCTATGTTCTAGTAATGGACCGCCTATGTTCCAGTAATGGGCCACCCTACAAAAAATTAAAGATAATTGTTTTTAGGTGCGTTCGTAATTATGTAAATACGTAGCACCTATTGTTGTCGTTCAGTCCTTCCGTATGTCTGTCTGTCCGTCTATCTGTCTGTTTGTCCGTCCGCATATAACAATGCAAAAACTATCGAACCGAATCGTTTGTAATTTGAAATACATAATTATTACATAATTTCGTCAAGTCCTTTCAAATTTTATGAAAATCGGATGAATAGATCAATTACAGGGAAAATCAAAAGGATTCCGTCCGTTACATTACGGATAAGGGGGAAAAAAGTTTAAAATGCATTTTAATCGTTTGAAATTTAAAACATATAATTATTACATAATTTTGTCGAGTCATTTCAGATCTTATGATAATCAGATGCCTAGATCAATTACAGGGACTATCAAAAGTATTCCGTTGCATTACAGTCAATGGGGGAAAAAGTTGCAAATGCATTTTAATGGTGTTACACTCATTCGAACATAATAAAAGTGACATGAACTTATGACGTATATATATACTAAAATATAAGTTCTGTACAATCTGAGATACAAAGAATATTTATTATTAAATTACAGGGCCACACAAAAGTATTCCACTACATAATGCTATACAGGGAAACATTGTTTGGGACATGTTTTAATTATATTAAACTGTGCCACATTTTATGAATATGATATGCGTTGCTGAGGTGCAATGAAAATTACTTCCTGTATGTTTATAGGAACACAAAAAGTTCAACCACTGTACTGTATCCGAAGTATTGTCTACTATATCAGGAAGATCTGTATATTTTTAAAACTTCGTTTTCGTACGAACACACCTCATTTGCTACACTTTACCTGCAATTTCCAACTTGTTTCAATTGTATCTTGCTCCAGAATTTAATGAAAGCATACTAATAAAACAAAATATTAAAACTTAAGTTAGAAATTCATTACATTAAAGGATTTATAATGAAAAAAGTCCTTCCGGCAATGCCGGGAGGAAGAGGTAGCTTTCATATACTTATATATTTATTTATTTATTTTAAGGTAAGTTACATTGTTCAAAAACACTAAGCTCAAATTAGTGGAAATAATCTTATAAAATTAGTGATTTTATAAGATTGAAACTAGTTTTTGTCAAGACTGAATATTAATAGGAATTTTTAGAAATTAGTCATCTTTTATTCAACCTGGTTTTATTTTAAGCGATTTAGAGAGTCACCAAATTTTACGATATCATAAAGTGTATGCCATTTTAAAGCAACATTGTGGATCGTTCAGATCAGACCGTTTCAAAATGTCAGCCATAAGCAAAATTCAAAGTGCTATAACTCAGTCATTTTATAAGATATAGACAAAATAAAAAGAGTGTTCTGGAATCGCTGTTTAAAGTTCTAACACGAAAAATAAAAATATTTTTCAATTTTTAATTTTTTCGCATTGAATTTTAAATTTTAAATTTTTAAAAAAATTTAAAATGGCCACCATTTTGAAACAAAATGGTGGATGATGCTGGCCAACGAACTCGGTCGAGACATTTGTATGTACTATGTACATGCCAAGTTTCATTGAAATCGGTTGATAAATACACGTGTTATCACGTGACAAAAATCAGATCGTTTCAAAATGTCAGACAAAAGAAAAATTCAAAGTGCTATAACTCAATCATTTTGTAAGATATAGACAAAATAAAAAGTGTTCTGCAATCGTCGTTTTATGTTCTAACACGTAAAAGAAAAATATTTTTCAAATTTTGATTTTTTCGCATTTAATTTTAAATTTTTAAATTTTTAAAAAAATTATAATGGCCACCATTTTGAAACAAAATGGCGGATGATGTTGGCCAACGAACTCGGTCGAGACATTTGTATGTACTATGTACATACCAAGTTTCATTGAAATCGGTTGATAAGTACGCGTGTTATCACGTGACAAAAATCAGAACTCATCGTTTCAAAATGCCAGCCATAAGAAAAATTCAAAGTGCTATAACTCAATCATTTTTTAAGATATAGACAAAATAAAAAGTGTTCTGGAATCTTTGTTTTAAGTTCTAACACGTAAAAGGAAAATATTTTTCAACTTTTAATTTTTTCGCATTTAATTTTAAATTTTAAATTTTTTTAAAAATTTAAAATGGCCGCCATTTTGAAACAAAATGGCGCATGATGCTGACCAACGAACTCGGTCGAGACATTTATATGTACTATGTACATGCCAAGTTTCATTGAAATCGGTTCATAAGTACGCGTGTTATCACGTGACAAAAATCAGATCGTTTCAAAATGTCAGCCATAAGAAAAATTCAAAGTGCTATAACTCAATCATTTTTTAAGATATAGACAAAATAAAAAGTGTCCTGGAATCTTTGTTTTAAGTTCTAACACGTAAAAGGAAAATATTTTTCAACTTTTAATTTTTTCGCATTTAATTTTAAATTTTAAATTTTTTAAAAAAATTAAAATGGCCGCCATTTTGAAACAAAATGGCGGATGATGCTGGCCAACGAACTCGGTCCAGACATTTGTATGTACTATGTACATACCAAGTTTCATTGAAATCGGTTCATAAGTATGCGTGTTATCACGTGACAAAAATCAGATCGTTTCAAAATGTCAGCCATAAGAAAAATTCAAAGTGCTATAACTCAATCATTTTTTAAGATATAGACAAAATAAAAAGTGTTCTGGAATCTTTGTTTTAAGTTCTAACACGTAAAAGGAAAATATTTTTCAACTTTTAATTTTTTCGCATTTAATTTTAAATTTTAAATTTTTTTAAAAATTTAAAATGGCCGCCATTTTGAAACAAAATGGCGGATGATGCTGACCAACGAACTCGGTCGAGACATTTGTATGTACTATGCACATACCAAGTTTCATTCAAATCGGTTCATAAATACGTTAGTTATCGCATGACAAAAATCAGATATATATATATATATATATATATGGTTATATATATATATATATATATATATATATATATATATATATGTCAACATTTGAACGGAGGGTGGTTTTGGGGTCTGGGGGTCATGATCGGTGAAAATATACCAAAATTTTCCGGAAGTGTTTTCCTCCGGACGGCTGCAATAGGTAGCTTTTTACTTTTTGTAATGAAAGCTACCTAAAACATAAAACAAAATATTTAAATTTAAGTTATGGATTTATTATAATCAAGGATATATAATGTGGATATAAAACAAAATATTAATGATATTATTAACTATTTATTATTAACTAACATTAAAGGATTTATATTGAAAAAGATATAAAACAAAATATTTAAATTTAAAGGCTTTATAAGATAAAGACAATGTTTTACTGAAATCAAGATTAGATAAAATAAGGCATAAAAAAAAAGTCTCCATCTTCATTCATATCATTATCTAAATGATGTACTGTGCAACTATGAAATATAAATAACAATCTTCAATTTTATCATCCCTTTCCGATAGTCCAAACTATTCAATATGGAATTCTAGAATGCATTTAAAATGATAATAATTCTTGCACTATCCAACCATTTTCAGATAATCATATAGCCCATCAATTTGGCACAGATTGATTCCACAATTTCCCTTCAGAGATGCTTATATGGATATATTATCACAAATGGAACAATCTCATTATTTGCTGAAAAACATCCCATAACAGTGATTTGTTCTTTTTCGTTATTTGGTACTACATAATACACATCTTTAACTGATTTTGGTACCAAAATTTTCCTTGTTTTAAGAGAACAAAAGAAACCTTGTTTTAACCTAAAATGAAAATTCTCTCTATATGCTTTAGAATTCGGAAGAAAATATTAATATCTTCTTCCAAATATGATTTTACATTTCTGAACCAACTTAAAACAACTTCTCTTGTAACGGCACATCTAGATTTTGCCAAACGTTCTGCTTGTTTTTTGTACCAATTTTGAATGACTTTTTAAAAACAACTATTTATAAAGAAATTGCCTTTATTAAATTCTAATAGGTAAAATTTAAGTATTAAATTTGATTATTTAGCTTTTCAGTTAAATCAAAAAATTTTATCTCTACTGAAATTAAACTTTTTGTATTGGTCACTTGGGTGGTTCATTACTGGAAAATCATGAAATAAGCAATCCAGTAATGGACCACCCCTCCTAAAATCTTAAAAATAAATAAAATTTTGTAAATGGCCATTGGTATATTAAATTCAGTGTTTTATATTGCTAACAAAACAAAAACATTCAATTTTTACGGAAAAATAAAAAAGATATAAATTAAGTAAGTAAAGTCAGCTCTTAGCATGTTCATTAAGATTTTCAGTGAAAAACAGAAAAACTGTGAAACTTTATTTTCTGCTTCCTAATTGTTTTGACGAAAAGTGTAAAAAATTAATCCAGCTTATAAAGCATGCAAGGTGGAGTTCAGAAAAAAATAATAAAAGCTTAACTATTATTTATTATTTTTTTATGAACCATAAAGTGCGAGGTGGCCCATTACTGGAAGGTGGTCCATTACTGGCACATCTACCCTAGTAACTTTTGTGTTCTGCAATTTTGTAATTTTTAAGAATTTTAATGAGATTTTTAAAATTTGCCTGTATTCTGTGGTGATTTTTTAACATTTAGATTCATGAAAGAATTTCAGTTACAATGCTTTTTTATACCCATTATATTGCTTTTTTACGTACAATTTGATAAATTTTTTCTTCTTGGATCTTTAAACCTTTAATGATTTTCAGAGTTTTTGTTTTTTTTTTCTTTTGTGGCGATTCTTTTCAGACACAGAAAAGGGGACTTGGGGGACCAAAATACAAAAAAGGGGACTAAAAGGGACCTTTTTCTAAAAAGGGGACTTTTGGGGGAAAAGGGGGACCATTTGGGAGCCCTGAAATAGTATAGGGAGTAATATTTTTGGGGGCACATTTTAATAATATTTAATTAAAATATTTCACGTTTAATGAAATTGATATATGTTGCTGAAGATTACTACAAGTTACTTTTTGTATAATAGAAAGCAGATAATATTTAAAAGGACACACAAAAGATTTCGGATAATGTACTGTATCCGAAGTAGTATATGCTATGACATCAAGATCGTAATATTTTTAAAATTTCGTTATAGTATGAACGCACCTGATTTGCTACATTTGACGTGGAATTTCCGACTTGTTTATATCTGTTTTGATAGCTAAGAGTTACTACAGGGAAAAAATACTGTGTTCTAAATACATAAATAAATGTGTTTTCTAGATACATAAATAAATAATGTATTGCATATGTTACTTTACTTATTTTTTTCAAACGTTAGATTTATAGTTGAACCACTGTAAAAGCTACTGCTAAGAGTATTAAAATTTCCAGGCATGAGATTGCAAAAAGTTAAAAAAAGAGGAAAAGCGCGTGAACCAGAAAATGAGAAATTATTTTGAAATAGCGCACGTGTAAGACAATTAAGAAGCTTATTTTATTCACAACAAAATTGTCCATACTTTTGCTTAAATCCTGTTTTATTTTATTTTATTTGGGGGGTTGGAAAGAGGGTCAGAATGAAACCATATATGCAAATATTACAAGTAGTTCTGAAATTAAAGTCAATAAATTAAGTTCATACTTCTGATGCAATGTTTTACCCAGGAATCTTAGCTACTTGTCCAATTTTAATTTTTACATGTTTTCACTTAAAACAACAATTAACAAACATGGCAAGCTAATGTTTAATACGCCATTCAATTGCAAAAAAGTTGCTGAAAACAATATTAAAGCAAATATTTTTTCCAATTATTTTACGAAATTAATATTTTTTCGCCAATCCTTTGACACAATTAGTATTTTTTTCCCGCGATTCCTTCACGAAATTTGCACTTTCCGCGATCTTTGAGCGGGAAAAATGTCGTTTTTTCCCGCGATATTTTGACGAAAATCACGGTTTTTTCGCGATTTTTAGACGGAATCGGCGTTTCTCTCGCGATGTTTTGCCGGAATCCGCGTTTCTCTCGCGATGTTTTGCCGGAATCCGCGTTTCTCTCGCGATGTTTTGCCGGAATCCGCGTTTCTCTCGCGATGTTTTGCCGGAATCCGCGTTTCTCTCGCGATGTTTTGTCAAAATCCGCGTTTTTCTTGCGACGTTTTGACGGAATTCGCGTTTTCCTCGCGGCGTCTTGACGGAATAAGCGTTTTTCTCGAGATGTCTTGACGAAAACCGCGTTATTCACGCGACATTTTGACAAAAATAGCATTTTTTCACACCTTTCGACGAAAATCCCGTCTTTTTCAGTCATCTTTTGACGAAAACCGCGGTTTTTCTCGCGGTATTGTAACGGAATTCGCGTTTTTCTTGCAATGTCTTGACGAAAACCGCGTTTTTCTCGCGATATTTTGACGGAATTCGCGTTTTTCTTGCAATGTCTTGACGAAAACCGCGTTTTTCTCGTTATGTTTTGACGAAAATTGTGTTTTTTCGCAATATTTTGGTGAAAACTTTTTCTCGCAACATTTTTTAAAAAATAGCATTTTTTCGACAAAAATAGCGTTTTTTCCGCGATCTTTCGACGAAAATCGCATTTTAATTGTGCGACATTTTGACGAAAATTTCGTTTTTTCCGCGGTCCTTAGAAGACAAAAAATCGGACAACTGAAAATGACGAAAAAGCGGAAAACCGCGGATACGCGGAAGAATCTCATGCCTGAATTTCAATAATATTTATATGGAAAAAATATCAATTTAACAGGGATGGGAACTGCAAAAAAGCAAAAAGACTGAAAATACACGTGAACGAAAAATTGCACCATATTGTATTCACACGCGCGAATGAAAAATTGCACCACAAGTAAGGGGGTACTTTTTTGTTTAATGAATAGGTGTTATCAGAAGTTACATTCACTGAGAAAGATTTGGAACAATCAAAAAAAGAATGTGGAGCAGGAAAATCTGTTTTTGGAGCAGCAAAAAGAATAATTTGGAAACAGGAAAGTTAGTTTTTGGAACAGAGAAATTCTATCCACCAGGCATTAACTTTCGTTTTTTGCCCCTTTGACGAAAATTGCGTTTTAAAGCGATTTTTCGACAAAATTTGCCGTTTTTTCGCGATCTTTTAGCGAAATTTGCCGGTTTTTCGCGATCTTTTGACGAAATGTGCCGGGATGTTACGCGTCCGGGATGCGTAAGTTCCACTTTTTAGCGTCCCGTCGCCGATTTTTTGTGAATTTTACGCGCTATAGCGTATCCGCGGCATCCCTGTTACATATTCTGAAATCCACGGAAAAAAGCGGAATTTTTGGGGTGAAAAATCTGAAACTTATTAAAATAACAAAAAAGCGGAAATCCGCGGAATTTCTTAAAATAACAAAAAAGCGGAAAATACCTATCCCTGCTTTTTTGCGATTCTTTGACGAAATTTACGCATCCCGCGGGACGCGTAAGCTCCATTTTTTAGTGTCCCGTCGCCGATTTTTTGTGTATTTTACGCGCTATATCGCGTCCGCGGCATCCCTGTTACACATTTCTGAAATCCGCGGAAAAAAGCGGAATTTTTCGGGTCAAAAATCTGAAACTTTTCAAAATAACAAAAAAGCGGAAATCCGCGAAATTTCTTTAAATAGCAAAAAAGCGGAAATCCGCCAAAAAGCGGAAAATTCCCATCCCTGATTTAAGCTGCATTGTACGTGAATAATTAATGGAGCTATTTAAATACATTTTCGGCTATATCTAAATTATAAATTAGTCTGAATGAAAAGTGGGTGATTTTGATGACCGATGTACACGAGGAATATGGGCGTGAAAAACTCCGAACGGTGGAGACGACGCGCGCAATTGCATACACTACCCAGCACATCGCGTCTACCCACTTTGAGAGTGTAATAGTTACTAACTACACAGCAGTATTTGCGAAATGTCAGCTGAGGTGCTAGTTTATAAACGCAAAAATACTGTAAAATCAACTTTTTTTTTCCAAATACAATTTATATTCATATATATAAGGAAAGAAAAAAAGTTTTTTATTTGGTATTTAAATTTTTTGACAACCTATAGATTTATGATTTAACTATTGTATGAAATATTTTAAAAACTTTTTTAATTTGAAGCAAGTGTGTGGCATATAAATCAATTTTTACTCTAATAATACAGTAATTTTTAACATAATTATTTAATTTTATAGTTAACTGAAAACACAAAATATATTTTAATAACGTATAAGATTATGAAATAAAAACAGTATAGTTGTTCTTAATCGATATCAAGTCTCTGTTTTGATTCAGCCTCGCTATTTAAATCTAGTAACACTCCCAGTCCCACTACTGTTACCGTCTGGTCTGCAACTATCCCGTAGATGCTTATAATCAATCTTAACTGCTACAGTACTGTTTAAAATTTGCTAAATAAGTCGCCAGTTCATTACAAAGCACATTGTAGGGTAATTGTTCGTTACCTACGAAGAACTAAATGCAAAAACAGTTCAATTAACTGCAGAATGCAAGAATATATATCTTGCTGTTAGATTCCTTTTCTTATTATGCTCTATTATTGCACTCCCATTTCCTGTTTTTAATGGGGGGTCTTTTCTAGAGGAATGCTAAATTGAATCGCACCCAACATGTTTATTTAAGGTCTAGACGAACAGCACTAGTTTTTATTACACTAAAAGAGCAATCAATCAATCATTGTTTTCGAACTGAACAAGGGTGAAACCTCGTTAAATGGTTTTTGTGAGACTGACCCTACCTATTTGACAAAGGAAGGGGAACTTTTATCGACTCCATCTTCGGTCGTAAACCTGTCAACTGATATTCCTCTCTTGAAGTTCAGATTCAGTACACTAGAAATGCAATTTATACATCAAAGCGCCGAAACGAAAGATCAAAGATAGCGCAATAAGTTAGTGCGAAAAACTGTGTGTGTGCCCGCAGCCTTAGTTTGCACGTGTACATTTCTTTTTGCTTATGAGAAAATACGTGAGTGGAAGTATAAATATCATTTAAAATTAAAACAACAACAACAAAAAAAAAAAAAAAAAAAAAAAACTTATCGACTACAATAATGAAAGAGTTATTCACAGATTTTTAAACGCACTTTTATACGTAAACATATCATATTGACACAACTAACTGTTGAAATTCTTTATATTCGAATAGCTTTTTCCATTTAACAAAATGTTTAAATCTTGAATTGAATCGGATCACTGACATTTTCTCAGGATACGCACTGTAAAAAAAAAAATAATAATAATAATAAAATCTGTAAAGTTACTAAACTTTTTCTAGGAAATTGAGATTCTTAGAACATTTCATGTAACGGTAACAGCAAAAATTCATGTAGCGGAAGCGTTTATATGAATTTTTGTTCTTACTGTGAAATGAAAAGTTATAGGAATCACAGTTTCCTAAAAAAAATTAATAACTGCAGTTTTTTTTTTTCTTTTACAGTATAGTGTAGCAAAACTTGGTCTCAAAGAAACATTTTCAGCATTTTCTGAATGACCTTATTCGTTCATTAAAAAAATGAGGAATACATTGTTTGATTTCTGAATAAGAATGCATAGAAATTAATTATAAGGGAATTGTAAACATCCTTAAAATAAGCAAAATTAATAAGGAGAATTTTTGTCATTTTGTTCGTAAAAAAGTACAGCTTTATTTATACATATATATGTGTAATTATGTATACATATATATGTATACGTAATTTAAAAGATAAACATTTTAAACGATATAGTAAACAATTCACGCATATAGCCCAAAATCTTTTTTTTATTTAAATAAAATAAATATTCCTATCAGAAAACTCACTCAAATTTCACGTTTATTATGATGAACTGTAATAAAATTGCAAAAATGAAAATGATTTTGCGAAGTAAGTTACACCCATACTACATATAAGTTTCAGATTCATTCACTGACATTCATTATACTTGATATTTTTTTATTTAAATGTATTAAAACAGAAGTAATATTTTTTACAGAAAATATTGTCAATTAAAAAAATATGCATGCTTCCTTGCGAAAGTTTAAAATAATTCTGTTGAAATTTTAAAAGAAATGTCCTTTTTTTTTTTTTTTTTCCCTCTGAAGTATAATAATCCTGAAATGAGATTAATATAATCATAATCGCAGAATTTATTTCCAGAAAATATATTCATATAAATACAAATATAAGTTTTTACTAGAAAAACTATTGTATCCTACTTATAGGAAGGTGGAATTCTGAGCAGTATTAGATTTGACGATTCTGGAATAAGATGCCTATTCTAGTCTTTTGGCATTTTATCGGGTATGAAATTGTGTGCATAAATTGATTCAAAAATTATATAAGTTTGAAAAAATAATTATTTTGGGGGGGGGGGGAAAGAAACCACAGGGTTAATATTGACATCTATTTTACACTTCCCCCCCCCCCCCATACTTTAAACAAAATTTTCGGCTGCAACTCCAGTAAAATTTCTGGTTAGATTTAATAAAACTAAGGCGTAAAAAAAAGGGTAGGCGGAAAGAAACGCACCGGAAAAAAGCGTCCTTTTTTACAAATCACATATTTAAATAAGTCTGATAATAGTACACATGGTTAATCTTAGAATATAAACATTAGATTGAGACGGTTTTATGAAATTTGAGCGTCCTTGCTCTCTCGGGACTGAGATGGGCGAAGGTTGGGGGGGGGGGGGGGGCTTTAAAAGTTCTCAAAACCTGTTATTACCTCAATGAAAAAAAAATTGTAGGATACGAAAAATAAGATAATAAACACTAGGTACTTAAATGATTTTTTTTAATTCAGTCTCCCTTGTTCTTCTGTGGTGGTAGTTGGGTGGGGGGGAGAGGGGGAGAGGGCGATTGTCTACAAACTCTGAATCTCTCTCTTACATTATTTTTTTATATTATTTATAATTTGATTATTTATAATTTAAATTATACATAATTTATATATTATATGATTATTATTTTTAATATTATTATCAAATTACATATTAATATTTTATTACATTTTATATTCTGTATTTATACTTATATAATACATATTAATTAATTATTAATATATTAATATAATATATTAATAGTAATTAATTAATAATGTAATTAATAAATTAAGAATAATAATAAATAATTTATAATAAATAATAAATTAATAATACATAATTATAAATTAAATTTAAAATTAAATAAAAAAATAAAAAAAAATGTACAAATAAATATTATTAAATATTAAAAATTATACTCATTAACAAAAATTTATTTAAAAATGATAATATTTTATTAACTCATAGTAATATCAACTCATATATATATATTTCATTCAGCCACCCTTGTTTTTCTGTGGGAGCGGGGAGGGGGGGTGAGCCTACAAACTAAAATCTATCACTGCTTTAGACGATAAATTTTTTTCGGAATGTTTTCTAGAATTTAGGGAAAAAAGTGACTGGAAAAACAAGAGCTCAAAAAGTGATCAGAAAAAAGTGAATAGGAATTTATAAATATTGAACTTGTGGATAAATAAGTGATAAAAACTAAAGTGGCAACAAATGTCTCATTTATATCATTCTCGTAGGACAGCGGTTCCCAACCTTTCATACGCGTACCCTTGGGGATACGTAGCGAGATTGCTGGAGGTATATGACAATAGTATCAGTAAAGGCGGATGAAAAAATATCATTTTTTAAATAAATTCTTGTTAATGTGTAGATTTTTTAATATTTAATTTTATATATTTATACACTCATTTTTATTATGTCCTATAAGTTAATAAAAGATTATCATTTTTAAAATTAATTCTTGATGAAACTAGATTTACTATTTAATTTTATTTATTAATACATTTATTTTTATTGATTTACTATGAGTTGATAAAAAATTATCATTTTTAAATACTTAATTATTATTGTTAATAAGTATAATTTTTAATATTTAATTAAATTTATTTTTAATTTTATATTTAATTTATATTTATGTATTATTAATTTATTACTTATTTATTATAAATTATTTATTCTGCATTATTATTATATATTATGTTATATATTATATAAATATATAAATGTAATGTAAAGTATAATAAAATATTAATATGTAATTTTATAATAAAAATAATCAAATTATAAATAATATTAAAAAAATAAATATAAGATATATTCAAAAGTTTGTAGACCCCCCCCCCCATTCCACAGGAGAACAAGGGAGACTGAATTAAAAAAAATCATTGAAGTACCTAGTGTTTATTATCTAATTCTTCGTACCTTACAATTTTTTTTCATTAAAGCAATGACAGGTTTTGAGAAAACTTTTAAAGCCCCTGCCCATCTGAGTCTCGATAGAGCAAGACTTAAATTTCATAAAACCATCTCAATCTAGTGTTTATATTCTAAGATTAACCATGTGTACTATTATCAGACTTATTTAAATATGTGATTTGTAAAAAGGGACGCTTTTTTCCGGGAACGCTTTTTTCCGGGGACGCTTTTTTCCCGTGATTCAAAAAAAAAAAAAAAAAAAAAAAAAAAAGAAAGAAAAAAAATCGGCTAAATTTCCATGTGTTTTTTCACACATGGAAATTCAGCCTATTTCTTTCTTTCTTTCTTTTTTTTTTTCTTTTTAAAACACTTTTTCAAACACTACTTTCTACAATTAAATATAATTCTAAAAGTACGAAAATTATTTACAGGTTTCGATATTATTTTTATAACGCATAAAATTTTCAAAACAGACAATAAAAACTATATAATTTTAAATAAACTGATAAGTGAAAAAAATGAAAGAAAATAAACACATTTTTATCTGCCGAAGACAGTGGGGCCTGTATTATTCAAACTCGCCAAAGGTGTTACTTTCTGACAGACTTTTAAAATCGTCTTTTGTTCGAAAACGCATGGAATTGGAAGGTATTGCAATTCAGAAATTTTGCAATCGAAGGCCTTTATTATTTTTGGGGGTAAATGCACATTATATGTTTTAGAAAATATTAAGATCTGTCTTTACTTAGATTTCACGCAGCACCTCATGAAAAGAAAAGAAAAAACGATTTTATGTATATTTAGGACCCAGAGTTTGGCATATTTTCGCTTATATATACACATATTTATATATGATAGTTTTAAAATTAGACAGGAATGTGCATAGAACGCCTGTCGTAAGCAGCTGAAGAAAGTGGGGTTCCCAATTTTTAGTTTATTTCGATAAAATTTCATTTAAGTTATATTTTAAATTATAACACTTTTTTTTTACTTTAAATTACAATATTTCTTTTCATTTGAGTAAATAAGGAAAAATACAAGATTGACCCATTGAAACATTCCGAAAAAACCCTGTTTTTGTTTTGTAAGATAAAAGTATCTGTTGCATGCACCCCTCGAATGTAAAACAGCAGGCGATTTTCTTCCATTTTAAAACACCCCTAAGTAATCAATCATTTTCCTTTTAATCTTTTCCGAGGAAGGGGAAGTAACAGCGTTGATTTGGGAAGTAAGCTGACCAAACAACATTACGACTTGTTAATGCCGTTTTTGGAAAAGAATTGTAGCGACGAGTTCTCTCGGGGCTGGCGAAAAAAGATAGGTAGTCTAGCCCCGAGTCTTCTCGGGACCACCGGTGAACTGGTTAAGAAAATCGCGTTTTTAGGTGCGTTCGTAATTATGTAAATACGTAGCACCTATTGTTGTCGCTCAGTCCGTCTGTCTGTCTGTCCGTCCGCATATAACAACGCAAAAACTACCCAACCGAATCGTTTGAAATTTAAAATACGTAATTATAACATAATTTTGTCGAGTCATTTCAAATTTTATGAAAATCGGATGGATAGATCAATTACAGGGACAATCAAAAGGATTCCGTTGCATTACGGTCAATGGGGGAAAAAATTTCAAATGCATTTTAATCGTTTGAAATTTAAAACATATAATTATTGCGTAATTTTGTCGAGTAATTTCAAATGTTATGAAAATCGGATGGATATATCAATTACAGGGACAATCAGAAGGATTCCGTTATATTACGGTCAATGGGAAAAAAGATTCAAATGCATTATTATGATGTTACACTCATTCGAACATAATAGAATTGGCATGAATCTATGAAATATATACTAAAATATGCATTCTGTACAATCTGTGATGCAAAGAATTTTTATTATTAAATTACAGGGCCACACAAAAGTATTTCCCTGCATAATGCTATACGGGGAAACATTGGGGCGTGTTTTAATTATATTCAACTATTTCACATTTTATGAATAAGATATAGGTTTCTGAGGTGTAATAAAAATTACTTCCTGCATATTTACAGAAACACAAAGATTTCGACTACTTTACTATATGCGAAGTACGCTCTACTATATCAGCAAGATCTGAATATTTTTAAAACTTCGTTATCGTACGAACGCACCTCATTTGCTACGTTCACGTGCAATTTCCAACTTGTTCCTTCCTCCCTTTGATGAAATTCGCGTTTTTTTTACGATTCTTTATCAAAAGCGCCTTTTTTGGTCATTTGACGAAATTGGCATTTTTTCCGCAACCGTTTGACAAAATTCGCGCTATTTTCGTGACCTTTTCTTCAAAATTCGCACTTTTCCGCGACCTTTCGACGAAATTAACGCTTTTTCCAAGGGCTTTTGAAGAAAATTGCGTTTTTCCACGATCTTGTTTAAAATCGTTCTTTTTTGACGAAACTCGTGCTTTTTTACGCGACTCTTTTCACTACGTTTTCATCGCCACTTTTCTTAAACTAGGAAATTTTCGGATACAGCAATGACGTCAAATGGCAATTCAAGATAAATTGCAAAAAAAAACCCGGAGATTTCGCGCAGCTCTTACACCCCTGTAATTTAAGCGAAACTTTGGTACAACTTAAGCCTCTGCTGAGGGCTCCTGACTGGTTGGGGCCCGGGGCTGCAGCCCCTTTAGTCCCCCTCTTAATCCGGCTATGCATGAAATAATGAAAATTCCTTCAAAGGATAGCGAAAAAAAAACGGAATTTTTAACAAAGAACAGTGGAAAAACGCATATTTCTTCAAAAAATCGCGAAAAAAACAAAACAAGAATTTGATTTTGTTTACAATTTTTTTTCTTTTATACTTTTACTTTTAGAACTGGTTTTGTAAATAAAAATATCCTTGTTAAAAGAAAAAAAAAATGACGCGGCTTTTGTAACGATCGATCTCCGCTAGCTAACGCAAAAATAAATAAATAAAACAAAATAATTATAGTGAAGTGCCAGCTAGATATTAAAAAAAATTTCCATTATAATAACATTAACAAGCGGTGTTCTCATAAATAATTGCTACTGATTGCATTTTCAATTTGGAAATCGCCCGAAAGCACAGGTTTATTTAAATTCTTCAGGATTCCACACTTTAAAATTACGCTTTCTCTACAACACAAACGAACATCAAAGGAAGATTTTAATGAAAAATGAAGTATTATTGTGTTTGATATAAATAATATTTTCCTTTCATTTTGCTTCACGAAATATTTTTGGTTTCAACTGTTTCTTTTAGGCATAGCAAAACATTATCAATGAAACGCTAATCTGATTTTTACGATGTCAGAGTTGCCGCGCTAAATAAACAAACATGTCATGATAATTTAGATTTCTTATGCAGTGAGTCAAACAGCGGGCTTTTTTACGGGTATCTATAAATATCCTTAAAACTTAATATATTTTAATAAAAATTTGGTATTCAGCCTAACTTATTATTATTGCCAGTTGCTTATTTGAACAAAATCAGTTAATAACGAAAATATATTTTCGTTTATTTATAATCAGAAAAGAATTTAGTTTCGTTATCAGTTCATTATTTCTCTTTGCTACTCTATTTTTTTTTTTTTCAACAACGCAAAACACTCTTATTTATGGATTTTTTTTTTTTTAACTTTTATAACCCTTAAATTATTTAATTAAAAATTTGTGTATTCTAATAAGCATCATAGACCTTTTTCTATTTTCTTTTGCTGGTTGTCATGATTCATGACATTTAAAAAAAAAAAAAAAAAAAAAGGTATCTCCTCCAAGGGAATGTCCCAAATCCACATATCTATCAATCAAGGGTGTGACACGGTGCGTCAACTATCTCATTAACTAGATGGTTGCCGGAAATAATAAAGAGGTTGAGAACTCTGTACTTTTACGAAAATTCTTTGCCAGAGATGGTCCCTTTTCAGCTAAAGGATATTGATGGTAATTGCCACATGTTCTCTTTGCTTTAGCAACTAGAAATAATCATTTTAACTTCCGCAAAAATGCACGTGTTGCTTTATCTGTTATTTTGCAGTATTTGCTTTTTTGGAAGGCTCTTAAAATGCTGTCCTTTAAACCTGAGTGGAAATTGAAACACTTTCTGTTTAAAACTAAATTATCTTTTTTAAATTATTATATTAAGATAATTTTTATACATTATTATTAAAATTGAGTGAAATTAGGATTTATTATTAAGATTAATTATTGCTTATCGCTTCTTGAAACTACACTGGCAATAGCTAATAAAATTTAAACTACAGCATAGATTCCTTTAAGATTTCTCATATTCCCCCGCATCAATCTCATCTTTTCTTTTACTTGAGTTATTGTACCTATAATTTGACAACTTTAATTTTTCAAATAAAATAAACTGGTTAAAATAAATTATTTGTGTGAAATACATAATCTGGAAGTAGCATATTTTACATTGAGATTTCAGTAAAAAACAAACACTATGAATTTGTAAATACAGAAATTATTACCAAATTTATGCTCAGTTTTATGTATTGTTATTTTACTTTCATTTTATTTACTCTATCTCATATTTTAAATGCGGAATGTATTTCTCGCACCATCATTGGCGATCTGTTAAAAAAATAAAAACACTTTTGACATTTCTATAGTAAACTAGAGTGAATTTCTGAATACTAAATGTCATTGTAAACTATAAATCTTTATGGATTGAATCAAATTTTTATATATAAACGTTTTAATGATTTTAAACTTGCTTCCAAGTAATTTCACATGTCATAATATTTATAGAATTTATCTTAATTTCAGAGAAAATAAGAAAAGTACACTTAAGTGCGTTCTTAAATCAAAATAGGGAATGTCCCAAATCCACATATCTATCAATCAAGGGTGTGACACGGTGCGTCAACTATCTCTTTCAGAAAGGAAAATGCTCTTTTGTACTTTTATTTTTTTTTTATTTATTTTTTTTTTTTTAAGGACTGTTGAGACCAGATTGCTAGATTTCGTCTCTAACATTCGTTATAAATTATTTGTGCAATGAGTTCCCGACACTCTAGAAGCGGACAATTACGATGAATTTTTTTATAAATAATATTAATAAGCTTTGGTTTTATTTGTAAAAGTATATATATATATATATATGTATAGAATTATAATATATATTTATATATAGAATTAAAATCTCCTGTAATTAGATTCATAACGAGGTTTAGCATGAAGTATGGACAATGCTGGTAGTAATGTTGTTTCAACTATGCGAGAATTATAACACAGATTATAGAAATGAAACTAATGATTGAAACCCATGATGCAAAGGAAAAAAATACTTTATAAAAGTTTACCATATGTCCGGATGACACATATTGGCATTTGGTATGTTTAAATTTAAATTAAAGGGAAAAAATAGATTTT
>OZ025294.1:259246546-259390546 GCA_964019185.1 Maratus speculifer
TCAAAGAACAGCAAATTTCGTCAAAGAATGGCAGAAAAAGCGCGAATTGCTTGGTAAGTTTGCAAGATACACGCAAATTTAGTCAAAAGATAGCGGAAAAAGACGAATTTTGTCAAAGAATCGTGAAAAAACGTGAATTTTGACAAAGAACCTCAGAAAATCGCGAATTTCGTCAAAGATTCACCAAAAAAAGATCGCGAATTTTGAGAAAGAATCGCGAAAAAAACCAGGAAAAGTGACTTTCCTGAAAAGTTCGCGGGAAAAAGCGCAAATTTAGTGAAAAGATCGCGGAAAAAGGAATTTTTGTCAAAGGATCGCGAAAAAAACGTGAGTTTTGACAAAACCTTCGGAAAATCGCAAATTTCGTCAAAGGTCGCGGGAAAAAGGCGCAAATTTAGTGAAAAGATCGTGGAAAAAGAGCGAAATTTGACAAAGAACCGCTAAAGAAACGCGAATTGCGTCAAAGAATCGCCGAAAAACGCGCATTTTGAGAAAAACCGCTAAAGGAAAAAGCGAATTTTGTCAAAAGGTGGCAGAAAAGCGCAAATTTAGTCAAAAGAGCCAATTTCGTTAAATTGTCGCCGTCGAAAAAACGCGAATTTTGACGAAAAACTGCGAAAAAGGGCAAATTTCGTCAAAAAAATTTCCGATAAAACGCGAATTTTGACAGAAATCCGCAAAAACACGAATTTCGTCAAAGGATGGCAGAAAAAGTGCGAATTTCTTGAAAAGGTCGCGGAAAAGCACAAATTTAGTCAAAAGATTGCGGAAAAGAGCGAATTTTATCAGACGCGGAAAAAGTGTAAATTTCTACAGAGGAACGCTTGAAAAAACGCGAATTTCGTCAAACAATCGCTGAAAAAACACGAATTTTGTCAGAGAATCGCAGAAAAAACGCAAATTTCGGAAAAAGATCACAATAAGAGCACAAATTTTGTCAAAAGGTGGCGGAAAAAAGGCGAATTTAAAAACATCATTAAAGGTAACAAAAATAATTTGATTAACAATATACGTATTCAATATCTAAGATTTGTATTTTAGGATTGTGATACTTTATTTTCATACGATCCTTTAACAAATTTCATGTCTTTTTTTGCCATGATCCATTAATAATATTTTAGCTTTTCATGTGATCCTTTCATGAAATACGCATTTTTTTTCTTTTCTTTTTTTTTTTTACAGAATTCGCGTTTTTCCCGCGAACCTTTGATAACAATAGTGTTTTTTTCATCCGATCCTTTCATACATTTTTTGCTTTTTCTGCTATTTTTTTCTGCAAGTGAGTGACAAAAATTAAGCGATCATTTTTCGAAATTCGCGATATATTTTATGCCTCAAATTTTCGTCCTGATGATTGAATTTTCAGTTTTCGGAAAAATTCCGATCAGAATCGCCTCTAATAAATATCACTGCAAGAAAAAAAAAAAAAAAAAAATCATATTCGTCGCCCCGGCAGAAGCGCCGCACTAAGCATATTTTTAACTCTTAAACTCGTATGCGCTGCGGCGCTTACGCCCGAAAATACGGTACACAGAAATCGGTTTATACTTCAATTTTAAGCAATTATTCTTATTTCGTACTCAATATGCTAATTAGATGTCTTGTTTTTTTCTGTTTTTTTTTTTTTTTTAACAGATGAAATAAAAAAAAACTTTACATGTAATACTGTGCTTCTTTTAAATTTTAATTTTTTACTATTTTAATTTTATATTAAATTTGGCTTTATTTTCAATAAATAATGTTAATGAAAAAGCTAAAAAATATGATGTTAAATCTGAAATTCTCCTGTGAATTTGGTCTTACGTCTTTGTTATTGAAAAAAAGATACTTTTTACAGTTTCGGATTGTGCTTTTTGCTATAGTAAATGAGTGGTTAAATTCATCACTAAATATATTATTAGGGTGAAATAGGATAAAATATTTATAAAAGCAGCTCATAGACTGTTCAGACTGTCCAGCAAGGTTTCATGATTATTATGAAAAATCATCAACTGGTAAGTCCACCATGAAGTTTTGCGAACATAGATGGCTTGACAGGCTACTAGCTATAAAAAGAGCCATTGAAATCTTAAAACATTTAAAGTCGTTATCATTTGTGTCAAGAAAAATGATTCTCAATCTCAAGGAATGCATTACAACTCCATAGTATCATTTTAAAATGATAAATGCATTGTTAAATTACATTTTCCTTCATAAGTTCCATCTTTGATCGTCTGCCTTTTGTAATGAAATATCAAACTGAAACATCAGAGCTGCCAATTTTTTGCAGCTAATTTTACAAAATTGATTCAATCATGCTAATGAATAACAGTATTCTTAAAGATGGTGAAATAAAACATGTAACAGTTTCAAAACTTCCTCATCTTGAATTCAAAACTATTATGTTGAATTCTGTTGTTAAAATAGACACTGGACTCATAAATTTTGTTCAAAAATCTAATAGAATTGAAATTGTGACAGAAAGTGATGTCATTTCTTTGTAACAAGAAATAAGAGTTGTAATATGTCTACACTTAATGTTGTAATGTGTAAACTTTCTTTTTGTGTGTGTGTTAATAAACCTTTTGGAAAATGATTTAATAGATGTTTTCAAATTAATGCAAGTTATGAAAAAAAATTGTTCAGTTTTTGTAAAATTTAAATAGTTGTGCATTACTATTATAACAATGTAAAATATCAAGTTTCTACTTTTGTCGAGTATTAGCACAAATAACTTTCAAAGTAAAATGCAAAAATATTTTCTTTATTTGTCGAAGACTTTCTCATAACATTTTACATTTAATAGTTTGTTACTTTGTCTTGTATGTTGTTTGAATGAAAACGTGTAAAATGGAAAGTAATTTTCTTTTCCTCTTGATACTTTTGCAATGTAGTATTTGTAACGTTAAAATTTTCATTTCTGAAATTTCTGGGTAGGTGCTTGAATTTTATCGTAGAAATAGAGTATGAACCCTTTCAACAGCTATTACAAGTGATAAATACAGATCTTTCTTTATAGAGGTGAAAAGGCTGTATTAGAAGAGATTTTTCCTTTTAGCATGGCTGAAAAAAAATTGCATCCTGAAATAGTTTTTAACCCCCCCCCCCCCCTCCACATCACTGTACTAATTGCATTCATAGTATTTTTCAGTCTATGCAAAAATTGCTTCTGGTAGGTTGGCCGTAAAATTTTTCATCAAATACAACTTTGTATTTTGTTGTTAAAGAGTTTGTGCAGTACAGTAGCAAGAGAAATATTTTGAAAGAGTAAAGATTCAATCTTCTATTTTAATACAGTGAAACCTCCAAGTAAGGGACACCTCTATTTAAGGGACAAAAGTTCTGATCCCATAGCTGTCCCTTATTTGGAAGTTTCACTGTAATAACTCTGAATAAGGGACACCTCTATTTAAGGTATAAAATTTCTGGTCCCTTATTCGGAGGTTTCACTGTATAGTGTTACTGTGTTCAATATGGTTTAATGCGTTTATTATTGTAAAACTTTCTTAGATAAAAAATGAATTTTTTTGAAAAAATAAACATAGGTCTGTAAAATTTCAGGAAAGTGATAAAATCAAATAATGTTTTAAGTTACTATTACATTAAAAAATAGATGTCGGGAAAATGAATTTGCATTGTTTTCTTTATTAACAATAAAGTAAATAAGTATTAAGTTGCGTAACTAAAGCTGTATTACTAAGTTGTGTATGTGTGAAAGGGAGGGGGGATAACTTTTCTCAGAGCACTTAAAAAGGTATAGGTGTAAATTAGCGGTCGCCACATGGCAATTAAAGTTGTAAAAGTGGCGATTAAAAATCAGCCATCGATCACCATCCTAATCGCCACTTGTTAATTAAAAAATCTTATTTGCTTTGTGAAATACAGCTTTTTTCATGGATAGATGCATCTCTACCTTGTTTATATCTAATAAGTGAATTGGTTAATTCTTTCTTTCTATCGGTTTCAAGTAGATTTAGCAACGTTGTTGTATTTTCCATATTTTGGCTTTTTACCATGAAATCTTTATTTGGATTATGTTTTCAAGAAAGTTTTTTTTCCTAAAAAATATAGTCATCAATTTTAACTCCATGCATTTCAAATTAATTATACCATTTTTGGGTGAAAGAAAATTTTAAGGGCATTGCTATATCTTGGTTCTTTCACTCTTGCCATATGCTCACTAATTGTACCAGTAATAGTTGGTTAGTACAATTTTTTTAAAATATTTATGATTAAAGTTTATGTATGTCTGAAGAAATATTGAAACGTTATAGCCAATTATTTTAAAAATATAGGACAAAATTAGCACTCGCCACTATGCATGTAATACTGCGAATTTAGCATCTGACTTTACTGCTACCAAGCAGACTTCCTCCACCTCATCAACACATTGACACTCTGATTGCCTTAATAAGACACCCAGAATTTTGAAATCTCAGCCAAAGCAAAGAATATTTATATTTAACTGTGCACTTGCCAAACTTAATAATTACCACTTACCAATCTTGATAGTATTGGATCTTAAGTTTTATAGTAAAAATAAAATATCCAAGAAAGATGTGAAATTATTTTTAAATTTAAAATATTTAAAAATAAAATTTCCTTGTTTGTTTTATACAATGCATTAATATATCGCTCGTTGGCTATAATAGTGGCACAACTCAAAAATATGAATTTTGAGTTAATGCACCCTCCAGCATTGCAGTTTGGTATTCTTTCCAGCAGCTTTTGTTATTTCCTTATTTCTTAGTTCAAAAACTTTGTCGCACAAAAAGATCAAATGGCCCTGGGCCAGGCTCTGTGATTACCTAAGAAGCCCTAGTGTCTTATGTGTAATGTTAAAACTTGAAAATATGTAATTAGAACAGGTATCCCAAAAATGAAGATTAAATTAAATGGAAGCAATTTATTAACAATTTATCACAAAAACTTAAAGGGAACCTGATATAGGCCTCAGGGGTTCAGGGTCATAATTGAAAAGTAAAAAGGAGAGGATAGCTAAATAAAAAAAAGGTCCCTCAAAATGAAGAAGATTTGAAGAAAAAGAGTCAAGTTAACAGTTTTGAGTAGGGGCCCCTTAAAATATTTTGCTTTTTTTTTTTTTTTTTTTTTGTATTATTAATTGAATCCTTACAGAGTCATTTAGTACCACTTAACACTTATGGAAACAATGAATTGTGTAAATTTTGCATTTCATTACAAGGCAAAACTTTGAACCCATTAATCTCAGAACCCGATTTGAGTTGTGCCGCTATTGCCGCCCACAAGTGATATACAGTACAGGGTTACAAATTCGCCAACCTAAAATCCGTCTGCGTCCAAAATCTGCACAAGTATGCAGATGTAAACATCTTTCTTCCATGGCACTAAAAGAATGAAGTTGAAAAAAATGTTATTCCAAAGCGAATGATTGATTCAGAACATTTTCATTGATGATGAAAACCAGATTTTCCGCTGATTAGCGAAACGAGATTGACAAATCAGAAACCTGCATTTTTGGACAGTTTTCACTGTTTGTGAAAATGCAGCCTTCTGATTAGTCATTTTTCACTATTGAGCAAAAAGTCTACCTGGGTCCTGGTATATTTTTGCAAAGAACATAGTAAAAGTTGGGGCTGAAGTGAAGAGAAGATTAGATGTGCACATGCGTTTCTGTTGCTGTTTTTATCACATGCAAGATCTTGTATTTTATTCATTATTTAAGCTATTTTACAAGAATTTTTTTCTCTAAGAAGTATCTAAAATATAGAAAAGCAAAAGCATGTTGCATATATAGTGAAAAGTTATGAAGAAATTTTTCAAAAGTTGTACCATGGTATCGACTGCAATTGTTATTCTTTCTTACGAAATCTGCCTAATATCCAAGAACGACTGTTCAAAAGATAAACATGCAGCACTACAGGATCACATTAAGGCCCCACACTAGGCACAGAAAAAGTTACATTCACCTACTCCTTTTACTTCAAATAAACATACAAGATAGAAAACTGTGATAGAGCGTAAAGGTAACGTGATAATGATAATGGGGAAGAAACATCTCACTCTTGAAAGATTTTTGTTATTGAGTATCTACTTTAAGGCACAACACTAGGCACAGAAAAAGACCCGGATGATAATGTAAAAACTAATGGGAGCATTCTTTTCAAATATCTCACTCAAATTTTAACATTTTTGCATAAGATAACTGAACGATCTACAACCGGCCTAGTTTTTACTTTTTCGATTTTGCTTACATATTTTTTATATTACAATAATTTCAATTTCAGAACCGGTTCAAACCGGTTTTGAAAGATAATTTTTCTAAAAAAAAACCTGAAACCAAAACTGAAAAAGTAAAAACTAGGCGGGATCGTCCTTAGCTATCTTGTGCCCAAAAAAATCATGTAAAAATATTAAAATTTGAGTGAAATATTTGAAATGAAAGCCCCCATAGACTTTACATTATCATCCAGGCCTTTTTCTGTGCCTAGTGTTGTGCCTTAAAGTAGACACTCAATAACAAAAATCTTTCAAGAGTGAGATGTTTCTTCCCCATTATCATTATCGCATTACCTTTACGCTCTATCACAGTTTTCTATCTTGTACGTTTATTTTTAGTAAAGAGAGTAGGTGAATGTAACACCATTAAAGAATTAAAAAGAACAGCAATATGACATCATATTCGAAGTATAACAGTCTTTTTAAAATCTTTGGCAATAATATAAGAATATGAACAAGTATACAGACAAATATGCGATTTTTAAAAGAATATGAAAATGACATCTAACAGGAAGTATGACCAAGAACTATTTAGAAATCAGCAATTAACAAGTGAAATTAAATGCAGTGTGATGTTACCAAAACAAATGTTACTTTATTAGTAATTTCATTTTATATTCATACATTTGGAAAACAAGAGTGTTTCAAAAAAAATACAAAAAAGCTTTTATACATCATGAATTCTTTTAACTTTAAATTTATTTATAATTCTTGATGAAAAATTCAAAGGCTGCCGAAACAGATTCCATGCTTTCGGCTATATCTTTAACAGTTTCTTTTATACTTTTAAAGAATGTATGAGTATTTTTTATACCATTGTTTATACGTTTCATACCCAAATACATGGAACTTAAGCAATTTTTTACATTATTAAAACTTGTAGACAGAAGATCTATTTTTAAAGACAAAATTTTTATTTCTTCATAGGTAATTCCTTTACAAAGTGAGGCATTTTTTGTTTTCAAAGCCTCAAGCACAGCTTCGTCAAGCATAGCATTTTCGGTTTCTGAACAACCTCGTAAAGCTGCAAGTACATCTTCGTCTAATGGGACAGTCTCAGTTTCAAAATTTTCTTCGAAAGCTGCATCAAGTTCATCAAATGGGGCAGTCTCAGTTTTAGAAATGTCTTCCAAAGCTGGAAGTATAGCTTCATCAAATTCAACAGCCTCAATATTAGAATCATCTTCTAATGCTTCAAATATAGCTTCATCAAAATGTACATCCTGCATTTTAGCACATTCTAAAGCTGAAAGGGCAGATTCTTCAGAAGGAGGGTTTTCAATTTCAAAAACATATTCCAGAGTTTTAATAACATTTTCCATAGTTTCTGATGCAATATTCATATAGTTATAAGTGGAATTTACCATTTCAGGCAAATTGGTACTGGCCTCTCTTATGTATGAAATGCCTGCAACTATTTCTTGATAACCCGCTTGCATGCCTCCCAATCCTGAAGATAAAGTATCTAATCCAGCAGTTACTTCTTTAATATCCATTGAAAGTTTAAATATCAAGCGTATAAATACATTTTGGCTTTCTGTGAATGTGGCCTTGTCTTCTGTGGCTATCACTTCAATATCATTAAATGCAGCAATGACATATTTAAATGACCAAGCTAATTTTTCATATATACGATATATGACTTTATATAAGGCATCTACACTTGTAGCCAAATTTTCTATTTCATCTATTAGAAGTTTCAGTCTTTCAGTTACAGCTTCTTGAGTTGACATTAGAATGTGTATTCCATCAGCAGCGTCTTTAATAGATGAAGATAAAGCATATATGCCTGTAAATAAAAAAATAAACTAAAACTTTTGGAACAAATTGTAAGTTAAGGTAAAGCACACATAAAAAAAGTAATTTTGGTATTAAAGTGGGAGGCGGAAACTGAGACCCTCACCTCATAGGGTTCATGACTAAAATGTCATAATTCGTTAAAATTTGATTCGCATATTGAAACTCAATAACATTCATATTCACTATCAACTTGGACCCAGAATTTCCCCTGAAACCCGGGTTGAAAGCAGATTCGGTATTCTTCATCAACCTGACTGAACCGGTTTGAGGGGGAAATCCAAGGTCAGGTCGAAAAACCTAACCTTGCTCTACAGTGAGGTTCAGGTACAATTTCTCAAGATTTCTCAACCGAGAATGCATAGTTTACGAAAAACAAGCAAGGAGAGAGAATTTTATCAAGAGAAACGCCATTTTACAATGGCTGTATTTGCGTACTTAATATAGGTGTTGTCAAAATGTAGAAAATATACTATCAAATAAAGCAGAGGAACATTATGTAAAGGTATGTTATCTCATATATCTGTATTACCTTCAATATTTTTATTTGATTTATTTATATTTACGTATAAATACTCTATATTGTATGTTGAACTGTTTGTTTACATAAATATGTGTGGTCGTGAAAAAGTATTTGCTTTAAAAATAGCCAACATTACTTAGACAGACGATTAATAAATTGTTATTAAAGCAACAATTGTCGTGTCTGTCTAAAGTTTGTTTAAAATCATTTACTTTTTGCAATTTTATTGTTAAAGAAAAAAAACCCGAATGTATTTTAACAGTACCGAAATAAATGTCGTACTTACATAAGGTCTAACTAAAATATGAGATACCTTTCTGATTTGCATTTTTGTTTATCTAGAGAAATACGAAGATTATCTTTAAATATCCATACATTCTCTGTAGATATTTTATCCGTACTTATAGTAAGTTTAACAAATTAAAGTTTGGTTTTATTGCGCGAAAGATTTATTGTTTATGTACAAACTTAGATAAATGTATATCAGATCTATAAATTAGATATTTTGACTTAAAATTTAAACAATTCATTTGGATTTTATCAGTTTATTGAAGATTTTTAGAAGCTTTGTTCTTTTTAAAATTATGAATCGTAATTACATGAAATACCTGCTATCATTAACACTATAGCATTGTTGTTATTGTTTGTATCCAAAGTTTTGTGAAATCTCAAGTTTTTAATTTAAATACATCTATTTTTCAACTGCATTTTAATTTTAAAATTATATATAGTATAAAATATTGCATTAGAAATACTATTTTATACGAAAATAATAATAGTAATAATAAATCCTTTTGGCTTCTTAAAACACGAGCCTCACAATTTTTAAATAAAATTGAATTACCTCCTGAAATTGTGAGATTTCTTTTAGAGATCACTTATAACTTTTACTCCTTAATTAGCTTAAAAACAATAAATTACTAAAAAGTTGAAATACAATGATAAAAAAAACCTTAAAAAAAAAAAAAAAAAAAAAAAAAAAAAAAACCCATACCAAAAATAATTTTATCAGCTCTTTCAGTAATGCTGACTATTTTAAGGCAAATAAATTGTTGGCGACTATGAGTATTTATGAAAACAAACAATTCAACATATAATGTTGGGAATATATGTATAAATATAAATAAACTAGTTAAAAACAGATAACATATATGTATATACAGGGTGATTCATAAAAGATGGGCAGAACTTTAAGGGGTTATAGTACACTTAAAGACAAATAATATTAAATAGGAGACTAAGGGTCCCAGACGTATTCCCAAGGAGATAGGGGGCATTAAAGTTTAGGGTCCGAAATTTCAAATGATTATAAAAAATGGAAAAATTGGTCGATTCGTTTGCGGGTTTTGCAAAAAATTTTCTTTATGCCAGTATTTTCTTGAAATAAAATTTTAAAGTTCAATTTCAAAAAATGCCGATAGGGGGCGCTTTAGACTTTGGAGTAACAAAGAACTATTTTTTAACGTTATTTGTTGTATTTCTTTAAATGATTTCGAAAGCTTAGACTTAAACTTAAATTTTGATCTAAAAATCTGAGTCCTAACGAGTAGTTAAGTAGCGTAAACTGAAATTTGAAATTTGAAACCCTTCTCCCCCCAGAACAAAAATCAGTTATTCCCGATCTTTGTGTCGTAGATTAGGCTCTAACTACTGCCGCGTTTTGCTAAAATTATTCTTTATGTCAGTATTTTCTTGAAAATAAATTTTAAAGAAAATTTTCAAAAAATTCCGATAGAGGGCGCTTTAGACTTTGGAGTAACGAACAACTATTTTATACCGTTATTTTTTGTGTCTCATTAAATGCTTTCTAAAGCTTAGACTTAAACTTAAATTTTCAGCTCAAAATCTGAATCGCTGAGCGTGGTTCAGTAGCGAGGGGAGGGGGTTCAAATTTCAACTTCTGAACATAGTTCAGTTTGCACTACTTAACCATGCCCAACGATTCTGTGCTGTGATACGAGGCAAAAATACAACTTTCGTCAAGGACTGCATAGTCGGAATTCACTCATAAAGGCACTGGCACAGTTGGAAACGTCGCTCATGCAAACGTTAAAGCTCCATTCCTGACGCTAGTCACCGGGTGAAGAAGGAGACAGAAAGTATGCAAATGTCAAATGGGGAAGAAGAAGAACACGTATGCAAAATTTCGACACGATTCAGGCATAAAAACCACTGAACGGTGAGTCAAGTGTAAGTCGCTGTAGTAATGAATCGGAAGATGGTGCCCTTCACGAATAAGGAAAAGGCTGAGATGCATTTAATTTACGGAGCGGCAGATGGAAATGGTGCAGAGGCACAACGAATGTACGGAGAGCGATTTCCCAACAGGCGGTTGCCTAACCGCAAAACTTTCGAGCGCTTGCACAGACAGTTGTGTGAGACGGGATCATTTCTCGCTTCCCGGTCGAATGCAGGTCGTGCAAAAAAGGACGAATCAGTAGTTGTTGCAGAAGCCATTCTGGATGTAGTAGCGGCGCAGCCAAGTACAAGTACACGAACAGTGGCTAGGCAGGTGGATACCTCACAGTCCATGACTTGGAGAATACTTAAGGATGAACATTTGCTCCCGTTTCATGTGCAACGAGTCCAAAAACTGTCTCCAGGGGATTATCCAAATCGTATTGAATTTGCCCGCTGGTTTCTGCAGCAGAACGCGCTAAATCCACATTTTGGACGAACTGTGCTTTTCACCGATGAATGTACCTTCACACGTGAAGGTACATTTAACACACACAATGCACATGTATGGGCGGATGTCAATCCACATGCTACGTACTCCCATCAGAGACGCTTTTCCATCAATGTTTGGGCAGGAATCCTCGGAGACCACCTAATCGGACCGTACCTTCTTCCTGAACGCCTCAACGGTAAAACATACCTCACATTTCTGCAACATGTGCTGCCAGACCTGTTAAACGTTGTTCTTCCACGCATACGGCGGGTCATGTGGTTCCAGCACGATGGAGCGCCAGCCCATTACGTACGAGACGTCCGCAACTATCTGGACATCACATTTCCGAACAGATGAATTGGTCGAGGTGGTCCTGTTGCTTGGCCTGCTCGCTCGCCAGATCTTTCAATCCTCGATTTCTTTTTTTGGGGACAATTGAAGGCTCTTATGTATGAGACACCCATTGAATCCTCCGAGGAACTGGTCGCCAGACTTTCCGCCGCTGTAGGGGAAGTGCTCGAAAAGCCTGATGTTTTCGCGAATGTTCGCCGTTCCATTCTTCGCCGTTGTTCTGCGTGCATAACCTCTGGTGGTCACAATTTTGAACATTTATTGTAATTACATGTTAATAAATATGCTTTGGTAACATAATCCTAATTTGTGTCTTTTTACCTCGTATCACAGCACACAATGTGCGGACATGGTAAACTGAACTGTGCTCAGGAGTAGAAATTTCAAACCCCTCTCCCCAGAAACTTAACCACGTCTAACGATACAGATTTTGGGCTGAAAATTTAAGTCTAAGCTTTAGAAAGCATTTAATGAGACACAAAAAATAATGGTATAAAATAGTTGTTCGTTACTCCAAAGTCTAAAGTGCCCTCTACCGGAATTTTTTGAAAATTTTCTTTAAAATTTATTTTCAAGAAAATACTGACATAAAGAATAATTTTAGCAAAACGCGGCAGTAGTTAGAGCCTAATCTATGACACAAAGATCAGGAATAACTGATTTTTGTTCTGGGGGGAGAAGGGTTTCAAATTTCAAATTTCAGTTTATGCTACTTAACTACTCGTTAGGACTCAGATTTTTAGATCAAAATTTAAGTTTAAGTCTAAGCTTTCGAAATCATTTAAAGAAATACAAAAAATAACGTTAAAAAATAGTTGTTTGTTACTCCAAAGTCTAAAGCGCCCCCTATCGGCATTTTTTGAAATTGAACTTTAAAATTTTATTTCAAGAAAATACTGGCATAAAGAAAATTTTTTGCAAAAACCGCAAACAAATCGACCAATTTTTCCATTTTTTATAATCATTTGAAATTTCGGACCCTAAACTTTAATGCCCCCTATCTCCTTGGGAATACGTCTGGGACCCTTACTCTCCTATTTAATATTATTTGTCTTTAAGTGTACTATAACCCCTTAAAGTTCTGCCCATCTTTTATGAATCACCCTGTATATATGAGATTACATACAATCTTCTATTTTTGGTAGCATTTTAAATTTAATTTTTATTTCTATATCTTATACAGCATCTTGAGTACTTTAATTAACACATGACACATACACAAAAATAAAATAATAATAATAATAATAAAGAGGGAATGGGTAGGATGGTGCTAATGGGGACTCATTCTTCTCCACAAATTCACAAACAAAAGACAACTTTTTATTTATTATGTAATGTAAAATTATATGAAATTATTAATAATGAATTCGAACTGTTTTGATAGATTGCTATCATTACTTTACCAATCTAGTCTAGAAATCTTTCATTAATCAATCATAATATATATATATAATAAAATCTCTTTTCTTTCTATACTAAATAAAATTCTTATTACATCTAATTAAAATGATATTTAAATGAGTAAAAAATATAAAATAAAGCTAGAAAAAATATATAAAATAAAATATGATTTTTTATAATTTACTTTGAGAAGTAAATATGTTCTCTCAAATGGAACACTGGATCCAAAAACAGGTGCGTGTGTGCACGTAATAATATTTCATAATTATTTATTTAACACTAATTTATCAAAAAAATAGTCAAAGGGAATCAAATGAGCTTAACTCATTTGATTCTCTCTCTGTTTTTTCTTTCTTACGAAATCAAATTTCATCTTGTATCTGAGAATGACAATTCTCATAAACAAAGAGTAGAGAAGGGGGGGGGGGCTCTAAAAACTGGTCAATGAAAAATCAACTTTCTGTATTTATTCACATTTATTTGACAGGTTAGTGTTCGGAATTCATTTATCATTGTTTTTAAAAGGACTTATTTGATTCTGTGTGTTGAATGGAAATTCATATGCTAGTAATTTTAAAAGGTTTAAAATTTTTCTTTTCCTTAAAATAACTTCTTATAAAATATCACACTGTATACAGTTTAAAGTTACAAGAAGTGTGGAAATTTATTTAGCTATTAGTTAAATGAAAAAGGTTGATCAATCAATCGGAAATGATTACTATATGCGCCCATGTGTCGTGCCTCTGCGGCCTGGTCCCTAATGCCGGGGCAGTGCCAGAATCTCCAGCTCATCTTTTCTGCAGTTCTCTTAATATTATTTCACTACTTTTTTCCAGTCTATTTGGAATATTAATAGCTATCTAGCTCAATTAAAATTAACCGTTTTTCGCTGAAAATCCAAACAATAAAATTATTATATTTGGATAACATCTATACCGATATACAGGCTACTTTTTTCATTTTTTCCTTTTTTTTTCTATTTTAATATTTTCCTTATTAGAAATTACTTAATTACTAATTAAAGCTATTAATAATGGAAATCAACATAATAACTGTTGGAATAAAATTTTAGTTTAAATAAAAGTTTAGTAGTTTAACTATAAATTTTAGACTTTATTCAAGTCAAATTTCATTAGTTTTTATCCAAATGAAATTCCATTTTTAAGCAAATATGTAAAAATTCTTTTGGAAAAAAAAAAAAAAAAACTAAATAACTAATTTTTTTTTTAGCTGTTACACGATTCATATCATTTACCTAACTCATTTATCAATTGAAAAAAGAAAGAAAAGTAATTGAATCAATTCTTTAAAAAATATTAACTTTCAATAAATTAAATTTCCATATCTAGTGGCTGCAAGTTTTAATTTTCTCCGTATATTTTGTGGAGAATAAAAAATAAAAAATCGCATTGAATCTTGGTTTTTCCTTTTTTTTTTTTTTTTTTAAAAAAACAACACTTTTCCTACAAAACAAAAATAATGTCGGGACACAAAACCGAAAAAGACGGGAATTTTTAAACCAATAGGCATACTTCTTTCAACCGGGGTCCAGGAACTCTGGGTTCGGTAACTTTTCATCCGAAGTCGATGGCGAATACGAGTTTTCAACTCTCTGTTAAAAATCCCAACTCGGAGTTACTGGACCTGTGGTTTAACTCTCGGTCGAAGTTCTTTATGAATACGACCGTAAGTCTTCCAAGTTATATCTTTGTGTAAAACAGGTGAAAACTCTATTTTAGTGGTTGACTTGTAGATTTAATATTGTTTTCCTATTATACAGTGGGATGAAGACATGTAGGATTGGTTAAAAGAAAACACAATGGTAAACCCAAAAGTCAATCGCTAAAATCAGATTTTTAAGATGTTTTCCACCAAGATATGAGATGGCAGACCGATTGCATTTTAATATGCAAAACAAGTTTTAACAAATTCTGAAATTCCAGATGTGACCTCGTATAGGTGATTGTCTGTGCTATCGCCTCTTGGTCTATAAGCAGGGTTGGCCTGTTTTTGACAGTGTGCGGTTTTATCCAGTTAAAACAGTGGTTTAAACCGTCATGGCTAAAACCTCTTGTCAAAGACCTCCTCAGAAACCTCAAATACTACACTGATCTGTAAAACACACATTAAATATCTGTCACACACATACAACATTAGATGTAATATTAAAAATTCACTTTTACTGCATTGTATATTATCATTTCTGGAAAATAAAGAAAAAAAATCTCTCATAAATCTGAAAATTTAGCCTGCCTCCAAACTTGTTCAACTAGCAATGCATCTGCTATCAAGCCCTGCTAGCACAGCACCAATTTAGAGTATTTTGTAACTTTGGCTTCATATACTCTAAACTCAGAAACCATTTGGATGTAAATAAATGTGCTAAATTGATTATGTGCTATAGGATACTGTGGGGTAAAATTGATCCAGATTTTTAACTGTACAAAATCCTTTTCTTCTGTTTGAACATTCTAAAAAAACGTTTTATTGCAATTAAAGTAATTTAATTTTTTTGTAATTATTAAATTACAGTACAATTAATTTTAAATAAAAAATTATTTAAATCAATAAGACTTATTCAATGTTTCTGTCTTGTTCTTAAAATGTTTAAAGTGTATTACACATTTTTGACAGTTTAAGCCAGATTTTGACGGTTTAAACCAGTTTTTGACACTTGTCATGTCAAAAACCAGTTTCTGACGTCAGAAACCCAACCCTGTCTATAAGTAATCTAGAGTTTCGCCAGTAAAATTATAAGCACAGTGTTTGTAAACCCCACTCTTCTTTTTGGGTCTATATGGTCCGAAATAAAATTAGTGATCATAAGTTTTGCACTAAAAAATTGTTTTTGTTTAAAATTTACAGCTCAAAATGTTAGGTATATAACAACTAACTCGTAAAATTTTGAGCATAAAAAATTTTTATTAAAAAGATACAAATTAAATTTCACTTCGAATTATATAGACCTAAGGAGAACAGCAGAGTTACTGTTGAGTTGTCATATAGCTAAAAATCCATTATTCCCAAAGTGAAGCAGAAAGATGAGGGATTCTATCCATATGTCCATTGATTAATGGCAATATAGAATGCACAATATGGCACGTATGACTATATTTAGATAAAACCCCTGATTTTTTTGCTTGATTTATTTTGGTAATAACAGATTTTGAGTTGTTTCTGTATACGATCACTTTCAGAATTTTCAAGCTATATTTTTGAAACTTTTACATAAGTTGCTTTACACATTTTTTTATGTGTGTATATATATATATATATATACACACAGTCGAGTCTCTATATAACGAAATCCATCATTCCAGTAAAAAATGATGTTAAAAGTCCATGTATAGAGAATGATGTTGAAAATCGTATTTAATGTATAAATTTTCAACAAATATTATTTTTGATCTTTTTAATTAAGAATTCGAAATGTTTAAAAGTATGGATAAACCTAACATTTTATTTCTTAATTACACTGATAAACAAATTTTAACTAATTTTCTGTTTCTCTATATACATTGGGTGTTTCTTATAGATTTCGAGCTGCTGAAAAAGAATGTTTGTAAAAATTTTCTATTACCCTCCAATTTTGAAAATTTTCATTTATACGTTTCGGAGTATGTGGGCATCGTATAGGCATTATAATTATATTACCTGCTTATTCTCTTATATAAGTTTGATTTTTACAAACATTTTTTCTTATGACAACGATAGAAGATACAGCAAGAGAGTATAAACAGATGCCCCCTAATAAATTTTACGTTAGCAGCCTTGAACAGACAGCACTAGGCGCCTCCCCCCACCCCCCTCCCACAATATTTGGTTTTAATGCAAATCCGTGACAGTTGAAACTTACCTTTCGGGGCAGGTGTACTGTTATTTCTTTGTTCTGTAAGACATTTTACTTAAATTTTAATTATAACTATCTTATTTTCCTCTAAAATATGTGTAAATTGTCTAGAGGATGTGTTATTGAACCTACCTTTTTTGCTATGTGCGCGGGGAGCTAACTTTGAAAAAACATCGATGTACTTTCACGCCGCTAATAAAGACTGTCTATCACATGTACTTTGAATGTAAAGTTAGGTGAACAAGATAAGAAATGGGCACCTCATTCTTGTTGTACACGATGTGCTACAAACCTTTGGGCATGGATGAAAGGTACAAGAAAGAGTATGCTCTTTGCTATACCCATGATATGGTGCTAGCCGAAGGATCATATAATTGACTGCTACTTTTGTATTACAAAAATTAAAGGATTCTCTACAAAAAGGATACATAAATTCCCAACAGGGTTGGCAAGTTTCTTCCGCAGTGGAAAAAACCGGCCGGAAGAAATAGGTTTCTTCCAAGTGGAAGAAACTGTTTTTCTTTAAGAATTTACCAAATATTTTCAATTTTATAAGACATAAAAAATATCTTCCTTTTTATAATCTTACATAAATTAATTTAACTGGACCAAAACAAATTTAATTAAGTACATATGCTAAATTAATAATTACATCAGTTTTTTAGCCAAGATAACATACAACACCTATCTGGAGATCTTCAACCATTGGCTAAATGAAAAGAAATTTTATCCAAAATACACAAAATCAATTACACATTATCCACTTCAATTTAACTAACATATTTTTTAATTGAATTTCTGAAACTAGTAGTAAATAGTAGAGATTCTTTAGTAATGGTAGAATTAAATCTATTTAAATAAAAACTTTTAATTTACATCAATTTTATTAATGTAAGTAATGTATAATAATTAGTGTATTAAATAGAGATTGACCAAACATACGGTTTCGTTTTCGGCCCAAAATCAGAATTTCGCCAAAAATGTCGATGAAAATTCAGCAGGACCAAAACTCTCAGTATTCCAAAAATCTTGTTTTGCCCTTCGGAAATTTTCAACATTAGTCATTGATTTGAACTGCATTGCCTTAAATGAATGTACCGCAATGAGCTTCATTGCTTATAATTATCAGTCATGAATTATCAATCATCTCAAAGAAAATTTTTATTTTAAACTGCATTAGTGTTTCAAATATTCTTTGAGAAAGTTCTAGATCATAGGTTCCCAACGGGGGCGGTATCGCCCCCCAGTGGGCGCTGGAGCCTTCAAGGGGGGCGGTGACGGGTCTAGAGGAAAATGGGGGGCGTTAAGGTAGTCAAGGGGGGCGGTCATGACGTTACCTACCAATTTAAGAAATTAATGTAATGAAACTAGTTGATCTGTCTCTCCAGTGTTGCCCGGGCGCATGATAAAAATCTTAAATATAGCTTTAGATGAAAATCTATGAAAACGAGTCTTCATTTATTACCTATCTATAAATATGTTGCAAGGTTAATCTATCTAAACCTAAACTGTGGCAAATTTTGTATTTCGAAATGTCTGAATCCAAGAAAACATGTCAGCAGCATGGTACTGAATATTTGAAATATGGATTTACGCATTCTACTACAAACCAATCATTACCTATGAGTTTAATTCGCCAAAAGGTTTTTACAAATGAAGCCATGAAGCTTTCTAGATTACAAGAGCATTTGAATAAAACGCATGCTGATAAAAAGGACAAAGATTTATCTTTTTTTCAAGGCCTGGAAAAGAGATAATTAAAACAGCCAACTGTATCAAACCTTTTTGAATTGTCTTCTAAACAAGATGACGACAGACTATGAGCTTCATATAATATTGCATTGTTAATCGTAAAAGCGGAGAAACCACACATAATTGGCAAGGAATTAATCTTGCTAGCTGTGAAAAAGGTAATAGCAACTGATCTTCATGATAAAACACCTTCAGATCCCAGGTCAAAATTCATGCTTATACCAGCAACAAAAATATGCTAGTTATTGCTAGGTATTGCTATGTCTGCTAGATTTTCATGCTATTATATGCTAGCTAGCATCACATGCTATATCGCTAGCTTGCACAACAAAAGCATGGCAAGCTATATGCAAGCATGTCATGCTTATTTCCAGCAAAGTGGGCCAATTCACACCATGAATTGCTGGAAAGTTTGCTGGAACCAGCAAATATGTAATGCTAGTTTATGCTATTTTACTTGTTGAGTTATAGCATCTGGTGCTTGTCTGGCAAACAAATACCAGAATTCCGACCTGGGATATCATTAAAAAAATTCCTCTGAGTAATAATTCGGTACAAAGAAGTATAGATGAAATTTCCAAAGACGTTGAAATATCATTCTGCAATTACTTAAAGACTAGCAAATTTTCATTTAACTCGATGAATCAACACTATTAATTGAAAAAGCACTACTCCTATCATATGTCTGATTTATAAAAGAAGAAAAAATTGTATAGAATTATTATTTGCAAAAATTTGGAAAGTGATACAAAGGAAGAATCGATATTTAACAGCATGAACATGTTTCTTCAAGAGAAAAAAATTCCCTATTCATAATATTTGTCAGCAGCTACTGATGGTATTGCAGCAATGGTAGGGCATCATAAGAGTTTCATAGCACATTTGAAAGAAGCAGTACCAAACCGTTGTACCGCAGTGCCGTTGTACATTGTGTTATTGATCGTCAGCATTTGATTTCTAAAAAGCTGAATGAACATACATATGTCATTTTATTACCTTATTACAGCAATGAATAAGATAAGAAGCAATTCTTCGCATGACAGATTATTTGACCCACTTTGTAGTGAAAATAACAAAGACAGCAATCGCTTGCTGTTGCATACAGAAGTTCGTTGGCTCAAGAAAGATATCTGTCTGAATCATTTTTTCAATCTATTTGAATCAGTAATGGACTTTCTTTGAAAACAGAGATGTAAAATTGCTCGAAAATTTGATAAGATTCAAAAAATTACATTGCTTATTTGACAGACCAGTTTAGAATATTCAGTGAAATCAATTTACAATTGCAAGTTGATGAATTAAATTTCATTAAAATAAAAAATGTCATAGCTGCTTTTGTGAGAAAACTGTTATGTTCAACCGAAATCTAGGTAGAGGTGAATACAGACATTTTCCTACATTAGCAACAGTTTCTGCAAAAGGAAGAAGATTTACTAGATTTACTAACTTATTGCCAGCACTTGGATGCTCTTCATACCGATTTTATTGATTCCAGGACAATTTAAACATGAACATACTGAGTTGAGTTTTAGATCTTTTCGCAAGTGCAGATACAGCAGAATCATCAAATTTAGAGGAGGAACGCATAGAATTCACACCTAAAGAAGAACTTAAAGTAAAATTTGGAAGTAGATACCAAGAATTCTAGCTTCAGAAGTTTACGCTAGCTCTCTACCCTGAGTTGTGGGCAAAAGTGCAAACAATTTGAATTGCTTTTCCGTCATCTTATTTGGCTGAACGTGGGTTCAGAGCAATATCTAATTTATTGACCCAGAAAAGAAATAGACTGGACGTCACTGAATGTGATGATTTACAATTGCTGTTAACAGAATGTGAAGCCGACATTAACAAATTATTAAAATTCCATCAGCCTCAACATTTCATTAATATAATTTATTTCTTATTGATTTCTGTTCATTCACATTATTATTTGTGAAGCCTTTTTAATATTTTAAAGATGTCACAAATCTAAAAGTTGGTGCATATAAAAGAACAGTTTTAAAATCTTAAACTTCAAATATGATACGCTGAGTGCTTTTGATCAAAACTTGATCATCCTAGGAGCAGCTTTATTTACATTCGAGTTACATTAGAGAAGGAAAATGAATTTCAATACTTAAAAAAAAACTTGCCTGAGGATGATGAAGTTCTGATCGAAAGCGCTCGGCGTATGATGTTTGAAATTTTAAAATTTTAAAACTTTTTTTTTTTAAATATGTAATAACATATTTTAGATATATGACATCTTTCACGTATTAAAAATCCCTTTTTAACAAGTTTATTTAATTTTTTTGTGTTTATTCAAAAAATTTTTACTTACCAACTTTTTTTTTCATGTTTGATATGATTTTGGATACAATTTTTATTTTGCGTTTTTTAATAAATAGACAATAATGTTTTTAAATAAATCTTAATTTTCATTTTGTGTTTTTTAATAAATAGACAAAAGAATAGCTATAGATAATATGCAACAATATTTTAATTGGCATAATTAAATATTATAGAAGAGGGAGGGGGGGGGCGTTGAAATATTTTTTTCTCCTAAAGTGGGCGGTGATCCATAAAAGGTTGGGAACCTATGTTCTAGATTAACAAATGATCATTTACAAAAAATCATTATAGAAGAAAAATCAAGGTGTATATACCTAAAACTAAAATATTTTTTATTTAAATGAAATTTATATAAGAAAATCTTTCTGTCATGGATGAATTAATTACTATTATTGTACATAAAAATAAAGTTTTGGGATAATTATCAATAAATACTATACATATAATTAATTTACATTTATGTATGTATTACTTTAATACATACTATTACTTTTTTTTTTTGGTGTTACTGTTTACAGCCAAAAAGTAGGAAGGTCACCATTATTTCAATTTTGGCCTTAAAAACCTGTTCCGGTCTATCCACAGTAATAAAAAATCGTTAAAGTCCTTAATTTTCTCCGTACAATGCAACATAGTTACATAGTACAGCCCAAAAAAAAAAAAAAAAAAATGCTGCAATCAATTTTTTAACTTAAATTGGATAAATACAAAATATGAAGATTTAAGTTTTACACTTCAGGATAGCTTAAAAGCATTTTGACACGCCCATAGATATTTTTTAGAACATTAATCTTTTAAAATCAGCATTGTGATATATTTTTGCTAGATGTTAGTGTAAATAATTACAAATTTATATTTTTACTTGTTGCACAGTTTAAAATAATGCACTTTTATATGAAAATAATATATTTTTATATAAAAAATAAACAATTTGTAGATAGTTTTTTTTTCTCCCTTTTATGTAAATGGAGCAATTAATAAAAAAATCATCCTTATACCTCTAGATTAGTAAAAATCCATCACATGAAAATGTCTGCTGAACCTAGTTTGTTATTAAAAAAATAACTTATCTTTACAAAAATAATATTTTTAATAATAATTAAATTTTCTAATTTAGATTTCATGTCATTATACTTTAATTCTTTTGCATAGTTAATATACTTTGATCGTCAGTTTTGGTTTCTGGTGGTTTCTTCCATTTCTTCCAGTTTTTTCCATTTCTTCCAGTTTCTTCCGGTTTTTTCCAGTTTCTTCCACTGTCCTGGAAGAAACAGGTTTCTTCCGGAAGAAACCCAACCCTGATTCCCAAACTTAGATTCAGCAATGCGACTACTATCACATAATGATTTACAATACCGAAACCTCTAGAGAATTTTACGTATGATGATGTAGCAGTAGACAGTGGCGTAGCTACGGGGGGGCAAGGGGGCACCCGCCCGGGCGCCGAGGCTAGGGGCGCCAAATAGAGGGAGGTTTAAACTTACATGTTTTAACAATAAACAAAAATTTTTGACTTTTAATTTTTTTTATGTGTGTTAATGTAGTCTTTACTAAAACATTTTGTTGTATCCAATTAATGAAGAAAGGAAAAAATAGGTAAATATTTCTAGGGATGACTCAACACAATCGGTAACGAAGATAATTATGTTTCTGAATTGAGACGCAAAATGATTAATAAGGGCGCCAAATTCAGAGTAGCTTTAAATCGAAATTATTTCACACTAGCAGTTACCCGTGACTTCGTTCACATAACATTTAAAGAAGAAATAATTGATCAATCAAGCAAAAAATTTCGATGATGAAAAGCATGTGTAATTAACTTTTTATCGCGAATTTATGGTAAAAAAACTTCTGATAATCCCTAGTTGCTAATTTGTTTGCTGGTCAAAATTTTCCTTTCAGCGATTAATACTAATAGATAGAAACATTCTTGAATTCTTTTGTTCAGCCCTGTAGTTTTCCAAGTGCCTTTCATACACGAAAGTATCTTTCTAAAATTTATTTCAAACAAAAATATTTCTTATTACTACCTAAATTACATTTTCAGAAATTATCATCCGAAGACAATCTTGTATCCAGTTCTTTGCGGGACCCTGTTTATCATTTTATATATATACTACAAACATTTCTTAGTTTACTAAATGCAGTTCAAAATAACAGTGCATATTTTATTTAAAAACCACCTTAAAGTAAATTACGCTCATATTCAGTAACCTTTCCGAGATCTTTTGTGTAACCCTGTATATCTAAATTTAACTATTTATACTATTACCATTTATACTCTGCATTTAATATGCATACATTTAGCAAAACTTAAAAGCACATATCATAATTCAAAATGCATTTCATCCATGCAACAGTCACCATCCATGATATACAGTACTTTGGATAGAATATACACTATTGCCATTGATTATGGGACACTTGCGATTTTAGACATTTTACTAAATAGCTAGAAAAATACATGAGGAATCATCTCGAAACTCTTAGTGTATAAATATAATAGTATACGTCATACATCTCCGTGAAGATTTTTTACTGAAACGCCATAGGGGACCGTCAACAAATTAAAAAAGAATGAATATCTTTTAAATAACCCTGTCAAAACTAATGTAGCAAAAGCGCTCAAACTCTAGATTATGACTGAATGCCTTATTGTAATACACTGTGTTCATTTTTATGCAAATAGCATGCACACTCGCAGAGTAATTAAGGTTTTTATAAAAATGGTCCCAAATTTTTCCAAGTTTTTCCATTATAATTTTCAGAGTTCTTAATATAAAATAATATTTTTTTCAGAAAATATGACAAACAACATTTCACACAGTACCCTGTAATCAGAATTAAAAAATAATAAAAATTGTATGAAAAATGAGTAGGTTTACTATATAATTTTTTACTGCGCATGCGTCAACGATATCAAAATTTCATTTGCATATTATGTTAGCTAAATGTATAGAGCAACTTTTGTAAAAGTCTCAATCATAGCTTGAAAATTCTGAAAGTAATCGTCTATAGAAAAAGTACAAAATCCGTTGTTTCCAAAATGAAGCAAAAAAATGAGGGATTTAATCCAAATGCAGTAGTACATCCCATATTGTGTATTCTATATTGACACTAATCAATGAATATATGGATACAACCCCTCTTGTTTTTGCTTCATTTTGATAATAACGGATTTTCGACTTATTCAATTGACGATTATTGTCAGAATTTTCAAGTTATGATTTTGTGACTTTCACAAAAGTTGCTCTATACATTTAGCTAACATAATATGCAAATGAAATTTTGATATCGTTGACGCATGCGCAGTAAAAAATTATTTAGTAAACCAACTCATTTTTTATACAATTTTCATTATTTTTTAATTCTGATTACAGGGTACTGTGTGCAATGTTGTTTGTCATATTTTCTGAAAAAAATAATATTTTATATTAAGAACTCTGAAAATTATAAGGAAAAAACTTGGAAAAATTTGGGATCATTTTTATAAAAACCTTAATTACTCTGCGAGTATGCATGCTATTTGCATAAAAATGAACAAGGCTTATTATAATAAGGCATTCAATTACAATCTAGAGTTTGAGCTCTTTTGCTACATTAGTTTTGACAGGGTTATTCAAAAGATATTCATTCTTTTTTAATTTGTTGACGGCCCCCTTTGGAGTTTCGGGAAAAAATCTTCACGGAGATGTATGACTTATACTATTATATTTATACACTAAGAGTTTCGAGATGATTCCTCATGTATTTTTTTAGATATTTAGTAAAATTTCTAAAATCGCAAGTGTCCCATAATCAATGGCAATATAGTGTATAATATTTGAAATCTTTTGTGTGTCCCTGTAATTGCTATGCACTTCGTATTATGCATGAAATAACTTACATTAAGCCTCAGCAACATATATCAATTTGATTATACATGAAATCGTTTACCATAATTAAAATATGTCGGAAACTGTTCCTCCCTTTATTCCTATGCAATAGAATTCTTCTGTCTGACCCTGTAAATGAATAGTAAGTGCCCTTTTCACTACATACTTTACAAAATGCATATTTTTGTGCACTTTGTAAATACATATAAATTTGAATATGTTCTACAGGCTGTAACATCGTTAAATTTAATTAAAACGATTTTTCCCCATAATGCCGTAATATAAGGAATTTTTTTAACTATCCCTGTAAATAAACTAATCATGGTAGAAACTTCATTTTCAATAGGTATTCGTGCTAGGTAAACGTTAATAATGTCCAAAAATTTCATGGAAATCGGAGTATATTTACGAAAGTTGGAAAGCGACCAGACAGACAGACAAACCGAAAGCATAATAACTTTTCAACTTTGTTCGAAAGTGTTAAAAAATCGAGCCAAAAATATATTAATCAGTGATTTTATTTTCCACCTTTTCCCCACAAAAAATTTCTTCCATTGATAATTATGAGTTTTGAATAAAAATATTCATTTTTATGTAACTTATAACTTATTAATTAGTATAAGTAAAAAATATTTCTGATTCATTTTAAATATGACGTCATTATTTATCTCGCTCCATTAGCTACTGATATTCATACCCCTTGTATTTTTAATGACTGCTATAAAGTACCTGTTTTATTTCAACTATGACGTCACATTTTCATGAGTGAACCATTTTATTAAAAATATAATTCTTTTTCGTTCTTTTTACTTTTAATTTATGTCACCATATTTTACACAAAAATTCCCATTAACTAAACAAATATCCTTGTTAAATGTATTATAAAAAATACACCTTTTATTTTTATTTCAAACATGAGGTCATATTTATTTTCTTTTAAATTATTTTATTATAGTTTTTCGTGTGGAAGTTTTCTATTAAAAATTCATTGCCGCTGAAAAATTATTATTCCAATTTTTTATTTTCTTGGCAACAGGAAAGGAAAATGGTTAAATTTTATCTGAAAAATGCCTATTGATTTTGTATGAAAAATAATTAAATTTTGAATTATTAAGAAAAATATTTGAATAAAATAAATAAAAATTACCCTATTATTTAATCCGGACTTCTAACTTTACGTCTGCAAAATTTCAAAGCAATCGGTTCAGTAGTTACGGCGTGAAAGCGGAACAAACAAACAAACTCACTTTCCTATTTATAATATTAGTAAGGATATTTTGAAAACGATTAATAATTGCTGACTTCTTTTGTGTGTGTATGTATGTTTTGAAGAAATTCGGTGAAAGTGGAAGGAATAGCAAAATTCATAATTGTCAATCGCTGATGGAGATTTTTTACTGTCTAGCCTAAAGTAAATAAATCAAAAAGCCAGTTGGAGACTTGAAATCACATTTCTGATATCAAGAAATTTTTTCATTTGTAGCTAGCTGACCCGTCCGTCGAATTTTCCAAGTGAACCGCGAATAATTAAAACCTCTATTCAAATTTTAATTTAAAAAAGTCTTTCAAAATGAATCTTTGAGGTGGATCTCCAGTGTCTTCATCAGCATAGAACGCGTGTGCTACACAGCCAAGAACCAACCATTAAAAACATGCATTCAATGCTGTCAAAATGAATCTCCGGAATGAAATTGCGCTGCCGATGTCACCGTGTAGAAGGCGTACTGCTCACGTGCAAGAACATCTGGTGATAAGCGTAAAATGAATTGAAAAAAAGAAAATTCCCTTGAAATAGGTCCCATGAAATCTCAGATGAAAATGCCCCTGGTGGTGGAAGATACACTAAAACCTGTAAGGGGTCATTCCATTTTAAATCAACAAATTTTCAAAAAAGTTGTTGCATCACCATTTTTAATTTTGATAAAAATTTGCATGTCCATTCCCCATGTTTCCTAGACCTCAAAAAAATATATTTTTTGTTTTTAAAAAAATTAATTTTGATATATAGGCCAATTTTGTCGTTTGGCAACAGTAAAAATTTGGTATTTTAAGGCTTTGTCTTATGAACTGCAACTTTTTTTCTAACAAAGTTATAGAGCACAGCCATATCTCATTGGAAAGCTAAGAGAATGATCTTTTTCCACATGGTATCAATAAATTTGTGATTTAAAAACAAAGCGTATCTTTTCAAGGTCAAAGTTAGCGATACAAAATTGATTTTTTACCATTTTTGAAAATTTAAAAAGTCATGAAGGGCTTGGAATAACAAGCCCTCTTTTTTTCCTTACATTCATATGGATGAATATTTATTGTATTAAAAAAATTGTCTTGTTACTCTGCCCCCTTCACAAGATATGGCCCTCCGAAGTAGCACATTTTCTAAAAAAAATCAGTTTTCAATGCTAAAAAAATTAATGTGGGGGGCAAGGTAAAATTTTTTGTACTTGCCTGATCTTAAGTACTTCATACCAGCTTTCAAACAAAAAAAAGATTGATTTGTTATTCAAAGGCATTTGGGAGCTTTAGGGGGTCTGAATTTTCAAATAATTGCTCTGAAACGACAACTTTTTGCATACTTCCTGATATTAGTTTTTTGTGAATGATTCTTAATTTTAAATACTGAAAACAGCTAGAAAAGGCAAAGAAGAATTATCAAAGAACTTATTTAAACATTAATAAGCTAATTTAAGAAATTTAATACCTGAAGACATAGAATAAAACTGAACTCTCAAAGCTTGCAAAAGTATATTGTTCAGTATTTTGCTCTCTCTCGGAGAAGAGTTGATAAATGTTCACTCATCTCAGGTGTGATATTATGGCATCTTCCGTGTGCAGACCATAATTCTGACGGAGTTAGGATTTTCAAGATGTCTTGAAATCGAATCCAAGTTTGGTTATCTTGACATGATTTTTTAAATGATGTTCCAGGTCCTTTAGGATGAAAGAAGTGGATCCTATATTCTTCTTCAACATCATATACTTTTATTTCCAAAACTTCTCCTAGCCACCAGTCACCATCATATATACAGCAAATGTAATCTGATAATTTTGGTCAGATTGTTGATGTTGATAATGTAAGGTTGACAGGATTGTCTTTCATGATTTGAAAGATCTTAAAATCTGAAGAAAAAGATGTCTTTCTAGCATGAATAATATTTTTGTTGATGGGAATATAGCTGTGGAAAGACCGAATTTGGGGTAATGATAATGCTGATTTATATCTTTTCTCAAGGACTTTTTCTACTGCATTAACGTCATCACCGGAAACATAGAAAAATGTTACACCATTAATATGTTCAGTGCAATATTTAAAAACATCTAATGAATTCAAGATTTGATTATTGCTTGGCCTCTGCAAACTAGCCTTTCGCACTAGCCTCTTCACTGTTCCTCCGATCCCGTCGCAAGGGCCTTTGCCGTGCGATGTGGCAAAAAAATGCCACTCTGCTTTTACCTCAAAATCCTCTTCATGATGGCTCAAGTTAATGAAGTTTTTCTTGTTCTTATACTGTGCGGCTGACCCATCTGAAAAATAGAATAATTTTGAAATCAAAGAATGGTCTGCCTTCAGCTTTCTTACAAGGATCGTTTGAAAAGCATAAAATGCAGTTGTATTGTGATCAAGGTAGTTGCTTACAAAACAAAAACTTTGAGATTGAAGTTCTCCATCTTTTTTCCAGTAGACAACAAAAGGATGAAGAGTACATTGTTTACCTGATCAGTGATAGGCCTGAACCTCGTCTTGGACAACACAAGAAAAATTCTCCGAAAAATCTCCTAGCACCACAAATTCTCCGTTATCCAGAACTTCTTTCTTCAATTTTAGAAACTCTGCTTGTTTATGGGAAATGAAGTGGTGTTTTTTTAGCTGCTCAAGTTTTTCGCAACACTTAACCAAGAATTCTTGCAAAGGTAGCATGTATAATGTAAGTTCACATCTGTCTGTGGACACCCATTGTTTATATGAAACTTGCATTTCCTCAAATTCATCATCTTCCAAGTCTATTTGAATGTTGTCACTGGGATAGATCAGTTGTAAAATGCCATCCACACCTGGACATGCAGTACATTCAGAAAACATACAGTTCTCATTTTCAATGTTGCAGACCATAATCTGTAGGAGATCTTTATAACTATGACGACTTTTTATTGATGATAGCATGAGTTTTACATTTTGATGGTACAAACAAACACATACCGAATGTGTACCAGATGCTCCTGCTAACACACAAAACTTTGGTCTAAGATCGGCAAATTTAGATAATCCTACTTTCATATTAGGGTAATTTTCTTTAAAATATATGTAAAGTTCGTTCAAGTTACACAAAATGAGCCTTTTTTGAAGATTTGACTTTTCTCCATTTTTTCCTCTGACAGAAATACAGTCTTTTTTTCCAGGCATTATACGACTACAGTCATCTCTCTGATAAAAGTCCTGTACAGTTTTTATTGTACAAGTACTAAGAGTATTGCTTGGCTTCTTGAGTTCCAGTTTTGGTAAAACTCCATGTTTTTTTACTAAATCTTTAGTTTTTCGAACTAAATACTGGCTGACACCAAATTCTGCTTGAATTTTTGCACAGCTCCAAGTTAGAGGCAACAAACTTAAAATATTTACTTTATCTTGTACACAATCAGCTGTTTTCATTCTCTCTTTCAGATCTCCTATTAATTTTTCATAATTATCACATAACTGCTTTTGACAAGAACTACTTTTTTCTTCATATGGATCAATTGAAAGATCAAATGATTTATTCAATTTATTTGTGACAAATTCTGTTATCTCTGAAACTGTTTTTTTTAATGCTGATGATTTACGATCATGTGATAACTTGGCCACTTTTAAAGGTGATACTCCCAGGGAAGTACATGCTGCATTTACAGACTCAACTAAATCAGATTCAGGTACATAAATTTCTTCATTGTTATCTTTAAAGGTTTCAACTGTCTGATTCTGTATTTTATTGAAGCATTTGGAACAAAGATATTTTCCAGGAATAAGATTTAAATTTGGGTTTCTCATATGCAAGTCTTTGCTGATGATTCTTAGGGTTTTTGTTATCACTTTTTTATGTGCCGAATATGGGTCACAGCAAGAAGTTCCATAAAGGTGGGAATATTTGTCTAAAAATTTTTTTTCATGGTATGTACAAACAGTTTCAATGCTTTTACATCCAGTTCTTAAATGCAGCAAAGTTTTATCCTCATCACTATATTTTGAAATACTGTTTATAGTTGACTGTCTACTATAACTTAAAATGTTACAATCATCTTTCTTAAACATTCCTACAGAACATTTAGGGTTATCCATAATTTACTCTTTATATGTAGAAAAACACATAAAAAAAAACTTATATCTTAATGAAGAAAAATACTTCACCGAAATATTCTCTAAATATGTACTGGATCTTGAAATGAAAAAAAACAATACATTAAACACTGAAATATCAAGAATACAACAGGAACACTTGCTTAGCAACTTTCCAGAATTAAAAAAAAAAAAAACAACAACTGAGCACTTGCATGTCTCAGGGACATCATTATGCAAATCATTTGTCTTACTCTGATGTTATTGGATAGTTGTATATAATAATATGTGAACAGCTCTGTCTTTGGCACAGTGCCAACCACTAATAGGAAAGATACAAAGAACTGTTCATGTTTTTTAACAAATGGGAAGCAAGACTGGGGCAAGTTGAGACCTGGCTATTCCTGTCATAGCTGACAAATGGATGCTTACAATTGATGAGAGGTAAGAATATGTTAAAATACTATTTATGAGGTTGATCTAAAACCTTTAAATGAGATAAGTTTATAATATATGCAAAAAAATGCATATTTACAAAAAAAAAAGCACATGAAAAAATTGTCGTTTCAGAGCAATTATTTGAAAATTCAGACCCCCTAAAGCTCCCAAATGCCTTTGAATAACAAATCAATCTTTTTTTTGTTTGAAAGCTGGTATGAAGTACTTAAGATCAGGCAAGTACAAAAAATTTTACCTTGCCCCCCACATTAATTTTTTTAGCATTGAAAACTGATTTTTTTAGAAAATGTGCTACTTCGGAGGGCCATATCTTGTGAAGGGGGGCAGAGTAACAAGACAATTTTTTTAATACAATAAGTATCCATCCATATGAATGTAAGGAAAAAAAGAGGGCTTGTTATTCCAAGCCCTTCATGACTTTTTAAATTTTCAAAAATGGTAAAAAATCAATTTTGTATCGCTAACTTTGACCTTGAAAAGATACGCTTTGTTTTTAAATCACAAATTTATTGATACCATGTGGAAAAAGATCATTCTCTTAGCTTTGCAATGAGATATGGCTGTGCTCTATAACTTTGTTAGAAAAAAAGTTGCAGTTCATAAGACAAAGCCTTAAAATACCAAATTTTTACTGTTGCCAAACGACAAAATTGGCCTCTATATCAAAAATATTTTTTTTAAAAACAAAAAATATATTTTTTTGAGGTCTAGGAAACATGGGGAATGGACATGCAAATTTTTATCAAAATTAAAAATGGTGATGCGCACCCCATTTGTTGATTTAAAATGGAATGACCCTAAGACAATCGAAAACCAAGTTGAATGAGAAAAACCCAGTGAAAATTGTGTCCATAGAGCCCGAGATAAGAATACGCCATCTTCACATGAAGATAGAACTAAAAATCTCAAGAAAATCGTAAGCTAATTTTCAAGAATCAATACCTGTTGAAATCTATTTTGTAGAAACCGACAAAAAAGGGCTCAAAATGTTCGATAGTCATGATACTTTAAAATGTAAATAAAGGGAAGAAACTGTTGTGGACGGACTCTTAACTCCTATCACTTAACTCTGTTCACAGAACACGCTAGTAATTTTCGATTGAATTTATAAAATACTTTTAAATTATGATTTTAGCATTCGATAGCGTTTAATAATTAAGTTGATTGTCTGCATGTTATATAATCTTTGATTAATCGATTTTCGAAAACTAGTGGAGTGTTCGAACGTAAAAAAAAAAAAAAAAAAAAAAAAAAAATTAGTTCTGTTTTTAATGGATGTTCGTTTCTGCATGTTTCTCTTGTATGCAAAGCAGCCACAGGCGATTATTATTTTTTTAATTCTAATTGGTATTACTTTCCCAAAATAGAAATTCTTACACACAATTTAATAACATTTACAATAGAAATAAACGTCAATATTTATATTAGAAAAATACTTGTGCGAACAGAATACAAAAATAGTTGATTGTGGCAGCTTTAGCATATGGGGTCTCTCTATTGTATACTGTCGCTATCAATTGAAAAGAAAAAAGTTACCAAGCTATTTTCAAAAAAATATAATTTTTTTTAAAATATATATGTGCTTTGAAATTTTCAAATTGAAATCTTAATTAGTTTTTCCTTTTTTGCTAATATGTGAAAAATTTTAGTTTCTTTCGACTGGGAAATTAAATTCAGATAAGTGTGCGATTTTTGCCATTTTGTGGGGGAAAATCGCATTTTTGATGAATCTTTAATTGTTATCCCCGACTATAAGAAAAAAGAAAAGAAAAATTGTGAATCTCACATGCATTAGGATAGGATTTGCCTTGTACTACCCTCATACAAAATTTCAGAGTTGTATCTGTAGTAGATACTTTTAGTCCTCTCCGTCATACATACGGACACACATAGATTGGTTTTCACGCTGATTTTTATTGTTCTTAGCATTTAGTATAAATATTTAAAATGAAAGCTTTCTTAAACCAATGCAAAAAGTATTTAGCTGAAAGAACAACAAGAAAATGTATTATTTTTTCTTTATTGGAAACTCCATTTTTCCATCAAATTGTCATTGAGAAAACCAAATAATGAAATGTGAGCGACCTACCGCAAATATTTCCTACTTAAATTGTATAAAAAAATGAAGTAGGACTTGACAGTCTTCCTAGTTACGACCATTACAAACGTCTGTTTTCGTCCTTTTAAAAGTTCAATTTATTTTACATATACAGTCGGCTCTCGTTAATTCGAACTAGGACCGTAAGAAATGTTCGAATTATGGAAAAAATTAAATGAAAACATGCTTAATATGGTTATTACAAAGGAATTAATGTTAAAGAGTTTTTTAAAGTTATTTCGTCTGTTATCATTAGACTATGACTTAATATTAAATTGGAATGTATAAATACATAAACTAATTAAAAGATTAGAAACAAGCACAACGGAAGAAAAATTTAAAGCGTCACTGATGGATAGACGGGGCATTAAGAAAAGGACATCAAATGCATTGGATTATATTTATATTCGTTCGGAACAATTTTCACAAAAATCAAAGAAAGAAAGTTATTCAAATGATCTGAAATCCGCGAGAAAGAAAAGAAAAATGAAAAATCGAAACTCTCGTTAGTTCGAATTAAACGAAGTCAAGAGAAAATGAGATCGAATTAATGAAAATTTTTAACGTTATTCTGGCATTGAAAATTTCGGGACTTCATGTTTAGTTTGAATTAAACGAAGATTCGAATTATCCGATTTCGAATTAACGAGAGTCGACTGTATTTAAATCCAGCGCTTATGCATTAGAGAAAACTACATCTATCCATGTAAATTATGGGAATGACTGAGCGATCAATGGAATAAAATAATTTGACTCGGGAACCTCTTTGGACAGAACTCTTTCGCCATTGCATCTTACGATCACCTAGGTGTATTGGATCGCAGGTCTTACGACTTATTTACGCTAATTTTGGGACCTACATGTACGTAGGTTATGCAGGCTTATCAGACTTGCCAAATCTAAACTTTTTCATGCAAATATGTTGAGGCTTGTAATATTTCCCAGTAGGGGTCGAATATGTCAATTTGCGAGAAACGTTTAGTTTAATTGGTTAATTAGCTCTTGATTGACATAATGGTCAAAATCTGCACAAGTCCTGGAATCTAAAACATACAAAGATTTAGCCACAAACGAAAGAAGAATTGTCTAAACGTCAGTATTTTCCATCTTTAGTTACTCTCTGACTTTACTGGTGAACATAATAAATGTCATGCTGAAAAACAAAATTCAAGGAGTAAAATGGATTTTGAGAAAAAGAATTTATGGATTTTAATTAAAATTTTTGAATTTCAAAAGGATTTTAGTTTTTATCATTTTTATCTATAACATATCTCTCTCTCTATTTACATCTGATCATGATCATGCGACTGAGAATATGTTAAGGGTTTATTAAGATCTCAAACAAATTCGTTAGATATCTTGATTTACCATAAGAATTCAAGACCTTTTATTGTTTTCCTATCCTTCTTTAAAAATGGATGCGTGTGGCAATTGTAAATTCTAGCTTGACTGCAGTTTTAATCAGGAGATTTTATTACCATAATCGGACGTATCATAACCTAGCAGGTTTAGTAAATGTGGTTTTTTTTTTTTTTTTGCAAATTTATTCTTTTTGTCGCTATGCCCATTACAGAGCCAGATTACCACACAGGCCTAAAATCCATGGCCTTGGACCAACTGTTGCTGGGGGTTCAAATTCAGTAAAATGATTTTTCACAAATTTCAGTAAAATGAAAAAAGTCTTAACATTGTATTTTCTGCATTATTTTCTGAAAAACAAAAATATATTTTGATTAATTTTGAAACCGTATCGTAATATCTAATAATAATCCATTCCTTATTCTCTACTAACCCCTCCCCCCCCCCCCAAAAAAAAATGTATACGAACTGCAAGATGCCCTTAAACAGGTGCTGGGCCATGCGCCCCACACAATCCTAATCGGACTCTGCATTACACATGCTTAAAACAACATAAACATATGCGTGAACATAATGCTAAATTTTTGAAATCCCTATTCTAATTCAATATTGATGAAAATTGGAAATCTTCAGTAATCTGGTTCTATGCATTTTAGTTTAATGTGTTTGAGTAAAATTAGCCGAATCCTTAAAAAACAAGAAAAAGTGAAGATGCCTTTTCCTCCCAGTATAAGTCAAAAAGACTATTTTGTTTCTTCTTCCGAAAAAATAATCTTTTTTTAGGGGGGGAGGGCGCAAAAATTAATCCTGCCCCGGGCGCCAAAAAACGTAGCTACGCCACTGGCAGTAGAAATGGAAATCGATGAAAGTGAAACCTCCTCTACATCTAATATAAACTATTCTCCTGCTATAAAAAGAAATCACACCTAATTACACAAGACAGGGCTCGAAAAATAGCGTTCCCGGGAAAACCAGAAATCCTTTCCAGGAACGCATATTTTATCACTAAGGTTCCCGGCCGTTAACCTGACCTGTCACCGTGTCCGCTAACAATGCCGCAGACGTATTTTAGCGCGTAAATTAAGCAAAAAATAGCTCTTAAGCGACCCAGGGGATGCGCAATTTTGTCGAAATATTACAGGAAAAACCCAAATTTCAATAAAGGAATCGCAGGAAAAACGCAAATTTCATTAAAAGATCGCAAAAAACGGTAAATTTCGTCAAAAAATCGCAAAAAATGGCAATTTTTGTTAAGGAACGGCGAAAAAGCGGCATATTTCGTTAAAAAATCATGAAAAAAACAACTTTTGTCAAAATATCGCAAAAAAAGGCAAATTTCGACTAAAAATATTTAAAAAACAACAGATTTCATTGAAAGATCGCATGAAACAACGTAAATTTCATTAAAAAATTGCAAAAAGGCGAATTTTGTAAAGATTTTCTTTTCAAAAACGACAAGTTTCGTTAAAACATCACGATAAAACGGCAAATTTCCTTAAAACATCGCGATAATACGGCAGATCTCGACAAAAAATCATGCAAAAACGGCAAAGTTCGTAAAAAATCGCAAAAAACAGCAAATTTCATTAAAAAATCGCAAAAATCAGCAATTTTTTTTAAATCATGGAAAACAACAAATTTCGTAAAAAAATCGCGAAAAAACGGCAAATTTCGTCCAAAAATAGCGAAAAGACAACACATTTCGTCAAAAGAACACGAAAATGCCCCCCCCCCCCAAAAAAAAAAATCAAAACAGTGCAAATTTCATTAAAAAAATCGCGAAAACGGCAAATCTCGTAAAAAAGGGCTGATTTCGTTAAAATATCGCGATAAAACGGCAGATTTTGTCAAAAAAAAATCGCAAAAAAATGCCAAATTTCGATTAAAAAATCGCGATAAAACGGCAAATTTTGTTAAAATACTCATATATAAATCTTTTGGGAACTTATACTTTTCATCTGGGAACCTACATTTTTCAAGTAGGTTCCCAGCCGGGAACCTTAAAATATATAGAATTTTCAAGCCCTGCAAAAAGAGTTAAATGATCTTGTGAGAAATTTAAATTTATCAAAGAAAAACTCAGAATTGCTTGAATCAAGATTGTAAGGTTGGAATCTCCTGAAAAACAATGCAAAGATATCTATTTGTCAAGATCGACATAAGAAATATTCGTTCAAAATTAAAATTTATTATCCAATGTAAATCGTAAAATAATAAAGTTAAATTTTAAACTAAATATTAAATCATAAAAAAACTCATAGGTAATTGGATGTTGAAAATTGTATGGAACGATTTGAAAATTACATGGAACTTGGCTTGGCTGACACCGATTCTAAAAAATCAAGTTGATGTACATAAATATAATAAGACGCATGGTAAATTCTATGCTCTCAATTTAATTTCTTATTACTATTATGTAAAAAAAATTATTTTTCACTTTGCGGTAATTTATGAAGTCGGTTTAATTTTTTGTAGAAAAGTTTTTTTTTTTTTTTTTCAATTTCAAATGATGAACATGAATATGATTATTTTTAGAAAAAATCTTCTACATTTTTCTGAAATTTTATAAACAATGCATATTTTTAGTGTTTTTAAATATTAATTTCGAGCTTTATAAGTGTTTATTTAATAGTTTGTCATTACAAAAATACCATATGATAAATTTCATAAGGTATACATTTGAATAAATACTATAAAATTAAGATTTTCAAGATTTTGAATTTTTTAAAAATCTGTGGGTGATGGAAACTTTTAATGGCATATTCTTTCACAGCACCAACTAAAATATAAGTCACCGCATACATAGTTATAGTCCATTTAAATAACGGAGGCGGGTAACCTTGACAAGGTTACCCCTCATCTTCGCCACTCGAGGGGGAAAATCACATGTAGTTCTATTACGAGCTCCGCGAAAACACAGTCTCACCTTGTCAAGATTAGCCGCCTCCGTTATTTAAATGGACTATAGAAACAGAAACCTTGTTTATCAGTGTTATTTAAGCAGTTTCAAAAAAGAGAGCAGACATTTATTTGAAAGCTTAATGAAAATCAAATAAGGAAGATTCAAAGGAAGAAATCTGTAATTTTTTGTTGTTTTGATTTTAAAATTATTACTCTCAAAAAAAAAAAAAAAAAAAAAGCAAGGAATGAAAAATTGTAGTTAATATTTTCCTCCATTTGAAGGTCTCTCTTATGTGCCTCTCATTGATTCCTCTCTTATATGTGTAACAATCCAATTGACTCTGTTTTGAGAAGGATATTGAAAGGTGTGTGGGAGGAGAGATGAACTCGTTGGATTTAAAGAACAAGGAGCGAAGTAACATTTATTAAAAAAAACTCAGCACTGAACAATAAATCAAAAATAAGTGATGGAAAATTGATTCCATATGATTTCGAAGCTTTTTTAAAACTGAATAAATTAAGGCTAATTTATGAAAAAATTCGTTAAATGGAGATAGATATTTCGCTATATTTAATGTAATTATATGATATTTAATGTAATCATGCGAAAAGGAGACCGTTCCTACTAAAAATTCGTTATATTGAGAAATTCGATGTATGGAGTTTCGTTATAGAGAGACTCGACTGTATATGCATTTAATATATGTATAGATAAAGAAGCAGAATTTAAAATATTTGAAAAACAAACCAGCCAATTTTATATCTTTATATATGGCATCTGTGTTTGTAGAAGATATTTCTATATTTCTAAGCATTGTTCTTAAACTTGAAGATGCAAATTTTCCGGCTTTACGTGCAGCCTGCAAGCCATGAAGCATAGCATTCATTGAAGTTAAATCGTCCATGCCTGTAAATAAATAAAAAAATGTACTAAATATTGTAACTTAAATGTATAAGAGGTATTCAAATGAAAAGGTACGAAAAGTCGCAAAAAAGAAAGCAGTTGAAATTTAGACATGCTGCTTTGGGATTACGCAGTCAGAAATTGAGGGATGCGATTGGAATATCCAGTGTGGTTGCGCGCACGTGTGGGCCTCTGTGCATAAAGGAGAGGGAGAAGCAAGCACTTCCATCCAATTGAGAGGCTGTGCATATGAGGACATCATGGCTTTCTTATTGCAAAATTCGATGATTGAGGAGCTGTAAGGCGTCTCATTAAAGCCTGGTACAACATAAAAATCTGACACCTCGCTGCTTCTCAATCATCGAACTTCACAATGGGAAAGCCATAATGCTTCACACTCACTACCACGTCAAATGGATGGAACAAATAACAGCCTGCTTCTCGCCCTCCTCCATGCGCGGGTGCACAACAATACTGGATGTTCCGATTGCGTCCCTCGATGTCTGACTACGTAATCCCAAAGCGGCATATTTAAATGTCAACTGGTTTTGCTTTTACGAAGTTTCGTAGCTCTTCATTTGAGCACACCTAATTAAAGAAAACCTATTAACTTTTTTAGATACCAAAATAAATAAATAAATAAAAATAAAAATACACATAATGTATATTAAATCAATGAAAAATCCTCTTTCATCTGTTCTATACAACATAATAATCACCAAAGATGACACAAAACATTGTGATTCAATAGATCTCAGTTAAACTAATCATACACTGAAAATCAGACTTAAGGCTCCACTGCACTGAAAGTCCCCAATTGCGAAATCCCATGTTAGCCTATGGGAAAACTTCTAAGCGCGATTACTCATTACCTAATATAATTATTAAAATACTGTTTTCACCGTCAGAAAGTGGACGTCAGATGCCGATGATGTGCATTTTTAAAAATTGTCTACGCAAATTTTAAGTATCTTTAAGAGGATGATAAATTTTAATCAAATGGAAATTTCAAAGTTTAAAGGGATTTTTTATATACTTAAAATTTGCGTAGACAATTTTTAAGTACAATTTTTAAAAAAGCACATCATCTGACGTCCACTTTCTGACGGTGAAAACAGTATTTTAATAATTATATTAGGTAATGAGTAATCGCGCTTAGAAGTTTTCCCATAGGCTAACATGGGATTTCGCGATCGGGGAGTTTCAGTGCAGCGGAGCCTTAAGGAACATTACGACTTTAAAACAAAGTGTCTAAATTCAAAAATAGGTGCATCACATGCTGTGATCACTGATCATGTCTCTGTTTTTGAGAATACTAAGTATCTTTAGCAGATGCGTGTGAAGAGAAAATTGCGCCCGGGCCAAAGTTAGAATTTGGCGCCTCCTCTCCCAACTTTTTGTTGAGACAGGCAAAAATTGATGTTTATAGTATAAATTTAATTTGATGCCCTCTAAATTTCCGCGTCCGGAGTGACTGCCCCCCTCCCTCCTTTCGCACGTAAACTAAATTGCAGTAGTTACAAAAACAGAATTTTTCTTGAGTCATGTTATTACGAATTCAATACGAATGATATATGCCTAATCCCATCTGAATACCCTGTTTTGTTGTAACTTTTCTGATGCATTTTTACAGTTTGAAAAATTTTCAGCTCATCCTTTGAGATTTTATGAATTAAAAAAAAAAAAAAAATTAATGAGATGCAAAAAATAACAGTAAAAAATAGTTGTATGTTACTCCAAAGTCTAAAGTGCCCTCTATCGACATTTTTTGAAAATTATGTTTATAATTTATTTTTAAGACAATACTGTCATAAAGAATAGTTTAGTGAAAACCGCAAATCAATTGACCAATTATTCTGTTTTTTATAATCATTTGAAATTTGAACTTACCCACTTCCATTGAACACAGTTCAGTTTGTGCTACTTAACCACAGATTTTGAGTTCAAAATTTAAGTTTGTCTGAACTTCTAAAAAAATTTAATGAGATGCAATAAAAAATAGTTGACCATTGCTCCAAAGTCTAAAGTGCCCTCTATCGACATTTTTTGAAATTTATCTTTATAATTTACTTTCAAAACAATACTGATATAAAGAATAGTTTTCATGAAAATCGCAAACGAATTGACCAATTTTTCTGCTTTTTTATAATCATTTCAAATTTTGGACCTTAAACTTTGATGGCGCCTATCTGCTTCGGAAGGCGTTTGGGACCCTTAGTTTCCCATTTAATATTATTTGACTTTATGTGTACTATCACCCCTTAAAATTTTGCCCAATAGTTTAGGTATACCCTGTATAGTTTTATTTGAACTAACTTCATTTATATTAAGTAAATAACAAATAATGCACAGACCAGAATTCGTTTTGCCAGGTGTCCCAATTTATGCTGGATATCCTGATTTTCGGGATTCCTCAGACCTGCCCCGCGTAACCTCACTGCGAAGGACACCAACAATCGGGATTTTTTTTATGATTATCCAAGAGCCGACCGCTCAAAACTCCAAGTCATCGAGCACAAGAAAAAATCCTTTATTTTATGGAAGAGTAATAGAGGAATCTAATGATTGATGTCTGCTAGAAGTGAAGTTGTACATAAACTAAAAATTGATATTGATAGTGGTTGACTCATAAACTTAGCATTGTGTTTTCCTGTACCGAGTTTTTCATGTTTTCATAGTTTTGATTATATGGCAAACGCAATGCTAAGCCTATGAGTCAACCACTAATGGTATTAATTTTTGGCATATGCACCACTTTGCTTCCGGCAGACATGGATCATTAGATTCCCCCTATGACTACTCTTCCATAAATAAATGAATTTTTCTTGTGCTCAATGACTTAGGGTTTTGTGCGATCGGCTCTTGGACTAAATCTTTTTTCAATTTCGTTCAACATCAAGCTCTGTATTAATCTGCATTGAGGGGAACGTAATATTGTATAAACAATGAAGACAGACCCTATCTATAATAGACCTCACAGACAATCACCTTATCGAGTTCACAGATGAAAATCTAGGATTAGACAAATCTCGATTCGCATATCAAAATGCAGTCGGTCTGCCAAGTCATATCTTTATGGAAAACACCTAAAAACCCGATTTTAGTGGTTGTTTCATAGGTTAACTATTACGTTTTTCTGTTCCCAATCTTCATGTTTTCATACTTTTGGGTGCAGGAAAGCACAATGGTGAGCCTGAAAGCCATAATCAGGTTTTCATATGTTTTCCACCAAGATATCACTTGGCAGACCAATTTGTTTTAATATGCGAATCGATATTTAACTAATCCTAGATTTTCATCTCTGAACTCATTGAGGTGATTGTGCTGTCACCGCACGGTCTATAATGAAATAATGAAAAAAAAAAAATTATAGCCCTTCAAAAAAGAATGCCTTACAGTGTTGAATTCAGACCTCCAAATAGACGTTATGTAGTTCCAGAGAAAAAAATAGTTTTTGACTAGGATTATTGTTTGATTGAAAATACAAAATCTCAATGCTTCCGGGTAAATGTTTTCCTGGGCTGCTAATATCCATTCACTCAAGGATACAGCACTTGGCGCAAGTCAAAGCGTGCCAAATGGGGGGGTTTGGAGGAAAGAGTTATTCCATCCAACATTCACTCCTCTTCCAAGATTCCTTGATAACATCGTATAGTGTCGCCATCTACTGAAAAAAAGTATTATACAAATAATTTATTTGAAAAAAAAATTAATGGAATATTCTTTTTATATACCACCAAATATTAATTAAATATATACAAGTAACTTGTTGTGTTAACTTAATCTGTAAAGGAGGTGGGCTAATAACGGCCATTTTTCACCCATCAGCACCTAGACGTGACATAAATTTTTTTCATTAGTATACCTCATAAAAAGTAAGAAAATGATATCTTGAATGAAAGTTTAATAATTGATGGAAAAATAAAATATAGATTTAAGTAAATATTATGTGTATTAATGAGCATAAACACAATTGTCATTAGTTTTAGTCCATATAATCAATAGTAAATACAACAATATGTGTAAAATTAAGATAAATGGAGCTTACTAAGATTATTATTTCACTACAGGAAATATTGGAAATAATAAATAACAAATAATAATAATCATACAGTTTCAGACTTTTTGGACCATGTTGGATTATTTTCGTTATTGATTGCTTCACCAGAATCACTAATGGACCATCCAACGGCGTCTTGTACAGTATATGAACATATTCCATATTTGTTTTTTTAATTTTGATCGAGCGATGGTACATTACAGTAGTATTGTAAGCCAGAAATCATAATATGAAAACAACATGGACCCAGCACTCTACAACACTTCCGCGTACTTTACACTGACAGTACCATTATGTTATAAGGTTTCACTGTGTTTTTATCCAAATATTATAGGTTTTAGAAATTGTGCACTGAAAAATCAAATTTTGGCTACGAGAGGTGTCCCTTAGCATCATCTGTTGAAAACTGTTTCTGCTTAATTAAGAATCTTGGCATTTCATGTTCAATATCATTTTCGTGCAGAAGTTCCAAACAATCCCGGTAAAATCTATCAATACTCTCAACATCATTTGGCTTCAGCCACTCTCTGGTATTATATGAATATTTTTTTAATGTATTTGTAAGTATGTTAGCGTAATTGTTCTTTGTTTCCGTGAAGTAAAGAACGAACACATCCAAAGTATAATTTGAAGTAATGACGAATACCATGTGCTTAACAAAAGGTCTTCCTTTGTATAGCCAGAAGGAATGTCTCTGAAAGGAATAGTTCACACTCTTCTGGATATAAATGTGCGTGCTATCGAAAGCAGTCTTCACAATATCATTGTTGCCATCTGGAGTAAATAATCTGCCTGCTGAAGGCCCCTGTATATTTTTCAATAACTTGTGTTCTGGTGATGTGTTCCATTCTACGGTGTTTTAGAACAACATTCTCAATCAAAGCCTGGTTTTTATATTTTACAGAAGATATTATTTTTCTTATATTAAATAATGTAGACAGAACACCATGATAGAGACCAGTTCTAAGTTTTACAAGTGACATCGCAGAGTAAGTACGAAGTGACCTCTTTATTGAGGAACGTATTTTGAACTTTGCAAGTTTAAAGGTATAGTTAAAATCAGACATAAATATACCCATGTGAATATAATAATAGATTTCGGAAAAGTGTCCCTGTATATCAAAATCGAGGCCTTTTTGCTACATTTCTGATATTGTTTTAAATATTTCAATGCATCACATTTCATACATCGATGTATTCTCACTTACAGGACTTAAATCTTGCAGAGTCAATATACCGATCAAGTAATATGAGTTTTACAGCATCATTTTCACAACAAAATATAAATGTTAGTTTCTATAAAGGCTTGAGTTTCAATAGCTTTTGCTACAATAACGAGGCAGTTCTTACCTTTACATATTATACAACAAGTGTTAGAGTTGTGGAAATGAGATATTGATTAAATGTATATTAGGTTTCTTATTTGTGGTCGCATCGACAGTAATTGTTGATGCATAATCTTTTATTGTTACATCAGAAGAAGAAATAGAAGTATTTAGAGCCTGGAGAGCATGAAATACATATTTGCATTTAGGGCACTAATTAGAACCACTCTGTAAATCTCAGTTTTTCAAACATATAAGTATCAATATAACTTTTCTGTTAGAACAGATACGAAAAGTTTTCTGCGAGACTTTACAACAATGGCATCAGTATCCAAGCATTATTTATTAGTAATTTGTTTGATAAATATTTGTGAAAACAATTTGAGAAAACGACATTGATGTCTGAACAACGTTAATACTTTTTAAGTAAGGCAAAAGAAGTCTGAATGTGCTCCGATAGTAGTGCATTTGATTCTCTCACATGATACATTTTTTTCTGTTACAGGTAGAAGCGCACGCTGAACCCAAATAAAATAATGCTCATATAAAAGCCTATAAAGAGGAGAATCATTGCATGTCAAAATGAATTGGGTTCATTGAGCGCTTCTTAATAAAAAATGTATTCAAAGACACAAAAAAGTCAAAAATGCAGAAAAAAGCTAAAACACTCTACTTTCGGGCTATAATTTCCATGAATTACTATTTTATTTATCACATAAAACTTATATTAAACAAAAATACATATCTTTAACTTTACAAAGCCACAGAACAATCATCTGAATTCGAAAGTTTTTTTCCGGTTATATGATGGGTGAAAAATAGCCCTTATTGACCCACCTCCTTTTAATTTATATTTCTTTACATTTCTTATAGTATTTAAGTTTATAATGAAATGAATAATATAATAATGAAAAAAATAAAAAAAAGAACGAAAGAGAGCTGTTATTGTATTCAGATAAAATACATGATAATAACTAAAAATAAATTTTATTTTGTTTAATTTGTTTTCTTGGTAAGTATCAATTCAAGAACTTTATAAGAAAATACTGAGATCTGCTATATCAAATTTTTATTACTTTACTAATGTGATATAAATCACCAAGTATAGCAATGCACTAAGATTGATAAATTAAAACTTCTTAATGTTGGAAATATATATGAATATATTCATAAATATCAGAATATGTACATAGTATGTATGAACTTATACATTCTTACATATCTGCTTAGATATATATGTGTATATTATATAGTTAAGTCATTTAATTATATAGTTAGAAAATGTACATAATTGTGATATCTGTTCTGATCTATTCAGATTTTAATGTCTTACAAATGTATCACTAATGTTGATAGCATATTAAAAAAAAAAAAAAAAAAAGTATAATTTCCAGATTCTAAGAATCATCATAAAAGTATATGTTTCAATTAATAATAAATTGTGTTAAAATTAAAATATTTTTTATACTTGGAAATTTTTCATTTGAAATAAAATGTTTGGGAATTTACATCAACTTTTATGACACTGTGATTTAATGCACCCTTCCTATTCATAAATTGGTAAGTCTAAACTAAATATACATGCATATACTGATTGAATTTGTACAAATATAAAACAAAGATCATGTTTTGTCTAAAAAACCACCTTAACAGTTTTTATCCAATATAGATTGGTTTATTTATTTTTTTCATATTTAATATCTCACTAGACATTGAAAATTGAAGAGAATTAATAACAAATCACTAAACAGAAACATTATCTGTTTAAATGATAATACTTATTTATATTAGTTATATATGTAATAATTAATGTTAATTAATATAATTTTATAATATATATTAATATTAATTTATATTTAAATATTGATAAATGTTTTTGAAAGAAAATCTTAAATTATGTTAGTGGAAGATTAAAGTTTTTCCTTTTTTTTCTTAAATTATTATCATTAATTAAATCCATAGAAATATTAAAATTTGAATATTTATAATTAATATTTTTGTTTCACTATTTTATAATTATAAATGAAACAGTAATTGTTAAAATGAATACTAATAAATAAGTTTTTTTTTGTGTATGAACGATGCCTCATTTTAAAACATAAGAACTTTAATAAATGGGTTTTACATATTTGATATTAATCTCTTGCAACATGGCGGTTGCATAACTAAAATAAAAATATTTTTTATTTTAATAATTATTGTATTTTAAATTATATTTATTTAATTATTAAAAAGCAGAATTTAAAAACTTATTATTTACATTTGTTTCAAATTAATCTTTATCAATAAAATTTTAAATAAAATTTTATTGATAAAGATTAATTTGAAATAAATGTAAATAAAATTTTAAATAAAATTTTATAACTTAATTGTAATTAATTTGTCTAATTGACGATAAAACTAATACAAAGTAACTGATTTTTATAACATTCTTTAATGATTACTTAAATACAAATCAGAACAAAATTCTACAAGAGCAAGGACACAATTCACTATTTTATAAATACAAGCTTTCTGTTTTAACCACCTTGCTATGCCTCTGTTATATCTATTACAATAGCTTCCAAGTGCCTCATATACGACAAAAATTGTAAGTAAATGTCTCAAACAGCCATGATGTGCAAAAAAAATGCGTAGATGCTAGTCAAAACATTTGGCACTCCTTGACTTTCGCCACGCGCTGTGTCCTTGAGTGACTGGATATTAGCTCCCGAGTCACATACCCTCTGAATTCAACACTGCTTACAAACACTGAAAAAAAAAATGGTTTCTCAAAATTGATTAAAAACTACTTAATTTTAAGTACTTCACATACTCATAATAAAATATGTTTAAAAAAAAATACTAACAGACTCAAAAGAATCAAGCTTGGTGACAACTTGGCGCTAATGCATATGAATGCATAGTTTTAATATGCTTATGATTTGAAAACGGTTGCAACAATGAAAGACGATTTTGCGACATCATTATTATTATTTTTTTTTTTTTTTTTTTTTTTATCAAATCCACATTTTTTTTATCTTAAAAAATTCTAATCATTAGAATTTAATGAAATTAAAATGGGACCACATGGGTATATTATACTTTCAAATAAAAAAAGAATTATGAAAATCGGTATATATTTAAAGAAGTTATGAGTGAGTTTTATGATACATACAGGTCAAAATCATAACCTCCTCTTTGAAGTCGGTAATAAAAATAGCTCCGATCCAAATGTACTCAAAACGGAGAAAAATACATGTAGTGACTTTTGATTCTATGGTTGTGTTCAAATGTAAATCACTATGAACTGCCTGAACCCTTAACTTATAGATTAAAGTAAAAATATACTAGCATTTATTTCTTGCTCAAAACTATTAACAGTAAAAGTTTGATTGTTTATTAAAAGAAAATAGCAAAAATTATTAGCAAAATACCCAAATCAAATATTTTTATGGCAAGAGCACGATTTGCAAGCACTTTTAAATTATTTCAAAATGCTATGTGTAATTTAATATTTATATTAATAAGCATTTTTATGCCACCATGAATAAAATAAACCATTACAGGTTACAGAATTATCGTTAGTTTGGATTTGATAACATGTGATGTTTCAAAATTGAAAAAGCAATTTGATAATTTTTTATTCAAACATACTCAATTCAGTATGAGTACATCGATGTACTCATTTTTGAGCATTTCATTTTTTTCAATGAATCTACCATTTTAAATGGAAACATATTTAAAACGAATTTTTTCCCCTCTTCGTAGCAATTCTGTTTTTCGGAAATTTTACTGTTAGACCGAGAGGCGGCTGCACAGACTAGACTACTATCTCATCGAGTGTTGTCATTTGTTTCTTCTTCTTTTATGTTATATATGTAAACATTAGTAGTATTTGCTGAAAGATCATTTGCTTTTATCGAAATGTGCAAAACGCTGTTTCATTTTTGAGTTGATTCTGAAGGTGAATGCCAGTAAATTTCAAACATTTCAGAATAAAAATGTCATCGGGATTTTCTCATAAAGCAGCCACTTTAAATTTGAGAACAGACTTAATTTTACTTAGCGAAATAAAAGTTTTAACTTAAAACTGTTGACCCACCCCCACCCCGTGCTTTTTGCAATGAGAAAATTCAGACACATTATCAATCATAAATGCATGGTACTTGTGAATATTATTATTGAACTGATTTGTAATCCAGCATTCTTTCTATTTTCCGATAAATGAATTAATCTGGTCTTATAAGCAATCGTTGTGTATGGACTCCATTTACTGCATTGTCGCGTTGGATAATTAGGTTCAAAATGCCAACTTTGACAGAATTTTTTCAAATATCTTCTTTTACCAAAAGCCAGAAAAAACAGTTTGATTACTAGAGCTTATTAATAATAGCTCCTGCCAATATAAAATGCTTGCGAATAAAAAATAAATGCAAAAATGTGTCAAAAATTAACAGATTGGATTTGAGAACAGCCTTAAATGACGTTTAATTTTAATCTTAATCGACATTTTTTTTACAACAATTAAAAAGTTACTAGCGAGCTACGCCTGCTAGCTGGGCCACTTTTTCCAAGCAAACCTCAATATTAAGCAGTATATAATAAGCAAAAAAATTCATTTAGTAAGCAAGTCTTGGTGTTTGAATCCTCAAGCACAAAAAAAAGTAAATTAAAGAGCTATGGTTGTTATGTGCCCATTATCCCGTTAAAAATATGTGATTTCGCACAGTGGGCATGACGTGCTCACCGTGCAAAGCCGGTGCTACACGCCATGATCGCCATCGTCCTGTTAAAAATATTTGGTTTTGCACGGTTGGCGCTGTGCGCCCATAAGACATTTTCTTGTATTTTTTGGTTCATCAGAAGCAGACTTTTACGCAAATTCTGAATATGTAATCAGTTTTTTCTACTTTAAAAACTGTCTGCATGATGGTTTAAGAAAAAACGCGCAAAAAAGTTTCAGTATTAAAAACTGCAAAAGACTGCAATTAAAAAAAATAATTTCATTAATATCACAAACAACATAACAAATAATTTTGGCAGCTCGTTTTCCATTTGTACTAACAGAAATTAGTATTAATCGCGTAAATCTTAGATTACACAATATTCGTGTATGCTACCAAAAAGAAAAAGTATGAAAATAAACAGTGTTTAACATTTTTTACCAATTAGTTCTTTTTCTCTTATACATTCTTTGACAAAATGATGGGAGAAAAAGAGGTTTTCGGCTGCTTCTTCTTTTAGCCAAAGGGGAAAAGTTCTAGTCGTTCACCGCAAGGTGGCGCAGTGTTCTGCCTCAGAGCTCCGTTTGGGAAATGAGATGTTTTTCGTTCCGATTCCCGACAGGTTTTTAATTCATAACTTTTTTAATTTTGGTCTCACGGTCTCGAAAATGCCTGAAATGACACCTCTCGAGACTTCCAACTTGCTCGCGTTGCGAACTGTAATCGGCTTCAAGCAGACAGACAGACAGAGGTGCACAGATTTTATTAGTATAGATAAACATGTACTGGACTCTTAGTTGTTAGTAATTAAAAAGTTATTCTGAAATCCAAACTAACAAATTTCTGATGCAATCTTGAAACCTTTTTTATTGTTAACTGTATAAAATGTGTATAAGTTACTGTTAATATATTATGAACATTCAAAAGCGTTTTCCCTCTTTCTGTAAAGAGAAATGATATTTTACAATATTGTGTCAGTGTATGTTTTGAGCCAGTTTTAACAACAAAATTTTGGAAGCATTGTTCTCCCCATAATGAAATAATCGATAATAATTTAATTATGACAACTATTCAGTTTTTATAATTCATTTTTGGCAAAACAAAACAAAAATTGTAATTTAACGAATTACAACGACTATTTGGAAAATAATATTTACAAAGACTGTAATTTTAAATTTATAAATGATTTCCATATTTAAAAAAAAAACAAAAAAAAAAAATCATTTTTATGATGATCAAAACCAGCGCCGTGCAAAAGGGAGAGCAATATTTGGGGGTGCCAAATTGATACTAACAACATCATTTTTGGCCTGTTACAAGGAAAAGTTTGGGTGGTGGACGCCAAATTGAGTCTTTGGTCCAGGTGCAGTTTTCTCATTGCACGCCCTTGAACAGAAAATAGCTTACTTAATAAGAGTCATACTAATAGGGCCTGAACATTTAGAGCAGGTTAATATTCCTGGATCAATCACAAACAAATATTAAATGAAATTTCAGTTTAACAATTTTCGGTGCTGTAAATTTTAAACTTCTAAACATTTCACATTTTCAATTTTTACACAGTCGTATAAAGAAAAAAAAATTACTTTTAAATGCAACTTATTTGAAACCTGTATCTAAATTCGTTTTTTGGTTATTAATTTTTTTGTAGTTTTTAATACTTTTTTTGTCATTGTGGCAACAGAATAGACAAATCCGGAAGCGAATAAAAAAAACGGAAGCATTCCATTTTTGGATGTTAAACATGGGCCAATCAGGAAACGGATAAAATGAGTTGTGGAAATCAATCAATAAAAAGATTCAGGTATACAGTAGGACTCCCTTAAAGACAGCTTGGGATCAGAGGTTTTGCGGATTTTAGAATTTTGCGGATTTCTGTTCATTGCTTTGTTTACATTTTTAAAAAAATAATTTGAATGTAATTAATAATGAAATCAAAAGTATAATGAATGCATATAATATACTAAAATATTAAAATAAGTTATAAACTAAAATAATAAAAATTTAGATATTTTTTAAAATGATTAAAATACTAAAAGGAAAGATCAAATTAATAATCAATGTACAATTAAATATTCATTATAATATAAAACAGGAAATGTGTTCTTCCTAAATTATTCAATGAAACTTGCCTCATAAAGGTACATATCTAATTCACATCAGGATCATAAAATAATGAAACTTTATTTCCGGTTTAGTCAGACTTAATAACCAAAAAAGCTTGATTAATACATAAATATACTTGGTAAGATTGTGATTACCAATGATATTAGCAATATCTTGATTTTTTCAGAAATAAATTATTCTTTCTTCATGAAAAAACATGAATTCAATAACCTTAACAAAAATTATAAATTAAAAAATGTATGGAATCGATATAAAACTGAAAAAATCAATTTTTGCACCTACATTTGAACTGAATGTTTCATTGTTTACATCCGTAAAATATGTGCAGATTTTAGAGAGTTGCGGATTTTAGGAGTGCAGATTTGAGAGAGTCTACTGTACTTCAGATTTCCCAATTCTCTAACGAGGACAAAAACTATTTTCCAAATAGTTTTAAAAAATCTTTTCGATTTTAAAGAACAAGAATAAGGAAAACTATCTTCCAAATTAATGCAATTATATATATAAAAACTAATCAGATGTGACAATCCCAAATCTATCTTCCATCTCATACATGTTAATACTTCCTGAAAAATGAAGCTTATCAGCACCACTGGTTAGGTGATTTACACCAAAATCTAATCTGCAACTACTTATGTAAACTGCTAACTGGATCGGATAAATTATAGCAGAGACAAACTGAATCTGAAGTTTGATAATTCATGCATTAGTTCTTAATGTAAATTATTGCGGAAATCATGATAAATATTGCTTAGCAGTCCAGTCCCACGTGCTAGGCGATTTACACCAAAAACTACATAGTGCTAATTTGTATCAGTCTAACTGTATATGAAATTTGATGGAGTTTTGTGCACTTGTTCTTGAGATAGAGCCAGTGTTCTCGCTGACATTTGACCAAAGTTAGTAATTTGGCTAATTAAAAATAAAAAACATTTGCCAAATGAAAAAAGTATTAGCAAAATGGATTCGCTGTGTAGCACAAAAAAAAAAAATTATCTTTAATCCTTTAGTGTGCCCTCTTTTTTTTCCAATATGTTCTAAAATAACCTAAGTTTTTATAACTGTGACAACGATTGTTATAATCTAATTTCAACCATCTGCTACAAATAAATATATTAAATATATGTACATATGCAAGAAAAACGAAAAAGTAAAAAATTGACCACTAGCAATTTGGCGAATCTATTTGCTTGTTTACTCGCCAAATGAAGAATTTTGTTGCAATTTGGCACAATGGCAAGCGACAGTGAGAACACTGGTTAAGACCCTCTAAGTCTAATCTCAATTCAGATAATGGCAAAAAAGTAAATGGGCATTTTGTTAAAATTCATCATTCCCTCATAACTTTTATTTTGGCCTATTTGGAGAGAATCGCCCAAATATTATTTATTCCTTTTTAATTATTTATTATAAAAAACTGCTCCATGTATTGTAAAAACATAAAAATAAAATTCTAAAAAAAAAAAATCAAAAAAAAAAATCAGATTTTTATTTATTTTTAAAGTCATGATTTTTTTTTCCAACCCTGATTTCTGGTTACTGTTTTGTTTTGTATTTTTTAAACAGTAATTTGAATGCAATTAATGATGCAACTGAAATTATAATGAATACTTACAATATAATAAAATATTAAAATAAGCAATGAACTAAAATAATTAAAATTTAGATAATTTTTAAAATGAGTAAATTATTAAAACCAAAGGTCAAGTTAATAGTCAATAACGTATGATTAAATATTCATTATAAAGAGAATATGCAATTTTCCTTAATTAGTCAATGAAACTTGCCTCATAAAGGTACACTACTAATTCACATCAAAATCATAAAATAAAGAAGTTTTATTTCAGGTTTGGCCAGACTGAATAACCATGAAAGCCTGATTAATAAATAAATTTGGTAAGAAAATTGTGATTACCAGAGATATCAGCAATATCTTGAATTTCTTCAGAAATTTATTCTTCTTGAAACATGAATTTAATAATATTAACAAAACTTACAAATTAAAATGCACGCAGAATGATTGAAATTAAAAAAGTCAAATATCATCTTTATATCTGAACTCAATGTTTCATTGTTTACATCCATAAATTATGTGCAGATTTTATAGAGTTGCAGATTTTAAGGTTGCAGATTAGGTGGAGTCTACTGTATTTGGTAAATTCAGCTAACATTGTTCTCTTGGGGGGGGGGGGGGGGGGTATGCTAATATTCTTCATTCAACAGTTTTTCTCGCCTGAAATCATAATTTTACCATCAGTGTTGTTACTCATAATGCCTTAAAATACCTTTTTCGTTAATCTCCTGATCCTCTCATCTAATTTTTTTTTTTAACTAATACAATTGATTTCTTCATCCATACAGTTTGAGAGCAGAGGTTATGCATATTTCTGGTTATTGCTTTGTTTACATTATTAGAACAGTAATTTCAGTGTAATTAATAATGCAATTAAGATTATAATGAATGCATAACCTACCAAGTTTTACACATTAGGTGTAAAATTTACACATTTGGGCTGTTTTTTACACTTTTATACTTAGGATACTTTTTTTACACATTTTTTACAATTTTTTTCCCAAGCTCCATTTTCTCCCTTAAATTATGGATTATTTTCTAACTACTAATTTTAATTATAAATATTCAACTCTTTTTGGCACTGTGGACCCACTCCCGGGCACACCTAATTTTAAATCCAAACTTGCAAATTGCACCAAGAATATTTTAAGTGAAATTTTGTTTTTATAATCAAAGCTTTAATTAATTAAGGAGTTCTGGATTTCTAAAAAAGTCGTTTATATATTCTGGTGTCGGAAAATAATTTCTCATTTTATGAACAGAAATTGTACGTGATGGAAAGGGTTAAGGGGGTACATTTAAGTACAGTTAAAAACGTAGTTTGTTTCATTATTAAAACATACTATAAAATTTTAATTTTCATTGTCTTTAAAAGATAATTTCGTTTTGAGTAAACTTTGCCTGTATTTTTTTATTTAACATGAGAATTGAAGAGTTGTTAAAAACTAGTAAAGCAACAAATAGTGGCTTGATCAAATTACTGAATAACCAAATATAAAAGTTCTACATCCCATTGGAGCCAAAATGTGTTTAGTCCTTCAAAAAAAGAAAAATATTGTGTAATAGGAAAAAAAATATTTCTTAGGTCACTTTTTAAAAATGCATATACATATAATATACCAGTTATGCAACATTAAAAAAGATTGCACACTTTTTACGAATTTATTAGAAATGTCACTTACTCGCTGTTTTATAGATAGCCTTTAAAAATGTCATTCGCATATTGTTTTATACATTTGAATTTTCTCAGATTGGCAGGTATGTGAATGCTTACAATGAAATAAGATATTAAAATAAATATTAAAGTAACTAAAACAATACAAATTTGGATAATTTTTTAAATGATTAAAATATTGAAAGCAAAGGCCAAATAATCAATGTATAATTAAATATTGATTAGAAAGATGAGATGCATTTTCCTTAAATTATTCAACGAAACTTGCCTTATACAGGTGCACTACTAATTCACATCAAAATCATAAAATAAGGAAATTTTATTTAAAGTTAAGCTAGACTTAATAATCAAAAAAGCTTGATTAATGCAAAAATACATTTGGCAAAAAGAGTGTGATCACCAATGATATCAGCAGTATCTTGAATTTTTTCAGAAATTTATTTTTCCTTCATGAAAAAAGCATGAATTCAGTACTATTAACAAAAATTAGATTATAATATATATTTAGAATTGATATAAAAATGTCGAATTTTGTCCCTACATCTGAACTGAAAGTTTCATTGTTTACACCTGTAAATTGTATGCAGATTTTAAAATTGTGAATTCTAGGGTTGCAGATTTAAGGCAGTCTACTGTATTAAGCTAAATTGAGTTCCATTATGATGCATTTCAGTTTCTTCAATTTGTATGACAATTAAACCAGTTTATTATTCACAAATTTAGCTGTTTTACACTTGTGCAATTTCATTATAGTTTGCCTTAGAATTTGAATCTATGTCATAGCAAAAATAATCTGTGCCATGTAAATCCCTTACCTAGGTTGATCATTATGTGTGTGTTCCATTCTTGGTGTGTATTGTAATAGATTTATGAGTTGATTAATTTATATCTAGTCTGTAGCTCTAATCTTCTTTTTTTTTCCCCTTCAGCTCGTATCTAATTTTGCTGAGAAGTTCAGTGATTATAAAGACCCTTTTCAAAAGAAGGGACACTTGCAAGTATATCTGGGTTATCGAGGACCACATCAGTAACACAAAGACCTATAATCAGGTAAGAAAAAAATTTCATAAGGGCAGACTTTTCTCCTTAAGGTTCACTTACCCAGTCAAAATATCAAATTCAGTTGCTAAGAATATAGCAACCTTTTTTACATTTCTATATATAATAGATAAGGTTAAGATTATTCTCAACATTTGATAAAATTCCTTGACTTTATTCGAGAGAGTAAATTTTGCTTTATTAAAATTGCTAAAAAGCAAGCATAAGTGGCTAGTGCCAAAAGTGAATGTGAAATTCACTGACAGAAGAAGCCAATCAATTAGATTTTCCCACACTTATCAGTACAATTCTCGATTTTTCTACACCTGATCAAAAAACTTGCATTTTTCTTTTGCTTTAACAACCAAATTTGTCATTTTTACAAAATTTTGCATTATTCCTGAGCCTAACTGACAAAATTTGATTTTTTTTTCTCACCTGATCAACAGAATTTGTGCTTTTTAAGTATCCAATTGACAAAATTTGATTTTTCTGCAGACGAACGGTAGGATTCCAGATTTTTTTTTTCCTCAATTGTAGAAATTTGCCATTTTAATGAAGCCGATTGGTAAAATAATTGCAATGAACAATAAAACTTGCAATTTCTGCATGCCCAATCACCTATATTTTCAATTTTTCTGTGCTCGATCAGCTAAACTCGTGATTTTTTTATTCCCAAATGACAAAATTTGCAATTTTTCCATGCTTAATCGATGAAATAAACATTTTTTTTCAATTGGAAAAATTTACAATTTTTTCGCACATCGGCAAAATTTACAATTGTTTTTTTGTGATCGATCAATGAAGTTCATGATTTTTGGAGTTCGATCAACTAAGTTCACATTTTTTTTTTTTTTTTTTTTTTTTTTTTGTCCGATTGCTGATATTTCAGATTTTTCTGTGCCTTATCAACAAAATTAGTGTTTTATCTGCTCCATAAACTGATAAAACAGGCTATTTTTCCATAGCGAATGAACAAGATTTGTCTTTGCCCAATCAACAAAATGTGCGATTTTTCACTTCCAGTCGACAAAATTCGCTATAGTTCCATGCATGTTTGACGAAATTTGCTATTTTTTGCATTTAATCAATGAATCTCGCTTTTTTTTTGGGGGGGGGGGGGGGGGTCTAAATCAACAAAATTTGTGATTCTTAAATGACTGATGAAATTTTTTCCTGCAACCTGTGCACAATAATTGCAACTTTTTACAGTTATAAATTAGCAAAATTCGCAGGCCAAACATTTATTTATTTGGACTATAGATTGTGCATCTCTAATATTCTGTATTATATGTTTAAATACTATATAGTAAAAAGAATATATCGTTCCCTTATAATGAAATATTATTGTAATGAAATTTTAGAAATTATAAATTGTATACATTAACCGTTAAAATGCCAATGTTCCCAAATGGGAACAATGCATTATTTTTAATTAAAAGCATATGTTTTCCAACATAATAACAATGTTTTTATTTTCCCCATAAAATACAAGGTTGATTTCAACTTTTGAAAAAAAAAAATTATGTTTAAGCATTTATCACAGGTATTAAAGAATATGTAAATTTATTAATTTACATAAAATATATATTACGTGCTTTTATCTTAATCTCTATATTACATATATTTGACTTATAAGGATCTAAATGCTTTTGGAATTCGAGAAAACTTTAAAAATAATATACAATAGAATGTAGTGGAAAATAATTTGTTATATTTGCATAAGTTGTCAATCAAAAATCATGTTCCAAAATGCGAACTCTGAAATGAAAACAGCCAAAAAACTGCAGAAATATTTATTTTTTGTTATTTTCTAAATTTGTATGCATAAATTAAAATATTTGAAGCTATAATATAGGGAAAAAAATTACAAATACATTGCAATATTAATTCGGTGTGTAAACGGTTAAAATTAAATGCAAGTATTTTGCACAAAATAGTTTTTAGCACGAAATATAAATTGTTAATTTGCTTCACCTACAAAATTTGCATTGAAAATCAAATAATGAATGTAAAATGCTAAAAATTAAAAAATACATTAATTTATATTTTCTAAATTTAGCTTAAATATATAAATAGGAAGATAAGAAAGGATTAAAAATACATATCTAACACCAGGATTAAAAATTATTAGTCATTAGTCGTCAAATGCAACTAAATTATTGTATTTCAATACCACAAAACTATGTCTAATCGTCAAACTTGACATCTAGATTTCTTACATTTAAATTCTTGTTTAACAAACATCTTCATTCATACTTTAGCATAAGTTTTTAAATAGCATGTATGTATATATAGTGTTGATGCTAAAAAGCAGGGCTTCCAGGTGGGACTTTTTCAAAAAAAGAATACTATTCTAAGAATAAGCTGTTTTTTCAAAAAAGGAACACTATTCTGAAAAAGAGCACATTTTTTCAAAAATAGAACATTATTCGTAAAAAAGGACATATTTATACTTTTTGAATTTGCAATATTTTCCTGGGATCAATTAAATTGGCATAAGGTACATAGGAAGTTTTATAAAGGGCTATCAGGTACATCAGAAAAATTTAAAAGGGCTGCTGGGTGCATAAAATAAACAAAAAGTGTCGCCGGGTGCTGCACCCTGCCAAAACGGCTTAGAGTTAACACTAATATATAATGTATATCAAGAGAAAGCTGATGGCTATTGTTTACAAAAAATTTCATACAAAGTAGTTTTGATTTCAAAAGACAAAAATGCAATAAAATTTTAAGAGTATTTTTCTTAACATTGTTTGTTAAGAATAAAGTGTTTTTAAATTATACATTAATGTTTTGACACAATATGCATTTTGATTAGATATTATACACTATAACAAAGAGAGAATTTTTAAATGTTTGATCAAATTTCCTATAACTTCACTTTTTTTAATTTATGCACCTGATATGACACATACAGTCAACCCTAGTTAACATACTTAGATGCTTAGTTCCGAATGAAATTCTTTATAATTAATGATTTAAACTTTGGTTATAATGGACAATGTAAAAGCCTTAATGTGGTTGTAATGTACTTTTTAGACTTGAACAAAAAATAAAATTTGGATGAAAACCTTGCATTTCTGATTTGCAAATAATTAAGTTGTTTTGGATATTTATCCCAGTGAGGCTTAGTTTAATTCTTCTTTCAATTTAAATTTAAAAAAATCTGAAGGAGCAGGCAATAATTCTCCTTCAAGAGCAATTATTGCCTTTTTCCAACTATTTCTGGTTGACACACAGGGAGACTCGATATTGAAAAGAGGTGAAGATGGATTTTAGAGTAAGATTTCCATTCTTCAGAATGTTTCTTCAAATTAAGTAAAAAATGAAAAGCACCATGAAGTCACAAAAGAGAGCAACTGACTGTTGAACAATGTCTATTTAGACTTTTTAAGGTATAACTAAACATGCATCATCGGCATTGTTCTTGTCATGAAGTGATATCTTTATTTTTTAATTACATTTGAAGTATGCTGAAGTATCATTCTAAAATATACTGATATAATCCATCCCGTAGTTGAATCTCCCCAATTTTTTGTTATCAAATGCAAATTGTTGGCGAAGAAAGGGTATAATCATACATAAAGTTGAAAGAATGTAAAAAAGCTTGTTTAACCCAACTAATAACGTTAACTTTTTCATACTACAGTAGATCCCTTGAATTCGCAATCCTAAAAGATGCACATAATTTACAGATGTAAACAGTGAAACTTTCAGTTCAGAATTAGGGACAAAATTTGACTTTTTTATTTTTATCACTTCTATATACATTTTAATGTGTCATTTTCGTTAATGTTATTAAATTTATGCTTTTTCATCAAGGAAAAATGAATGTTTTTCTGAAAAAATTCAAAAAATTTGTTTATACCACTGATAATCATAATCTTTTTGCCAAATGTATTCATGCATTAATCAAGCTTTTTTTTATTATTAAGTCTGGCTAAACCTGCAATAAAACATCCTTATTTTATAAATTTGATGTGAATTAGTAGTGTATCTTTATGAGGAAAATTTTACTGAATAATTTCATTCAAATAACTATTTAAAAAAATGAAACAAAGCAATGACCAAAAATCCACACAACCCATGGTCTCAAGCTGTGCGGATTTGAGTCTACTGAATTTTAAGAAACTGCTCTAATGCTAAACTGATGCAAAAAGAGATACAGGTTTTCTTAACAAAAGACTCATGTAACTGACACTGCATTTGCATAGTTGGGGAGGAAAAAAACTTTTCAGATTATGTGCAACCTTGCAAAAAAATTCTTATGAGCACCTTCAACAACTGTTTATTTTGAACGTATATTTTCAGAGGCAGGACAAATGTATAGCAGTAAAAAAAATGCCCTGTCTACTGATAATGTAAAACATTTGGTGGTTTTGTACCATAATAAGCTTAATTATTAATTTTTTATTGCATTTATTGTATTTTCAGTTTCTTTATCCCGAAAAAATAGTCTTTTCTGTTTTCTTATATGTCAAAAAAATATTTATTTGCATAAATGTGAAACTAAATTTTAATCTTGGAATTATTTTGTGACTTTTTGTTCTTAACTTTTTCTATATTTTGCAGACATATTGTTAAATACCAAGTAAATAGTTTTATGAATTACTGCATATATTATACATTGATATTCGAATAACTTTTTACAGATCAGTTATAAATTCATATGCTTAAAAAAGGAAATTCTTACAAATACTCAGTCTTAGCCGAGTACTCATCGAAGATTTGACCGTGTACCGAGTACTTGGGAAATTGGTAGAGTAGGCCGAATACCGAGTACTCGGTACAGCTCTAATTATGTATATCTTCTTTACAACAAAAAAAGTGAATGTACATGAACATCAACAATATTGAAAAACAACCAAAACAAATACTAACTAACTTATAAAAGGTCACTAGGTACCTCTCTTTACCACTCAACGTACAAATTACTAATTTATTAGATATCTAGTGTTTAAAAATACTTAACACCTATTGCTTTGTTTTTCATTTCAAAAATGCATAATTTCTAACTCAAAAGTGACTAATTAATTCGATTAAAAATCGAAGAGTAGCCGATTGAAATGTTATGAACACGGAGTAAGAAGCAGGAGGGAAAAGTAGTATTAAAATTTTGCCATGCGGATTTTTTGACGATAGGAAGCGACACGCTAGAGATCTGCACGGGCCGGGCCTCGGCCCGAGTCTAGCCTTGCCCGCGGGCCGGGTTCGGGCCGATTTTCATTAACGGCATTCAGGCTCGGGCCTTAATTTTTTTCCCCTAGAGTATCGGGCCTGGCCGAGCCTAACTTATTTTTTCCGTACGAAGTCGAGACTGATTTCGTTCTTCCTAGTTTTCACGTACCAAAATAATCGGCTCCTGTTGAATCTTCCCGGATGAAAATCCTTTTTTCGACGTGGAAAAGTCTGTTCATAAATCAGTAAAGTTTGGCTTGGTCGAAAAATTTTTGCAAAATAAGCATATACTTTTAAGTCGTTATTATTCTACAATTTAAACATTAGAATTTATTCTTTTTAAAGAATCCTAGATCACTAGGCGTCTTAAAATAGAACTAAACACACATTAAAAAAAAAAAAAAAAAAAAAAAAACATGATTATGACGGAATTTTTGTTTAAACTGAAAATTGCAAATTTCTTTTAAACTGTTCATTCATGCAAAATGAATAAAACAATACGCGAGAAAAAAATATATTAAACATTTACATCTGCTAAGAAGGAAACGTATTTTCTTCTTTCCAATGTCTTAGAGGATTTTACTTTTATCATATACCATTTTTTAGATTTTTTTTTATGTATTAATAATATTATTGATAACTGAAACATTTACATACAACAAACAAAGGTTCATTAAAATCGTAAATATCGCAGTGTATAGCACTTCTGCATAAAGAGAGATTATAAACATGAAAGGAAAAAAAAAGTCTACGATAAGTTTTTTTGGTCTGAACTCTTCCGTTATTTAAAGATCAATGTTCTGGAGAGATTCACGGGGCAATGTTTTTTTCGTTTGGACCGGACCGGGCCAATATTTCTTTCGTTCGGGCTCGGGCCAAAATTTTAACTTTCGGGCCGGGCTCGGGCCTGGAAATTTCGGCCCGTGCAGACCTCTACGACACGCTGCATGTGGGCTGTCGATCGATGCTTCTGCAATGCTTTTCAATGGAAAAAATGGTCATTTTTAAATTTTTTTACGAAAAATCTGAATTTTTAGAAAGCTGTAGAAATGAAAATCTGGTTAATTGAAGTTTTTCTTCACAACATACATATTTTATAGGTATTTGGCGCTTCATTTTCGTTTTTAAGCCATTTAAAATACAAGATCATTCTGAAAAAAACCAAAGGGCAGGCCATTTAAAAACATTGAATATCGCGGATTAAAATGACTGTTGTAAGTAAGTTGAATATCGCAAAGAAATAGATTTATCATGTTTAGAAATTAAGTATTAATCAAATATTTTGGAGTAAATTTTAATTTCGCGTATAGTTTTTATAACCTTAGAACATTTCAATAATCCATAACTTTGGATATTTATGCAATTAATGCATGTAGAATTAAGGCAAATTTTTATTTTAATTATTTGGAGGGAAAAAAATTGTGTAAATTATAGGATCTCCAGAATACACATTTAAAATAATTTAAACATTGTTTTTCTTTATTATTTTTGTTTAACTTTGCTTCTATCTTTTATTTGTGACTGTGCAGTAAAAATAAATCTATTAATCAAAATGCTTCTTAGCTCATTCAGGAATTTTTGCTTTTAAATCCCCATCTTTTCCATCCGGACATTCAGGCCCATGTGAAAGGGGAGGGGGGGGGGTCGCCCCGTCCGAGGAGATTGAGCGAGCACCAAATTTATTCTACCAGCACCATTTTTTCCCCCTTCTATCTCTACAAGAAGAAAGTATTGGATTCGTATAAATTTTCGAATTCTGGTTTTCGACGGATTGTACACATTTTAGGGGTCAGAGACTCTAAAAAAATGCTTTTATAAAATATCTGTCTGTGACAGTATTTTGTGGGTGCTCTATCTCAAGAAAAAATTCACGGGATTTAATAAAAATTGATATTTAGGTAAGACCCTGATATGAATTATTGCTGATTAGTTTATGGCGTAAATCGCTCAACAGGTGGCGCTGCTATGCCGCATTTTTTGCGATTTACGCAACAGCTATATCTCAAGAACTAATGCACGGGTTGTAATAAAAATGTATATAGTAGAGTCTGATAGGTAGTCCCTAATATAAACTGATACTGATCAGTTTTTGGTGTTAATCCTCAACAGGTGGAGCTGCTATGCTTCATTTTTTATGTTTTACGCAACAGCTGTATCTCAAGAACTAGCGCACGGATTCTAATAAAAATTTAGTTTTAGGTAGTCCCTGGTATAAATTGATGCTCATCAGTTTTTGGTGTAAATCGCTCAACAGGTGGCGATGTTATGCTGCATATTTTACGGTTTACGCAACAGCTGTATCTTAAGAACTACGCACGGATTGTAATAAAAATTTATATTTAGGTAGTCCCTGATATAAATTGATGCTGATCAGTTTTTGGTGTAAATCGCTCAACAGGTGGCGCTGAAATGACAAAAATAGGTTTATAGAAATGACTAATAATTTACTTTTAAAATAGAATTCCAGTGCTAAAAGAGGGGAAAAAATCTGCTTCCCCTTCATTTAATCAATATAGTGGTTTGAAAAGGAATAAATAAAGTTTAAGGGGGGAATTCTTAATATTTTTCTATTCATTGATAAAGTTAGTCAGTCCGATCTAATACAGACATTTAGGAAGAATGACTCCAGGTCGGGCTCATCCTGGAAGAAAAACAAGTCTGACCCAACCCAAATCGGCAGAAAAATAAAAATCAGAACACGGCCCGGCTCTTAAAGTCAGAAGACTGACCCAGCCCGGACCTAGGTTGGGCGAACGCCCCTTCACTATATCCCCCTCCCCTTTAGATCCGCCATTGCCTGATTCATAAATTGATTCATAAAAACAACAATTTGGAAATTGCACGTGAAGCGTAGCAAATGAGGTGCGTTCGTACGATAATGAAGTTTTAAAAATATTCAGATCTTGCTGTTATAATAGACAGTAATTCGGATATAGTACAGTGGTAGAAATCTTTTTGTGTTCCTATAAATATGATGAAAGAAACTTTTATTACACATCAGCAACATACTATATCATACTAAAAAAAGTGAAATAGTTTATTGTAATTAACACACGCCCCAAACAATGTCTTCACACATAGAATTATGTAGTGGAATTCTTTTGTGTGGCTTTGTAATTTAATAATAAATATTCTTTGCATTACAGATTGTACAGAATGTATATTTTAATTAATATATATATATACACTTTATAGGTTCATGTCAATTCTTTATACTCAAAAGAGTTTAACGCACTTAAAATTATTCAGATCTTGGTGTAATAGTACACAGTATTTCGGATACAGTATAGTAGCCAAAATCTTTTGAGTGTCCCTGTAAATACTGTTTCTTTTATACCGGAGATAACTTGTAGTATTCCTCACCAACATATATCAATCTCATAAAAATTTAAATAATTATAATTAAAATGCGCACCAAACAATGTTCTCCCCTATACCGTTATCAGTGTTTCCCCCAAGTTTAAAAAGGAGCAGGGCTCTACAGTCTCGGCACTTTTTACATTCTTCAGAGCACTTTTTTATTTTTAAAGGCACTCTTATAGAGATAATCTAGTATCTAGCAGTTAAAAAAATCGTGGAAATACAGAAGTTTCGTCAAAAATTTAAAACAAAGAAAAAAAGGCAAAATTTGTTAAAAGATCGTGAAAAAACGGCTGATTTTGTTAAAAGATAGCAAAAAACAGCAGGTTTTGTTAAAAAAAATCTCGAAAAATACGGCAGATTTTGCTTAAAAAAAAAAAAAAAAAAAAAAAAAAAAAACGACAAATTTCGTGAAAAAATTGCGAAAAACGTCAAATTTTGTTAAAGGATAACAAAAAAAAAGGGCAAATTACTTCTAAAGATCTCAGAAAAACGCCAATTTTGTCACGTTTAAACACGAAGAAACACACACAAAAAAGCACATAGTTCGTAACAGGAGTGGAATCTTGTTCGCATTTCTTAAAGGCAAGACCCATTTATTGAAAAAAAAAAATACTTTTGTTGAATAAAGAGTTTTTTCTTTAATAAACTGATGCTTTCAGAAGTCACATTTAAAATGATTTGGACAGTAAAAAACTGATTTTGAACAGAACCGTGCGGAAGAGGGGGGGTGAAGGTCGCCCTCGGGGCGGAATTTTAGGGGTGCCAAATTTATACTACAAACGTCATTTTGGGGCTGTCACAAGAAAAAGTTGGGAGGGGGGGGGGGCGTCAAATTCTAAATGTGCCCCGGATGCAATTTTCTATTCGCACGAAAATGATTGTGAATCGGAAAATTCCGCTTTTAAGGAGCAATAAAAACACAATTTTGAAGCAGGAAAATTAATTTTTAGAACAGAAAAATTCACTTCTGGCATTAACTTTTTTATTTGTGCTCCTTTGACAAAATTCGCATTTTTTCGCTATCTTTCGACGAAATATTCCATTTTTTCTTTTTTTTTTTTTTTTTTTTTTTTTGGGGGGGGGGGGGGTATTTTGGCAAAATTTTCCGTTTTTCGCGAATCGTTTGACAAAATTTTCAGTTTTATGCGATGTTTGGTCGAAATTTGTCGTTTTTTCAAGATTCTTTGAAAAAAAAAATCTGCCGCTTTTTCGGGATTTTGTGATGAAATTAGCCATTTTTTGTGTATCTTGCCGGAAATTAGTCGTCATTTTGTGATTTTTTAACGACATTTGCCGTTTTTTGCGATTTTTTGACGAAATTAAGCGTCTTTTGGGACGTGTTAGAGCTATTTTTGCGTTCAGTGGTCGATTTTTTCCGTAATTTACGTGCTGTAAAGCGTCTACATCATTGTTAAAAAGCTGCGTTTTTTCAAATGCTTTTTTTTAAATGAGCGGCAAGAAGGGCGCTAGTTTTTAAACTAAAGGACAGGAGGGGCGGAGCGCCCTCCTGAGGGAAACTCTGCCGTTATGGGTTGGAATACTTTTGTATGGCCATGTAAATCAATAACAAATGGTCTTTGCATCACAGATTATGCAAAATGTATGTTATAATATGTACTTCATAGATGCATATCAATTTTATGTTCGAATGTAACGCCATTAAAATGCATTTGAAACATTTTTCCCTCATTGACCATATTGTAACAGAATACTTGTCCCGGATTGTCCCTGTGATTGACCTATGCATCCGATTTTCATAAAATTTGAAATGACTCGACAAAATTATGTAATACCTATATATTTTAAACGATTCGGTTGGGTAGTTTTTGCGGTGTTGTTTGCGGACAGACGGACGGATTGAACAACTATAGTTGCTACCAGGGTGGCTACAGATTCTCGAAATCATGGAATCGGGGAAGTTTATCAATCTGGAAAAATCAGGGAAATATGAGGGAACTTTATAAAAAATACTAAAAATTCAGGGAAATTTTTTCTATGCAAAAATATTTGTTTTCACCTTACCAACAACATTAATTCGTTGCCAAACAGGCTATATTCAATCCAATAATAAAATGTGATAAAGAGACATAAAGCCGTACTGCTGCCAAGAGATATCTGTCTGCATGAAAGCTAAATTGTCACATAAACCCAAATTTTCAAAAGTTAGTTCGTTTGCGATCTGTTGATGAAATTCCTCAATTTTAACAATCTTTTGACAAAATGTACACTTTTTTGCAAGTTTTTGAAAATTTGCAAGTTTTTCAAGATTTTTTGACGAAATTTGCATGTTTTTTGTATTTTTTCATGAAATCTGTGCGTTTTTTTGCGATTGCTTGACAATAATCCAACATTTTTCGTAATCTTTTGGCAAAATTTGCATGTTTTTCTCGATCTTTAGACGAGATTTGCATGTTTTTTGTGACATTAAGATGAAATTTGCGCGTTTTTCATGATCTTTAGATGAAATTTGCTCATTTTTCACGATCTTTAGGTGAAATTTACTTTTTTTGCGATCTTTTGACAAAATTCTAACTTTTACGAGAACCTTTCACAAAATTCGCATTTTTTTACACAAGCCTTGGGTGAAACTTGCATTTTTTTACATGATCTTTAGGACTAATTTCGCACTTTTCGGCGATCTTTTGACTAAATTTGTGCTGCTCTCTCTCTTTTTTCAAAAATTTGAAGAAATGAGTGTTTTTCAATATGATTTTTTAACAAAATTGTAGGGTTGGAAAAAAATCATGATTTTTTTAAAAAAATCAAAAAAATCAGATTTATTTGATTTAAATCAGATTTTTTTGATTTAAATCGGATTTATTTGATTTTTTTTAGAATCCTATATTTAATTACTGTGTTTTTATGTTTTTACAATACATGAAGCAATTTTTTATAATAAATAACTAAAAAAGAATAAATAATATTTATAATTTATAAAAATATTATAAGAAATAATTATATAGTTAAGAAAATATTATATTCTAGTTACTGATTATAACTAAAAATTAAACATCTAGGCTTTAATCTAAAGACATTCTATTATTTTGTAATTGAATTGTGCATACTAAATAACAAATAAATTTAAATATGTTGTAAATGAATAGAAACTGGCAAAATTTAAAAAACAAATTAAATACAGTAGACTCCCTCAAATCTGCTGCCCTAATATCCACAACTCTCTAAAATCCACGCATGATTTACAGATGTAAACAATGAAGCTCTCAGGTCAGGTATAAGGACAAAATTTGACTTTTTTATTTTTATATCAATTCTATTTATATTTTAATCTGTAACTTTCATTAATATTGCTAAATTCATGCTTTTTCATGAAGGAAGAATAAATTTATCTCTGAAAAAAATTCAAGGTATTGCTAATATCAGTGGAGATCACAATCTTTTTGCAAAATGCATTTATACATTCATCAAGCTTTTTTTTATTGTTGAGTTTGGTTAAACCTGAAATAAAACTTCTATATTTTATGATATTGATGTGAATTAGTAGTGCACCTTTATGGGGCAAGTTCCATTAAATAATTTAGGAAAAAATGCATCTCATCTTTATAATAAATATTTAGTTATACATTATTGATTATTTACTTCCTCTTTGTTGCTTTCAATATTTTAATCATTTTTAATTATCTAAATTTTTATTATTATAGTTTATTAATTTACATAATTGTTTTAATGTTTTACTATATTATAAGCATTCATTAACTTCAGTTGCATTATTAATTACAATCAAATTACTGTTTAAAAATGTAAACAAACCCATGACCAGAAATTCACAAAATTCTAAAATCCACACAACCTCTGGTCTCAAACTGTGCGGATTTGAGGAAGTCTACTGCAGGGCTTGAATTTCAGGGCTAGATGGCGGGATTCACGCCCAAAATTTTGAAATCCCGCCCAAAAGAATAACGTGGACGGGAAGCTCCCTCCGAAACAATTTTGCATTTTGAAACTATGATCAACTCCTACGACCGTTTTGCGAATTTTATGATATTTTCGTGCGAGTAATCGACACATTTTGCGAGTTTTTTTACATCGAAAAATCATTAAAAATCACTATTTTTTCCGCGACTGATTGACAAATTTCGCAATTTTTTTCCTGCAATCGATTGACGAGTTTCGTTCTATTTTCCGCGGCGAAATAGAGGTGATTCTGTTCGGAATTTCCCCTACTCCCCCACAAAGAAAAAAAAAAAAATAACGCATTCAATTCCAAAAATTATGAAACAGTGATGCCTCGGACGCGCTATTGCGCATAAATTACGCAAAAGATCGGAGATGACACACAAAAGAAACAGCTATTGCACGTTTCACAAGACGCGTGATTTCGTAAAAGTTTGCTAAAAAACGGCAAATATTGTTAAAAGATCGCGAAAAGACGACTAATTTCCGATAAATTTCGTCAAAAGATTCTCGAAAGAATGCCTAATTTCGTGACACAATTCTGTAAAACGGCAGTTTTCGTCAAAAAGGTCAAGAAAAAACGTCAAATTTCGTCCAAAAATCGAGACAAACGGCAATTTTCGTAAAAAAAATCCCGATAAAACATGAGATTTCATCAAAAAATCGCGAAAAAACGGCAAATTTCCTCAGAAAATTCACGGAAAAACGTCAAATTTCGTCCAAAAATTGCAAAAAACGACAAATTTCGACAAAAGATTCACTATAAACAACAAATTTCCCGAAAATAATGCGAAAAACGGCAATTTTTGTAAAAAAAAATCGCGATAAAACATCAGATTTCGTCAAAAAATCCCGAAAAAACGGCAAATTTCGTGAAAAGATCATAAAAAAGACAGATGTCATCAAAAGATAGCGAAAAATTCAACTTTCATCAAAGGGAAAACCCCTCTTCCCTTCCTCCCCCCAAAAATTTCATTTTTCTGTTCAACAAACTAATTTTCCTGCTTCAATATACATATTTTTTTTTTGCTGCTCTAAAATCAGTTTCTGACAGCTCCAAATCTTTCTGAGTGAGTGCAATTCCTGAAAGCAGCCATTCATTAAACAAAAAGTATCCCTTTACTCAACAGAGTATTCATTTTTTAAGAAAGTCTCTTTCGATGAATTTGACTTGCCCCTTTTTTAAAGAAATGCAAACAATAGTGATACTTCTTATTTTCTACACTCAAATAAGTATTATTTTATGATTAAATTTGTATCTTGCACATTTAATATACAGAAAAATAATATTGGTTATAACAATTAATTATAAATTATAAATATAAATTTATTAAATTGATTAGAAGTTTTATTAATTATTAGTAAAACAATAATTAGACCTGTGACAAAAATAATTAGCACCGGGAGGGAATTTACCGCCAGTAAAAACTAGACAATATAAAAGTTTTTTTTTACACATTTCGCATAATTATTCTGAATTGTTGATAAAAATTGCTTCAGTGATATTTTTTTATGTCTGCATTCTGGTAATTCTTAAATAGCACATAAAATAATGACGGGTTTTAAACATTTTTCCTCCCTCCCAAACAGCCGAACTCCCCTCCATTTATAAATGTTGGTAGGGAGACTCCCCTCCTTCGAAAAATTGAATTTCAAGCCCTGCTACTGTATTCATTTAATGCAAGCTATTTATTGAGGGATAAAAATCACAATTAATTCTATATTTCTTAAGCAAATAGGAAAAAATCAGGGATTTAATTGTCTGAACAAAAACACTAATTTTGAAGCTTTGTCTACTCCTAATTTATTATGAAGGCTTGAACGAACTACTCCAAAAGAAGAAAATTGTCTTTTTACTCCAGTAGATGAAGCCACGGTTGTTGTTATTTGGTAAATAAATTCAATTTCAATTTCGCTAACTCTCTCTTTACCTCCCATTACATAAAAGGATTTCCGCCAATCATAATATCAGAAACTTTTTTCTCAAGCAATGGTAATTTTTGAAATGGGCCATTTTTTGCTTGAAAATGTGCTACAGGGATGAGAAGATTTAGACAATCTTCTTTAATGAATGCCAAATCTTCATTATTTTTCCTTACATTAAGTTTCATTTCATTTTGATTTAAAAGAAAGAACCTTAATAAAACTCCAGCAAAATAACAGCCATTAATAGTTTGTTTATATCTTGCTTTAAATTTTGTAATTCTATCGTTATGTAATACATTTTCTAACTTTTTACCCAAAATTTTCCTTTGATATGTGCATTCATGTGAAATTGTAAAAAATTGATTTAAATCGAATGATTTTTTTAAAAAAATCACTTGATTTAAATCTAGATTTAAATCTTGATTTAAATCAGTTGATTTAAATCATGCCAACCCTGCAAAATTGCATGCTTTTTCTCTGATTCTATGTCAAAATGTGCGATATTTCAAGCGATCCTTTGACGAAATTAGCAACTTTTTTATCCGATGCTCGTAATGCCGTAACTTTTGCTGCAGATCCGTAGTAATTACGGATAAAACATAATACTTGGCTCTTCTGCTAATTAAATACTGTGCAATTTTTGTTTTTTTCTTTCCAAAAGGGATATTTGCAAGCTGGATAAGTGTGTTATACGAGAAAGCAGCATACGTTAAAAAACACCGTATATGTTCTTTAATAATAAAAATCAGGGAAATCTGATATAGGTAATCAGGGAATCTGGGGAAAAATCAGGGAATTTTTTTCATCATTTCTGTGGCCACCTTGGCTACGTATTTACATAATTACGAACGCACCTAAAAAAAAAAGGCAGGCCATTTAGAAACATTGAATATCGCGTAATAAAGGGACTGTTGTAAAATGGATTTCGCGAAGAAAGACTTATGATTTTTAGAAATTAAAAGTATTAATAAATTTTCTGGAGTAAAATTTTAATTTGCGAATCGTTTTTGAAATCTTTTGAATAATTTAATAATTCATAACATTTGATTTCTAAACAATTAATGCATATAGAATTAAAACAAATTTTTATTATTTGGAGGAAAAAATTGTAAATTGTTGGATCTCCAGAATATGCATTTAAAGGAATTTAAATTTAATGTACAGATTGTAGTAAAAATTTATATTCAGGCAGTCGCTGATATAAATTGATGCTAATTAGTTTTTGGTGTAAATCGCTCAACAGGTACTGCTGCTAACCCACATTCTTCGATTTTTTGCGTTAGCTATATATCTCGCAAACTAATGCACAAAATTTCACAATGATTGTTTTAGTAGAAATCGCCAAAGAGGTGGCGCTGTTATGACACAGCCTTACCTTTTTCCGCTTTAGTAATATCTCAAGAACTAATGAACGGAATTCTATAAAACTTCGTAATCTTTTAAAAATTGACATATATAGATGCTGATGTTGTTTTGGTGTGCGAACTTTATGCTACATTTTTTTCAAGATTTTCGCGACAAAATCCGTGCCTCAATAACTATTGCACAGAATTTCATAAAACTTAATATTCTGTTAGACCTTGCGATATTCTGATTAATTTTTGGTATAGATTGTCCCACTGAAAAACGTTACTCTGTTTCTCCCGATTTCCACAAAAACTATATCTCAAGAACTAATGTATGGAATTTCACCACTTTTATCTGTTAGATCTTGTGATAAATGAACACTGATTATGTTTTGGCATAAATTGGTTAACAGGTGACGCTGCTATGCCGCATTTTGCCAGATTTCCATGATATATATAACTCGAGAACTAATGTACGGAATTTCATCAAGCTTATTTTCTTAATCCTTATAAAATGTATAGATTTTCTAAATATATTGCTAACAGACATGCTACTTTTCCGCGGAAATCCGGAATTCCACTTTTGGCGATGCATTTTATAATCCCTGGGATCGGCGCAAATATGCATTAAAATTTGTTGGCAATATTATTGGTGGGAGAACGGTGAACTGATGAAATACAACAAAAAAGCGAATACGAACCGCATTAAATTGAGCAAATTTCTTCAAAGAATTGCGGGAAAAAATGCAAATTTCTCCAAAGAATCGCAAAATGCTCAAATTTTGTCCGAAAAGGATGAGAAATACTACAAATTTCGATTAAGGATCATGGATAAATGTAAATTTCATTGAAAAGGCCATGTAAAAAAGTGATTTTTGTCAAATGTCCGAGGAAAAATGTCAATTTCGTGAAAAATTGCAGAAAGCCCCGAATTTCGTCAAAATGTTGCGAAAAAATGTGAATTTCGTCAAAAAATCGCGAGGCCGTGAAAGTTTCTTTTTGCGGAGCCTGTAGCATATTTGTACTGATTAGACGAAAACTTATTTGAAAGATTACATAACTAACATTAACGTGCTAATAATATAATTGTTATAAAAATGCCCTTTTTATAAAATAAAGTTATCGGGAAAATGCAAAAAAGTACCGTTATCTGTTTGATAATTAACACCAAAATTTTAATCTATTTATCGAAAGGTCTAATGCTGAATTAGGAACAGAATAATTATAATGATTAACATAATGACAGAATATTGAATTTGATGAAATTCTTGATGTATAACTATTGCTCAGACGTGCTACTTTTCCGCGGAAACGCGGAATTCCGCTTTTTCGGCGACAAATTTTATTATCCCTGGGATTAATGCAAATATGCATTAAAATTTGTTGACATTTATATGTAGGGGGGGGGGGGGTAACGATGAAATGCAACAAAAACGCGAGTCAAACGGCGCTAAATTAAGAAAATTTTTTCAAAGGATTGCAGAAACAACGCAAATTTCTCCAAAGGATCGAAAATAAACTAAAATCATCAAACAATCGCGGAAAAAATACTATTTTCTTCAGAGGATCGCGAGAAAAAACACTATTTTTGTTAAATGATCACTAGCAAGACGCGATTTTCGTCAAAAAATTGCTGGGAAAACACTAATTTTCTGAACAGGTTGCGGAAAAGTACTCTAATTTTGTCAAATAATCGTATTTTATCGAAAGATAACGGAAAATGCTCCAATTTTGTAGAAAGATCGAGAAAAATACGGAAATTTTAACGAAAGATCGCAGAAAATACACATATGTTGATAAAATATCGCAGAAAACATACCAATTTTGACAAAAGATCGCGAAAATACGCAAATTTTGACGAAAGATCGCGGAAAATACGCAAACTTTGACGAAAGATCGCTGAAAATACGCATATTTTGACGAAAGATCGCGGAAATACGCATATTTTACGAAAGATCGCGGAAAATATGCAAATGTTGACGAAAGATCACGGAAAATGTGCAAATTTTGACGTAAGATCGCGGAAAATACGCAAATTTTGACGAGGAAAATACGGAAATTTTAACGAAAGATCGCAGAAAATACACATATGTTGACAAACGATCGCAGAAAACACAAATTTTGACGAAAAATACGCATATTTTGACGAAAGATCGCGGAAAATACGCATATTTTGACGAAAGATCGCGGAAAATATGCATATTTTGACGTAAGATCGCGGAAAATACGCAAATTTTGACGAAAGATCGAGGAAACTACGGAAATTTTAACGAAAGATCGCAGAAAATACACATATGTTGACAAAAGATCGCAGAAAACACAAATTTTGTCGAAAGATCGCGAAAAATACGCAAATTTTGACGAAAGATCACGCAAAATAAGCAAATTTTGACGAAAGATAGCGCAAAATACGCAAATTTTGGCGAAAGATCGCGGAAAATATGCATATGTTGACGAAAGATCGCGGAAAATATGCAAATTTTGACGTAAGATCGCGGAAAATACGCAAATTTTGACGAGGAAAATACGGAAATTTTAACGAAAGATCGCAGAAAATACACATATGTTGACAAACGATCGCAGAAAACACAAATTTTGACGAAAAATACGCAAATTTTGACGAAAGATCGCGGAAAATACGCATATTTTGACGAAAGATCGTGGAAAATATGCATATTTTGACGTAAGATCGCGGAAAATACGCAAATTTTGACGAAAGATCGCAGAAAATACACATATGTTGACAAAAGATCGCAGAAAACACAAATTTTGACGAAAAATACGCATATTTTGACGAAAGATCGCGGAAAATACGCATATTTTGACGAAAGATCGCGGAAAATATGCATATTTTGACGTAAGATCGCGGAAAATACGCAAATTTTGACGAAAGATCGAGGAAACTACGGAAATTTTAACGAAAGATCGCAGAAAATACACATATGTTGACAAAAGATCGCAGAAAACACAAATTTTGACGAAAAATACGCATATTTTGACGAAAGATCGCGGAAAATATGCATATTTTGACGAAAGATCGCGGAAAATATGCATATTTTGACGTAAGATCGCGGAAAATACGCAAATTTTGACGAAAGATCGCAGAAAATACATATATGTTGACAAAAGATCGCAGAAAACACAAATTTTGTCGAAAGATCGCGAAAAATACGCAAATTTTGACGAAATATCGCGGAAAATACGCATATTTTGACGAAAGATCGCGGAAAATATGCATATTTTGACGTAAGATCGCGGAAAATACGCAAATTTTGACGAAAGATCGAGGAAACTACGGAAATTTTAACGAAAGATCGCAGAAAATACACATATGTTGACAAAAGATCGCAGAAAACACAAATTTTGTCGAAAGATCGCGAAAAATACGCAAATTTTGACGAAAGATCACGCAAAATAAGCAAATTTTGACGAAAGATAGCGCAAAATACGCAAATTTTGGCGAAAGATCGCGGAAAATATGCATATGTTGACGAAAGATCGCGGAAAATATGCAAATTTTGACGTAAGATCGCGGAAAATACGCAAATTTTGACGAGGAAAATACGGAAATTTTAACGAAAGATCGCAGAAAATACCCATATGTTGACAAACGATCGCAGAAAACACAAATTTTGACGAAAAATACGCAAATTTTGACGAAAGATCGCGGAAAATACGCATATTTTGACGAAAGATCGTGGAAAATATGCATATTTTGACGTAAGATCGCGGAAAATACGCAAATTTTGACGAAAGATCGAGGAAACTACGGAAATTTTAACGAAAGATCGCAGAAAATACACATATGTTGACAAAAGATCGCAGAAAACACAAATTTTGACGAAAAATACGCATATTTTGACGAAAGATCGCGGAAAATATGCATATTTTGACGAAAGATCGCGGAAAATATGCATATTTTGACGTAAGATCGCGGAAAATACGCAAATTTTGACGAAAGATCGAGGAAACTACGGAAATTTTAACGAAAGATCGCAGAAAATACACATATGTTGACAAAAGATCGCAGAAAACACAAATTTTGTCGAAAGATCGCGAAAAATACGCAAATTTTGACGAAATATCGCGGAAAATACGCAAATTTTGACGAAAGATCACGCAAAATAGGCAAATTTTGACGAAAGATAGCGCAAAATACGCAAATTTTGGCGAAAGATCGCGGAAAATATGCATATGTTGACGAAAGATCGCGGAAAATATGCAAATTTTGACGTAAGATCGCGGAAAATACGCAAAATTTGACGAAAAAGCGCGAATTTCGTTAAAGGATTTTGGAGAAATGCAAACTTCATTAAAAAGGCTGTGGGAGAAAAAGTGCAATTTTCGTCAATTGGTCGCGAGGAACGCTAATTTCGTTAAAAAATTGCAGAAAAACGCAGATTTCGCCAAAAGTCTGTGAGGCCGTGAAAGTTCAGCTTTTTTCTTGCTGAGCCTGTAGCATTTGCTGAACTATCGAAAAAATGCGGCATAGCAGCACCATCTGTTCGGTTATTTACACCAAAACACAATCAGCATCTATATATGCAATTGTTTAGCAGATTACGAAGTTTGGTAAAATTCTGTGCATTCGTTCTTGATATATAATTAACGCGGCAAAAGAGAAAACCGGCAAAGCAACACCACATGTTCGGCGATTTGCATCAAAACATAGTCAGCATCTATGTATGTCAAAGTTTAACTAAATATGAAGTCTGGTGAAATTTGGTGCATTAGTTAGTGAGATAGAGCTATCGCGGAAATTAGGTTTGGTTGGGTTCTGTTGGGCGATTTACGACAAAAATTAATCAGCATCAACTTATACCAATATATAACTAAATAAAGTTTATTAAACTCTGTGTATTAGTTCTTGATATACAGTGTGCAGAAAACTTGTGTAACATTTAGATATTTTCTAAATTCTAAAAAGATATTTTCAAATCTTGTTCAGAAACTTCTAAAACGTATATCCATCGAAAACAAATTCGATTTTTTTTCACGATTCCCATGCCAGGGAGATTTGACATTTTGTATTTTCAATTTTCAAAAAGTGCACCCCCTCCCCCTCTGAGCCATAGAAATCCCTCCCGAATAAAATTGTCTGAATTCAACACTGCCTTCTATAATTAAGAATTGTATAAAAATCACTTTACGACTTTTGCAAAAATTACTTTTTGAGTTTCTGGACGATGAACTATATAATTTATACTGCTCCCCCTTCCAAATAATTAAGATTTGTGAGAAGTGTTTTAATTCCACATGTATTAATTGCACAGCTATAAAAACTATATGCGAGATTAAAATTTACCTAAGAAAATTTAATATATTTAATTTTTAAAAATCATAAGTATTTCTTGGCGGTCCACGATATTAAATGTTTTTAAATGGCCTGCCTTTTGGTTTTTGTCAGAATGATCTCTCATTTTAAAAGTCTTTAAAAAGCAATCGAAACACCAACCTGGGGGGGGGGAATGTATCTTGTGAAGAAAACTTTAATTAATTAGATTTCTACTTGTACAAATTTCTAAAACAATTTTTTTTTTTAAATGAATGCTTTTTCTATTGAAATGCATTACTTAAGAATCGATCAGCAGCCTGCTACCTACGGTGACGCCTTTTTGTAATTCATCAAAAAATCAGTTTGCATTTTCGACGTCATGCGTATCAAGTTCACCCTCCTGAAGAACTATATTACAAGGAGTTATCACCAGACAAATGTTGAATGCCAGAACAAGGTAGAACCCGTCGAATTTCGACGATGAAAAATATTTCAGAAGAAACTCTTTCATTGATTTATAAAAAGTCTACAAAATTTGTTGCAATAAAAAATGTATCTTATATTGGTAAGTAACTTTTGAAAAAGTGATATTTACAGTAACAGGTTTTATAACAGATGATATTTTCGTCAAAGCACGCATTTTAATTTCATTTTTTTTTTAAATTTTTCATAAGGAAATGACAACGAAAAGACACTGTAATTTGTCCCCTCCCCCAATTTTAATAGATAATGTGTATGTTTGTAAACAAACTGGCATCACTTTAGACAACTCAACTTGTGGTTGGCAGAAACGACACAGTGAAACGAAGTTTTCATATGTGAAACTTCGTTAAGATGGATCATACGTATCCATCGTAATCTTAACTTTTTTTAATTAAATAATAAAGAGTTAAATACAATATGGAGCAAAATAAAGGTTCAATGAAAAAGAATCTGCAAAAGAGAAAAGAATCTGCAATGCCCTTCTGGAACTTTCTGCTGCCGGGAAGGTATATAATGCAGGTGCCCGGCTAACCAAAAAGTGACGAATTACATTATAATTGCATTATTATCATTACATAATAAAGATGTACTTATTTAGTTTAATTACAAAACACTGTGTTAGGTAGATTTCGTATGAAATACTACCTATTGCAATCGCACCAATTTATATATATACAGGGTGTCCGAAAAGTCTGGAAACGGTCGAATAACTCGAGAAATACATGAGATTGAAAAACGTAAATATACGTGTTAAATATTTTTAAATAAGCTACTCAGTGATACCAAATTTGACCTTCGTAACCGACCCCATGGGGGTCAGAGGGGGTCCAACTTTGAAATCTTAAATTATAACCCCCATTTTTTTATTGCAGATTCGGATTCTACGGACAAAAATACGCAACTTTTGTATTTGATGTTTATTTCGAATTCTCGTTTATCACGGTGTATTCGAGCATATTAAATCGATACATTTTTCGGCTTTTCCAACGGGATTTTCCTTAATCGAAACTAATTGGGGAGAATTTATGACATCAAATTCCTCGTCTTTTGCAAGAATAGCGTTTCCTGAAAATCACCCGTGCCGATTATTTCGATAGTACTACACACAGTTAAAAATTTGACCCATTTGCTGTAGCGTCACTCCACAGCTTTTATAGAATATCTGTTTCATGACCAATGAGAATGTTCCATAACATAGTAAAGTACACTGTAAAAAGACACTTTTGCTGCATCGTCATTCCACCACTTTTATAGAAAACGATTACTTTACTGTGTTATGGAGCACTCTCATTGGTCACAAAAGAGATATTCTATAATAGCTGTGGAGTGACGCTGCAGCAAATGGGTCAAATTTTTAACAGTGTAGCACTATTGAAATAATCGCCACGGGTGATTTTCAGGAAACGCTATTTCTGCAAAAGACGGGGAATTTGACGTCAAAAATTCTGCCTAATCAGTTTCGATTAGGGAAAATCCCGTTGGAAAAGCCGAAATATGTATCGATTTAATATGCTCGAATACACCGTGATAAACGAGGATTTGAAATAAACATGAAATACAAAAGTTACGTATTTTTGTCCGTAGAATCCGAATCTGCGATAAAAAATGGGGGTTATAATTTGAAATTTCAAAGTTGGACCCCCTCTGACCCCCAGGGGGTCGGTTGCGAAGGTCAAATTTGGTATCACTGAGTAGCTTATTTAAAAATATTTAACACGCATATGTACGTTTTTCAATCTCATATGTATTTCTCGAGTTATTCGGCCGTTTCCAGACTTTTCAGACACCCTGTATATATCTATATCTATCTCACTTTTTTATGGACACGATAACTTCTATAATTCTTCACCAATCACAACCAAACTGGTACGTAAAATCAAAGGGGTTAAAATCTCGGCTAAGTTCGTTAATGGGCAAAATCGGACCAAGGGGGTCGGAATAGGGGGCGTTTTTGTGAAAACCGAAAAAACGCCATAACTTCTTAATTAAAGTAGATATCGAATCGGTTTAAAGTTTATATTACTTCTTAAAAATGGGCCAAAAGTTAATGCATGACAGATTTTTGATAAATTTAGAAGTGGGCTCAAGGGGCGAAAAAAACAGGGGTTTTGAGAGAAAAAAATTTATAACTTCGTCAATTTTAAAGGTATCAAGTCCAGCTAAACTTTTTGTAAATGTTCTTAAAATTATCTAAAACTTTTGTATTTACAAGTTTTTGATAGGACCAACATTTATCGATGAAAAAAATAAAAAACGAAAAGAAAAAGGGCGGTGAAAAAAGATAGAAATCCATAACTCCGTCAATTTTTAAGATATCAAATCTGATTAAATTTATTTTGCATCTTCTCAAAAATATCTACAACTTTTATATTGACAAGTTTTTCATAGGACCTATTCGTATAGCAAAAAGAAATTAAACAAAAATAGTTGGCTAAAAAACCTCAAATCCAAACTGCTTATATTCTGACTCATTTTTAAATTCATTTTTGATTTTAAATTCATTTTTGATTTTAAACGCATCCAAATGGTAGATCCTCTTATTTAGAAACTGTATAAAGTGACGCATTGGTCAATTTTCTAATAAAGATAGAATATATTTCAAAAAAGGCTACCAAAAAGGGTATTTTGAACAGAATTTCCCACAGTCATCGGGACTGAAAATTTAAGGAAGTATTCAAATAAGAAATTGCGTTTTTTTCTGACTCGTTTTTAAATCCATTTTTGTTCTCAAACGCATCCAATTTACAGATCCTCTTATTTAGGAACTATATAATGTGATGCATAGGTCAGTTTTTTGATAAAGACGGAATATATTTCAAAAAAGGCTACCAAAAAGGGTATTTTGAACAGAATTTTCCGAAATCATCGTGACTGAAAATTTAAGGAAGTGTTCAAATAAGAAATTGCGTTTTTTTCTGAAATCGTTTATGAATCCATTTTTGTTCTCAAACGCATCCAATTTACAGATCCTCTTATTTAGGAACTATACACTGTGACTCATTGGCCAGTTTTTTGATAAAGATAGAACATATTTTTAAAAATGCTGTCAAAGTGAGTATTTCGCACAAAATTTTCCGAAACAATCATGATTAAAGAATTAAAAATGTATTCAAACAACAAATCGGTTATTTTATGACTCATTTTTAAATTCAATTTTTTTCTCATGCATTCAAATGACAGTTTTTTGTTATTTAGGAACTGTATAATGTACTGTTTTGATCAATTTTTTAATAAATTCAGAATTTATTTCAAAATATGTTGTCAAAATGGGCATTTGAGCTGAATATTTCAAGATGATTCTGATAAAACCAGTTTTTGGAGAAAAATGAAATTAAAAATTTTTCATAAAAGGCCAAATGAAGTTATTAAACTGGATTTATCTCTAATCATATATATATATATATATATATATATATATATATATATATATATATATATATATATATATATATTGTTGAAATGAGCACTCTTCGAAATCTACCTCCACCTATAGGCCCAGCCGACAGGGATTTTTAAAAATGGTATTTTGACTGTTTAGTGAAAAAAAAAAAATAATAATAAAAATCTAGTTTTGTTAAACATTTTAAGTTTTTAGCACAAATAATCCCAAATAAATAACTGAATATTTTCTGCTCATTTTAAATTTTAAAAGATTTTTGAAACCGTCCTAAGGGATAATTTATATCCAACAAAATAACTACTAAGCAAAATTTCTTGTTTTTAATCCAGTGTTACCACAGAAATCTCAATTTTCAAATAATTTTCTTAACTAGTGTTGAATCTTAACCATTGTTGAATTCAGACCTTTTCTTCAGAGAGATTTCAGTAGTTCCGGGCGGGGGGGGGGGGGGTTGCAATTTTTTGCCATTGAAAACACACAATCTCACTTCGGGCCTGTGCCATCTCCTGAAATCAACACTTATCTTAACTATTCTTTTTTTTTTTTTTTCATAATATAGAATATTTGTAGAACATCCCCCCATCTCATTCTTAAAAATTTCAGCATCATTCTTGATACCATTTAGATTTCGAATTTTACAAACATTTACATCTTTAAAGTAATTCCTTGTTTTTTAAAAGCTACAGCCATGTGAGATTTCGAGTAAGGTGTGTCCATTACTGGGATGCTTAAATAGTAATTTTCCAGTAATGGACACTGCATTTCTAACACTAATGGATTAACATTTGTAAAAATGAGATTTTTGGTGATGTTTATAGTGCATAAATATTTTAATTGAAAACCTAAGTAAACAAATTTAATTTCTAAGTAGGTAATCAAAATGTAATACAGTACCAAAACTTTTATAAATAGCTCGTAAGTTATTTTAATGTGGTTAATCAAATTTAAATAAAATATTAATTTATTATTTTTAAATGGATATAAACTCTGCCTTGCATATTTTTTAATATGGCAGTCAAATCAGTCAGGAAGCTGAAAATGTTGTGTAAGGGCACAGTCAAAGAGTTATTCATAGGGCTTAATCCTAGGGGTGATTCTCGTCCGAAATTTCCGAAAATTTAAGGCATCCTCTTCCAAAAATTTGAAATTGGGTTATCAATTCCGCATAGTTGCCAATTGGTACGGTTTTGCGCACGAAAATGCAAATTTCGTGAAAGAATGGCCGAAAAAGCACACATTTCGTCAATGTTTCGCGGAAAAGTGACGATTTTGTCGATGTTTTTGTCAACGAACTTTGTCAAAAGATCACTAAAAAACGTGAATTTCCTGTGTAGATCACGGAACAAACGGCAATTTCACCAAATATCACAGAATAAAAACACTGATTTCGTCTGAAGACAGGGGGAAACGTCAATTTCGTCTAAAAGATTGCGGATATAACTCCGATTTCGTTAACAGATCACAGAAAAAAACGCTGTTCTCGATAAAAGATCGTTTAAAAATATTTTGTCAAAAGACCATTGGGGGGGGGACGCCGATTTTATCAAAAAATCGCAGAAAAAACACAGATTTCGTCAAAAGATCGCGGAGATAAAACGTCGTTTTCGAGAAAAGATCGCGTAAAAATGCAAATTTTGTCTTAAAATCGTCGAAATAAAACACCGATTTCATAATTTAAAAAAAAACCCACGGGAAAACGCAGATTTCGTCAAAAGATCGTGGAAAAACCGTCGATTTCCACAAAAAATCTCTCTATATATATACAGGCATGAGATTCTTCAGCGGATCCGCGGTTTTCCACTTTTTTGTCATTTTCCGCGTTTCATGAATCGCAGAAAAAAACCTAGGTTTTCGACAAAAAATCGCGAAAAAAACGCTATTTTCGTCAAAATATCGCGGAATAGAAATGGGATTTTCGTCGAAAGGTCGCGGGAAAAAAAGCTACTTTCGTTGAAAGGTCTCGGGAAAAAAAGCTATTTTCGTCAGAAGGTCGCTTAAAAAATGCCATTTTCGCCGAAAGGTCCCAAAAAATGCTATTTTCGTCAAAATATCGCGATAAAAACGCCGATTTCGTCAATATATCGCGATGAAAACGCCGATTCCGCCAATATATCGCGATGAAAACGCCGATTCCGTCATTATATCGCGATGAAAATGCCGACTCCGTCAATATATCGGGGGAAATGCATCAAAAAATCACGAGAAAAACGCGGATTCCGTCAAAATATCGCGAATAAAATCTCGATTTTCGTCAAAAGATAGCGAAAGAACCACGGATTCCGTCCTGAGATCGCGAAAAAACGCGGATTGCATCAAAAGATCACGAAAAAACGTGATGTTAGTCAAAAAACCGCAATTTTCGCTAAAAAAATCGTCGAAAAAACGAATTTTCGATAACAGATCGCCGAAAAAACGCAAATTTCGTGAAGGAATTGCTGAGAAAATACGAATTTCGTCAGAAAATTTGCTGTAATATTGTTTTCAACAACTTTTTTGCAATTTAGTGGCAAATTAAGCATTAGCTTGCCATGTTTGTTAATTAATGTTTTAAGTGAAAACATGTTATATTTTAAATTGGACAAATAGTTAAGATTGTTGTGTAAAACATTGCATCAGAAATGTCAATTTAAAATAGAAATTTTAATTTCAGAACTACTTATAATATTTGCATAAATGGATTCACTCTCACGCTCACCCTCTTCTCCCCCCCCCTCCCCACAAAAAAAAATAAATAAAATTAATTAAGGTTTAAACAAAAGTATTCACAATTTTGTTGCGAATAAAATAAGCCTTCTGAATTGTGTTACACACGCACTATTTGAAATAATTTTTGATTTTCCGGTTCACGTGCTTTTTTGAAATAATTTCTCACTTTCCGGTTCACGCGCTTTTCCTCTTTTTTTTTAACTTTTTGCAATCTCATGCCTGTATATAGCCGATTTTGCTAAAATATCGCAGATAAATCGTTGATTTTGTATGAATATCGCGGATAACATGCCCACCCTCGCGGAGGGTTAACTCGCGGAATTCCGCCACCGCCGATTTCCGAAAATGCCATGTGAACTTCCGAAAAAAAAACTTCGCCCAGAATCACCCCTACTTAATCCCTCTCCATTTAAATAAACTCTTGTTAAAAATCTATTTTCTTTCTTAAATGTTTGTTTCTCTCTGACAAAAAAAAAAAAAAAAAAAAAAAAAAAAAAAAAAAAGTGAGTATATATATATGAACATTAATAACTGCAGAGGCTATTGCGCTTAAGATGCAGTTACGTTAATGATTATTCTATTTAATCATCATTCATTATTAATAATCATCAAATAATCATTCTATTTAATTACCGTAATTTCCTACGTATAATCCGCGGATCAAACAATCATTTTTCGACCCAGAAATTTTATTAAATAAAATATAACATTTTAGATTACCGTAAATATTTGCCTTCAATTACAAAATAAAATTTCTGGGTCGAAAAAGAATTGTTTGATCCGCGGATTATACGCAGGAAATTACGGTACCTTTTGGGAATACAATAATCTCTGTCATCTTGGCTTGGCATAATCACCTTTTCTACAATACAAATAGCTCTTTGAATGCCATATATCTTGGTGATTTTTCATTGTCCAGTTTTGAATTGTGTTGCTGTTATTTTGTGAATGTCTATTTTCATCTTATCTCATTCTTCTGTTTTTGCTTAGCTTAGAAATTGTAACAAATTTAGTAAAGTAAGTCTTAAAATATTTATTGTTTATGATAGTAGTATATGAAGTGCTGTTGAAAACTTGTCTTTCAAAAATTGTGTATCGATCAAGTCCTCTTTGTATGAGGAAACAATGGCAAAAGTAACAGAAAATGCGACATTTATAAGGGCAGTACTGCTTTTCTTCTTAAAAAAAAAAAAAAATATATATATATATATATTACTGTGATTATTAAGAAATTGCAATGTTTTTATATATTTTTATAACCTTTTTTTACATATAAGAAAATAGTTTTCATGGTTAGATATAATTGTATTCCTGCATCACTTTTAAAATGATCATGGACTGTTAACACTAGAACGCCTGGAAAGAGTCAAATCGACTCTGACCATGTGATTAAATTTCAATTCGAGCCAGAAATTTTTTCTTGAAATAAGCTAAATTTAAACCACTCAGATTTACTTTAAATAAATCAATTAAGTAATTTTGAATAAATATTCTGGTGTGACATATTATTAAAATTGAGAAAAATGTCCGGGCGTTCTAGTGTTATTAGACTGTATTTTATTAAATATGTATCCTTTCAGACTTTTTTTTTCTTTTCAGGGACAGTTCCTGCTTTCCTCTTGCCAAATCATCAGTACTATGACAACTCTCAGCATATTAATTGAATGTGTATTGTCTTTGCTGTATGGTTTGATATTTCACATCATATCATTGACAATACTTTCTCAATTACACCTGATTTCACAGATGTTGGCTTTGAAAATAATAATAAAAAAAAAAAAGATTTAATTTTCTGAATGAAATTTTCTTTTTTTAGAATGGCAACAGCATTCTGCTTGTTCATTACATAAAGGTATAATTTTATTTAATGGTATTGCTTATTAAATACCATCAGATATTGTCAAGTTTTATATTACTTTTCTCTTTAAAAAAATCTAAAGTGAAATGTTTCCTACAAAAGCCCTACCATTATATTTCATCAAATATTTCCTTAAATCATTTTAGTTTTATCCTGTTTATAAATAATATTTGCAATAATTAAGATATTTATGCCTAAAGGTTATATAATGCAGGATTATCGTGAAACAATCTTTATTATAGCTTTTGTCACAGTTTCGTCACAATGTTAATGTCAAAGTAGTCACAAATGACACATTTTTCACAAATTTGTCATACCGTGACTTCACAAAGTGGTCACAATGTGACGTCACAAACGAGCTCCAAAACGGCCATAACGACTTCACATTTTAGTCACTGACTTCACATCGACGGTCGGTGGTCACAATGTGACTTCACAACGACGTCGCAGTGACGTCACCATGCCTTATGGGATACTATTAATACAATAGATGATCTTTATAAAGCAATTCTCCATATAATGCACAATTTCTCAGATATAAACAATGAATTTTGCTGTGAAGAAGCACCTGAATTCCCAGATTATGAAAAATTGTTACTCACTTGTAAATTAATTTAATGCATTAGTTCAATTTTATCTTCTTATTTTACAACTTTTCAGTGAAAAAAAAATGACTTAGAAATTAATGTTTTTGTAAATGAGAAATATATTGAATTATTTGGGTCAAGATATATTTGGACTACTTTTAAAAAGTATATTTACAATATGTAGAATGATCAGTATAATACAAAAACTTATAATCCTGATAAGGAATGCAGTACAGGGATGTTCTAATGTATTTTAATATGTTTCAGACATATTTAGCTATATTTATGAGGTATTAATGATGTGTGAATATGATCCATACAATGCAAAATTTTACATAACACACAAACTTGTGTTTTTAGGTTTGCGTTAAATACATCTTTTACTGTATATCAATATAATGCCTTGTCTTTAGCTGATTGTGTCATGAGTTTCTCTCATGGCTGGAATTGGGGGAAGGTTGGGAGGGGGGGGGGTATGTGCTTAGGGTGCGAGATTGAAAGACGAAGAGGACAATCAGATGTTTTAGAAATTAAAGAGACTGTGATATAAAAAATAATCACATTTAAATCATATAACTAAAAGTAAGAAAATTGAGCTTACCATCTTTTGTTAGGATCGTCCTCGGCTTTTAATCCTGCTTATTTAAACAGCACATCCATTACATTAGTGAACTTTTCGGAAACATGTTCTCAAAGTATGAAATTTCAAAAACATTTTGTTGTGCAATCTCATGTTTTAATTATAGTAAAATATAAATAAACCAGCAAAAGCCATGCTTTGTTTGGATTCGCGAAGTATTATGCTATCAGATAAATATTTGAAAGTAATAATATATTTTTTAAATTACTTTTGCATCTTTATTAAGCAAAAATGGCGCATTTTAATTTTAAAATGTATTTCGACCAAATAATTAAGAATTTCCTCCGATTGTTTATTTATGATATAAGACTACTATAAATAAAAAATATTTTCGAAGTAGAATTATACAAAATATTAATTAATTTTATTTGTTTACAATTGTTTTATTGCCACTTCACACACACACAAAAATAATGTAATTTTTTTTTAAATTCATAAATATCGTCTGCTTAAATGATTTCACAAAATAAGAATAAATTGTGTATTTGAATTCCTAACACAGAAAAATACTTTTATAAGAGAATTTTCACAAATTTTAATTCATTAAAAATATGCTAAAATTTTTCTAAAAAAATATTTTATAAATTATATAAAAGAAATCACGAAACTATACATAGTTAAAAGGAATGAGCATATTTTGAAAATCTGAAAGCAGTTTTTGAGATATTTTACCAGAATAATGAAAATATATTTTATTTATTTATTTATTTAATGATGATTCTAGCAATAATTACTGACTCCATGATTTAAGTTTTTCTTCTGAAAACGTACGTGTTTCACTTTTTATTTAAAAAAATGCGTTCGTAATGGAAAAACAGGTAAAATAAATTAATTGAAATAATAATTTTTTGAAAAGTATTTCTGTAAAAAAAATAATATTCTGCAAATCTACAGATCATAATTTATATTTGTGTTTAATTTCAAGTCAAAATACTGTATAGTTTTTGTGTAAAGTGTACGACAAAATGTCATTTGAGTGGGCTAGTAGAGGATTCGCTTCGCTCATCCTAATAAATATAAATGCAGCATAGAAAATACTGTTGTGAAATATTACTTTTTGTCATTGCATGCATATACATATATTATGCATTTTTAAGCATGTAAGAATACATCATAAAAATTGTAAGGATTTCAAAATTAGCATGTTGGCAGGTATGCATTAGATTAATTTTACACACGATTATTCAATAGGTAAATCAATTATAACGGTGTAAATTTTCCAACTGGGTGAAATTGGCGGCTTCAGCCAATACATCCCTGGTTCGAATCCTGGCCCGGACTTTTTTTCACCCATTTGGAAAATGTACACCAGTATATGCATTAGTTTGGCCTATAAGAGCTTGTATTTCTTTATTAAATTGTGTTAATTAGTTTTCAAATTAATGTCACTTTTTCAATATGAATTAATTTTATATACAAAGCATGATATTCTTCCGCGGATCCGCGATTTTCCGCTTTTTTGTCATTTTCCCCGTTTTAGATTTTTTTATATCTTCACGAATCGCGGGAAAAAACGAGAGTTTTGTCAAAATATTGCGGATTAAAAACACGATTTTCGTCGGAAGGTCGCAAAAAATGCTATTTTCGTCAAAATAATCGCAAGAAAAACGCGGTTTTCGTCAAAAAATCGCGAGAAAAACGCGGTTTTCGTTAAGACATTGCGAAAAACGCGCGGTTTTCGACAAGACACTGCGAGAAAAACGCGATTCCACCAAAAGATTGTGAAAGAACACGGATTGCGTCAAAAAATTGCGAAAAATGCTATTTTTGTCAAAATATTGCTTAATAAAAATGAGATTTTCACCGAAAGAATGCTATTTTCGTCAAAATGTTATGAGATAAATGCGGTTTTCGTCGGGAATATCACGAGAGAAACGCGGTTTACGTCAAAATATCGCAAGAAAAACGCGGTTTTCGTCAAAAAATCGCGAGAAAAACGCGGTTTTCGTTAAGACATTGCGAAAAACGCGCGGTTTTCGACAAGACACTGCGAGAAAAACGCGATTCCACCAAAAGATTGTGAAAGAACACGGATTGCGTCAAAAAATTGCGAAAAATGCTATTTTTGTCAAAATATTGCTTAATAAAAATGAGATTTTCACCGAAAGAATGCTATTTTCGTCAAAATATTATGAGATAAATGCGGTTTTCATCGGAATATCACGAGAGAAACGCGGTTTACGTCATAAGATCGCGAGAGAAACGCGGTTTACGTCATAAGATCGCGAGAAAAAAGCGGATTCCGTCATAAGATCGCGAGAAAAACCGGGATTTTCGTCAAAAGATCGCAAGAAAACCGTGATTTTCGTCAAAAGATCGCAAGAAAACTGCGATTTTCTTCAAAAGATAGATTGCGAAAAAACCGCGCATTTTCTTCAAAATATTGCTAAAAAACCGCGAATTTCCGTCAAAAGATTGCGAAAAAACCTCTATTTTCTTCAAAAGATTGGGAAAAACCAATGGCGGATCTAAGGGTGGGGCGATCGCCCCCCCCCCTTGAGCCCAATAATGGGACTGAAAAACGATATTAATGCCCGCACGAAAAACTCGAGACCGACGCGGCCCGGGTCGGGACTGGGTCAGGTCTTTACACTTTCTGAACCGCGGCGGGTCGAGTCTTACTTTTTCCAGTAGAGCGGGATCGAGCGCCACTTTTCTTTTCAGGGTGGGCCTGACCGGGACCGTAGCGAAACAAGTTTCTTCTCTTACGGGCCTGATTAAAAAAAAGATGACCTCACGCAAGAGATCTGAGTTGCAAACGGAACATATAGAATGGTTGTATGTGTGCATTAAAAACAAGGCTATAAATTTATGTTTTATGGTATTTTTTCTACAATTTGAGGCTTAGATCTGTTTGAGCAATACATCATTATTAAACACCCAAGGTTCAGTAAATAAGACTTATTTTTTTTAATTTGATTTCAAAACTAAACTTACCTTTTGATTTCAAATACGTATGATTCATGGTTTTTAATCGAAGATTTTAACTTAAAATATACATTTATGGCAGACAAAATCATACATTAAAATTACACAACTTTAGCAGAAAAATAAATAAAATAAAAGAAATGATACAGAATTGAGATTCGTGATACTTTTCATAGCGTTTAACTTGAAATACAAATTTATGCCAGGAGAAATCCTACATTAAAAGTACGCAATTTTAGCAGCAAGTAATTTAAGTTTCTTTTAAAAATAAAAATACCTTAATTTTAAATTGTAAATATCAGGATTACTAAACTCATAAATAAAAATATTAATTTTTTCAAACAATTAAAATAAAAATTCTTTTTGTCAATTAAAATTTCAAATTTCATAATGCATAATTAGCTTAAAATACACATTATACATATAATATATATATTTAAAGATATTCATTAAATAATTTTTATTTCGACTATCCCTATGCATAAGAACATAGTATTTTTCATGTTTTAAAATTGTTTTTGATTTATGCAAACTGAATTGTAAACAGAAATTCTAGACCCACAATAGGATATAAAAGGGCTTTCTTATTACTCTTATCTATTAGATGATTCTAAATGTTTACTTCCCTACTTCAAAATAAAACTTTACAATTCACATCACATGTAAGACCACGTGGGAATGGCATAGATTTATTTAATTCATTTTAAATAATGAGGTAAAAGGAAATACTCATTGACTTAGGTTAATCCTTTATCCACTAATTAATCCTTTTAAAATGCTCATAAAAAAAATTATTCGTATAGCAGAATATGTAATAGGTTCAAATTATCTAAAAATATACACACAATATTAAGGATGATTCCTTCAGTCCGAGCATAAGCAAAATTTCATTGAGGATGAAGTGGTCAGCGAGATGAAAAAGTCGGATCTCGTCTCTCGTGTATGACTCATTTCTCCTGCTTGGGATCTTGAATCAGGCCCGTAGAAGAAACTTGTTTCGCGACGGTCCCGGCCTGACGTGGATTTCGTTTTTCCTTGAAGTAAACGCTCGGTCTGGGATCGAACCAGCCATAAGGGGGGGGGGGGGGGAGAAGCAATGGCGGATCTAAGTGGGGGGGGGACGAAAGGGCCCCTTGGGCTAATAAAAGTTTACTAAAAAAACTTGCATTCTCGCAGGAAATGAATTGAAGCTCAACTCGAGTCCGGCGCGACCCGACCCGGACTCGGAATCTTCGCGCGGGAATCTTTTAAATTTCGCGGGGCTCGGTCTGGGTCAGGTCTTCTTGCTTTCAGAATCGGGCCGTATCGTGATCATTATTTTTCTACAGATTTCGGTCGGGTCCAATGGCGGGTCTGAGGGGGCGATCATCTTCACTTCCTGGGCTAATAAGTTTCCCAAAAATACATGCATCCTTGCAAGAAATGAGTTAGATCCTAACTACAGGGATGGGAATTTTTCGCTTTTTGGCGGATTTCCGCTTTTTTGTTATTTTAAGAAATTCCTCTTTTTTCCGCAGATTTCAGAAATATGTAACAGGGATGCCGCGGACGCGCTATAGCGCGTAAAATACACAAAAAATCGGCGACGGGACGCTAAAAAATGGAGCTTACGAGTCTCGCGGGACGCGTAATTTTCGTCAAAGAATCGCAAAAAAGACTAATTTCGTTAAAAAATTGCGAAATAACGAATAATTTCCAGCAAATTTTGTCAAAACAATTCGCGAAAAAATGGCTAATTTTGTTACAAAATCCCGAGAAAAAGTCGGATTTCCTCGAAATAAATGACAAGTTTTGTCCAAAAATCGTGATAAAACGGAAAATTTTGTCGAAACACGGTAAGCGAAAAACGGTAAATTTCGTTAACGAATCGCTAAAAAGGAAATTTCATTAAAAGATCGTGAAATAACTAATAATTTACCGCAAATTTCGTCAAAAGATTCGTGAAAAAGTTTAAGTTTGTTCCGAAAAAAAGGCAGATTTCCTCAAAAAATCGCGAAAAAACGACAAATTTCGTCCAAAAATCGCGATAAAACGGCAAATTTTGTCAAAAGATTCGCGAAAAACTACAATTTTCATCAAAAAATCATGATAAAACGGTAATTTTTGACAAAAGATCGTGAAAAACCGGCACATTTCGTCAAAAGATCGCGAAAAAACGGCACATTTCGTCAAAAGATCGCGAAAAAACGGCACATTTCGTCAAAAGATCGCGAGAAAACGGCAAATTTTGTCGAAAAATCGCTTTAAAACGCAATTTTCGTCCAAGGGGCAAAAAAAGAAAGTTAATGCCTGCTGGATAGAATTTTTCTGATCCAAAAATAAACTTTCCCGTTTCCAAATTATTCTTTTTGCTGCTACAAAAACCGATTTTCCTGCTTCACAATCTTTTTTTCATTGTTCCAAATCTTTCTCAGTGAATGTAACTTCTGATAACACCTATTCATTAAACAAAAAGTACCCCCTTACTTGTGATGCAATTTTTCATTCGCGCGTGTGATCAAAATGTGGTGCAATTTTTTATTCGCGCGTGTGAATACAATATGGTGCAATTTTTCGTTCACGCGTATTTTCAGTCTTTTAGTTTTTTTGCAGTTCCCATCCATGTAACTAGAATCCGGCGCCCCTCCACCCTTTACCCAGGGCCGCGCCTTTTTAAGTTCGCGAGGCTCGGGCTGTGTCTGGTCTTACCGCATTCAGAACTCGGCAGTCATTTATTTGATACTATCATGATCATTATTTTTCTGCAGATTTGGGTTGGGCCTGACTTATTTTTCTTCCAGATCGAGTCTGGCCTGGAGTCATTCTTCTTAGATGTCTGCATTAGAGATGACACAAGTTTAGACTTAGCCCGTGTCCCAATACGAGATCGTGCTCTGTTTTTATGCTGGTCTACTGATTGACTCATTTTTTCTGAAATCTGAAAATTTTATTTTTGAACAATAGAAAAATGTAAAAAACTTTTTTCCCCTTAAAAATTAGTACTTATTCCTTTTCAAATCAATGTCTTGCTATTTTGATAAAAATGAAAGTGAAGCACAATTTTTAGCTCACAGGCTATCATAGCCTGAGAGCTTATGTGCCCGTCCGTTCTGTATGTACGTACGTTCGTGCGTAACGCGATAACTCATGATAAAAATATCCGATCCACTTGAAATTTTGTATGTAGGTATATCCTAACAAGGCGCTTCCCTGATTAGTTTTTGGAGTTCATTCGATATGTATAAGAGGGGGAATGGGGGGCTGATGCCCCTCCCCTTAGTTGATATAAATGGGATTTTCATGCAGAATTAAGTTTCCGTTCAAAATTTAGATTAGGATCATTCTGATGAGGCGATTCCGTGACTGTTATTAGGTGTTCATTGAATAAGTATAAATAGGGGGAACAGGGTTCTAATGCCCCCCCCTTTAATTTATATTAATGGGTTTTTCAAGCAGAATTTTCAGATTTCGTTCAAATCTCTGAATAGTTTTGGAAGTTTAATGGTTAAGTATAAAAGAGGGGGATAACTCCTTTTAAATTATATAAATGCTAAATGGGTTTTTATTAAGAATTATCTCATTTGCTCTGAATTTTGGATATAGATTTTTTATATGATGAAGCATGTCTTTGATAGTATAGGAGGTTCAATGATTAAGTATAAAAAACGAGGAAAGGGGAGAGCTGTTTCCTCTTCTTAATTTTTTTTCGAACGGAATTAACCCTTGAAAATATAAGGCTTTAACGTACAATTAGTATTTATAGCCTGTGAGCTCAATGCCATCAGTTTAACTGGGCAGTATTCTTTATTTTATCTACATCTGTAGATTTATGTTCAAGCATTGCCGACGATCCGGCGCCTTACGGGAAAAGGCGGGAATAATGAATTTGTCTTAGTTCGATTTTTGTTAGTGGCAGAGATTATTTTGAAATTGGATCGTTTATTATTTTTATTATTTAGACATCTAACGCGAAAAGAATATTTTCTTTTGATTTTATTTTGCGGTTACCGAATAATTTAAATTTCTAGTGTATGCTAGAGGTCTACACGGGCCGAAATTTCCAGGCCCGAGCCCGGCCCGAAAGTTAAAGTTTCGGCCCGGGCCCGGCCCGGCCTGAACGAAAGAAATATTGGCCCGACCCGGCCCGGCCCGAACAAAAAAAATATTGGCCCGACCCGGCCCGGCCCGAACAAAAAAAATATTGGCCCGACCCGGCCCGGCCCGAAAGTTAAAATTTCGGCCCGATCTCGGCCCGGTCCGGAAAAAAGTTTAAAATTCGGCCCGAACCCGGCCCGGCTCAAGTGAATTTCTACAGAACATTGATCTTTAATCTTATGGATGAGTTCTGACCAAAAAAAATTACATATATATATATTTTTTTTTTCATGTTTATAATCTCCATTTATGCAGAAGTGCCGTAGGCTGCGATATTTACGCTTTTAAATGAATCTTTGTTTGTTGTATGTAAATGTTTCAGTTATCACTAGTATAATTAATCCATATTCCCTGTAATGGAGACAAAAAGTCGAAAAAGCGGTATATGATAAAATTTCCAAAGACGAAATCGCTTTGGAAAGAAAAAAAAAAAAAAAAAAAATACATTCCCTTTTTAACAGATGTAAATGTTTAATATATTTTTATTCTCCCGTATTGTTGTATTCATTTTGCATGGATGAGCATTTTAAAAGAAACTTCCAGTTTTCAGTTTAAAAGAAAATTCCGTCATATTTTATATATATATATATATATATATGTGTGTGTGTGTTTAATTCTATTTTAAAACGTTTAATAATCTACGATTCTTTAAAAGGAATAAATTCTAATGTTTAATTGTAGAATAATGACGGCTTAAAAGAATATGCCATTTTTGCAAACATTTTTGGACAAAGCCAAATATTACTAATTTATAAAAAGTCGAGAAAAGGATTTTCATATAGGAAGATTCAATAGGAACTGATTATTTTCGTCCATGAAAACTAGGAAGAATGGAATCAGTCTCGGCTTCGTACGGAAAAAAAGTTAGGCCCGGCCCGTCCAGCAAAAAAATTAAGGCCCGAGCCCGGCCCGGCCTGAAAGATTAGTGACTAGGCCCGGCCCGAGTCTTCAGAAGTAAGGCCCGACCCCGGCCCTGCCCGAATGCCATTATTGGAAATCGGCCCGAACCCGGCCCGCGGGCCGGGCCGGGCCGGGCTCGGGCTTCGGGCCGCGGCCCGGCCCGTGCAGACCTCTAGTGTATGCGACGTATACAAGTCGTAATCACTTTACATATGGAAATAACTCTAGTAATTATCATTTCTTTTGGGATCTCTGCTAATGCCGTAGCGGTAAGTAAATGTATTTACCATATTCTTGCGATCGAGTAGTGTTTCCTCTGTTTCTAAAAAAGTATTGAACTATAAAAATTTTAATTTGGGGTTATTTTCTGGGTCATGCCTATAAAGAAGGCTTGTTATGAAGAATGAAATTGTTATAGTTAAAAATGTGCATTTTTTACAGAAAATTTAAAAATGTGGTTCGATTTGACAGATAATAGACAATGTTTTCTACACGTTCCATGCATTTATTCATGAAACACACTTCATTAACATGCCCATTGTCCATAATATTTTCTTACTGAAACACAGACAAAATATGAGAATCCTTTTATGCGTAAAGTATATTTTTATTTTATACCAAACTGTTCTTTTGATAATATTAAATTTAATTTTTCGTTTAATAGCCTTTTTTTATATAAAAAATAGCTTTAAAATTATAATTACTTTTGGAACATTTTTTATAAGTATTATGCAATTTTTTCTACTGTATAATTTCATTATCGAGCTTTTGCTCTTGATGCCGCAAAATGTTTCTGACTGCTGTGGAATAAGAACCCGAATTTATCTGTAGTCCGCACTGACCAAAATTCCCCTGGTCGGGGTTTGGCTCGGAATGAAAGTTAAATTTCGGTCCGTGTCAGAACCAGCCTAGAAGTACGCACGTGCCCGGGCCTAGCCGAGTCGGCGAAATGTTTCTGAATTTTCTAATGGGCCAGCAAAATTAGAATAATTTTTCCAACAGGCCGGGCCAATAAAGAAAATAAACGGGCCTAGCCGGCAAAAAAATTAAAGGGCCATATGAGCCGAGCCCATTAAAAAAAATTAGCGGGGCCACTGGCCCTTTATAAAGATTTAAGCAGGAACATTTAAATATGAGCTATTTTCAATTATATGGGTTTAATGAGAATAAGTATAAATGTGCGTCACCAGCCGATACTAGTTTGGCAACATCAATACAGAAATGTTACTTTTACAGTGTAGAGATCAGCATCGGAGTATTATTATATAACCAGGGTATTTATTATACTCGGGTAAACCGGGTTTAATATTTTTTTTAGCAGGCTCGTACCGGCCCGAGATCAGGCTTGCATTGTTTTTTTATATATGAACAAGCCGGGCTGGAACTAGACTTAATTGTTCTCAAGATGTGTAGGATAGACAATATGCAGTGCCGTGCGGGGGGGGGGGGGGGGCGAAGGATGCGGTCAGCCCGGGCGCGGGAATTTAGGGAGTGCAAAATTTGTTACCAGCGTAATTTTTGATCTGTTACAAGAAAAAGTTCACTCGGGGGGGGGGGGCACATTTTGCTTTGCCCAGGGCGCAGTTTTCTCTTTGCACGCCAAATGATTGCAGATTTTTCTACCTTCTCATGTTGTCACTTCTAGAAATTCTATTCAAAAAGATAATTTTCACAGTATTTTCTTAAACTGCTTATCAAAAAATGGATAATGCCTTAGTTTCTGAATAAAAACACCTGCTAATCCTGCTAATGCGATTCACAACATAAACATTTGTTAACGCGACCAGCAGCAAAAAAAGGTTGTCAACCGGACCCAAACCCGACCCACAGCAAAAACTAGAAGTCAACCGGACCCAGACCCGACCCGCAGAAAAAAATAAAAGCAACATGACCCGCAGGGAAAAAATTGGCCCCGATCCACGCATTAAAGTCGAGTCTCCAAATTTCTAAAATCGCCCCCCCCCCCCTTGAGGACTCTCCACATCCGTCCTTGGAAAAAAACCACGATTTGCGGCAAAAGATCACGGAAAAAACGCAAATTTCTAGAAGGAATCCCGGGAAAAATACGAATTTCGTGATAGAATTGCAGAAAATTTGCTGTAATATTGTTTTCAACAACTTTTTTGCAATTGAGTGGCAAATTAAACATTAGCTTGCCATTTTTGTTGTGGAAAACATGTTACATTTTAAATTGGACAACTAGCTAAGATTGCTGTGTAAAACATTGCTTCAAAAGTATGAGCTTAAAATAGAAACTTTGGTTTCAGAACTACTTATAATATTTGCATAAATGGATTCAAACTGACTCTCTTCTCCGCCTCTCCCCCTTCTCCCCCCCAAAAAAAAAGGTAAAACAGGATTTAAACAAAAAATACTGACAATTTTGTGAATAAAATAAGCTTCTTAATTGTCTTACATGCGTGCTATTTAAAATAATTTCTCATTTTCCTGTTCACACGCTTTGCCTCTTTTTTTTTTTTTTAACTTTTTGCAGTCTCATGCCTGATATATGTCTAAAATGTATAAAGATAATGTTAATTTCTGGAGCATACATTTTAGTTCTTTTCTAGTTTAAATAACTGAGAGTAAGCTAGTTAATACAAAAAACATTGATTAGAAACCCATTAAATTAATTAAAACATTATATTCATAAATAAACTACTTATTTTCTTTTTAAAGTCAATAAAAATAAATGTAGAGTTCTCTGTGTAATCAATATTGTAGCTTAACAATGCAAATATTTATTTCTTTTGATCAGGGCTGCCAGTTGGTCCCTATTTCCCTAAAAGGTCCCTATTTTTTAACTTGGTCCATAAAAATCCCTTTTTTCACTAAGAGATCCCTAAACGTCCCTATTTTAAATCTATTTTGTGTCTAAATAAATTTTTTTCAGAGATTTTTTACAAAATTTATCATGAAAATTTAGATTTGTTAAAAATTTAATGCCCCAGATGGCAGCACATAACTGATCATAGTTGAAGAAAGGACCAACAGCATATCATTGTGCGCGCGGCAGCGCGCAACAATAATATGATTGAGCGATAATTGATCGGTTCTGTAACAAGAACCGTCTAAAACAAAATAAAATTTAGCAGCTTATAACAGTGTAACTACGGTGACCTAAGAAAGTAAGTATTGGTGACGTTGTGACAGTGTAGTGTAAGACATTAAAGAAACTGTTTTTCAGTAAAATAAGGCTAACGTTTATTAATGAAAAATAAGTGCAAGTTTAAATAAAACATGTATAAATCCAGGTGAAAATTATAACAGGCATAACGTGAACATAAACAAGTTCAGTTAAAAATTATTCTATGTCATGAAATAATATTCAAGTTTAAATAAGATATGTATAAATTTAGATGGAAAATATAGCTGGAAAAATGTAAACAGAAAATAAGTTCAAATCTGTATTTAAATTAAAACATTCTATGTAATGAAATAATATTACTTATTGAATGGCATGGCATGGCATATAACAATACTAGGATAGCAATGAAAAACAAAACAGACTCACTTATGGACGGCTTCTATCAACGTATTGAAAAAATTCCCATGGTATGGCACGTCAACTATTTCGATGAAAAGTTTTTAGAAAACGTAGAGTTTTTAACTGAAGCTAATAATATCCACACATGAACATGAAGACATGATTAAAACACAAATGGGTTACGACTGCTGGTAAAATGAAACACGGCAAGCAACTAGATGTTAACTTTAAAACTTTAAAACTGGATGAGTTAAAAACACATTTCTGAAACTATATCATATTGACGGTAACATCAACTATCTTGAAACATAACATCACTTCAAAATCCCCCGCACAATCTATCTCTCCCGGTTTAAATAGCAGCGGCAATCCGAAACTGGATACGCCCCTCCGAGTTGAGCAAGCGCGTTCCTGACTTGCGATGGGAGAAATGCAAGACAGCCACTTGCGAGTTGCGATTCGCGATGCTTGCGAATTGCGACCGGACGGACCGATAAAACCAGGATTGAACGTACCCATCAGCGACGATAAAAAAAACAAAAGATAAGCGATTGATTTGAACATGTAAACAAAAGATCGGAAGATTGGAAAAATGCCGAATGCCGGTAAAGGAGAAAAATGAAAGTTGGAACAAAACATAAGATAGTAAGCCATGCCATTTTACAATATTACGATATATATAATTAGAATTATGTATTTTCAGAGTGTTAAGGAAGAAAAATAGCTGACAATCGCCCCCCCCCCTTAACACTCGTACTTAAAAATAAAATGGATAATCAACAGATATTGTAAACAATATATATATATAGAATAATGTAAAACATTAGAACATAAACTATCACACTTCGATAGTTACCAGTAAAACAGAAACTTAACATTAATAAGTATAAATGCAACAAATTCAATAACTTCAACAGGGTTAATCAAAAACATCAATTTTCAATAATGTTAATAACAATATTCAACAATAACAACAATTTTTAACAATTATATAACAATTAGATTAACAACCTTTTCATCTCATGAAAGTTTAGTTACAATTGTAACTCTAACGAAAAGTTTTTTTTTTCACGTCGAATACAGTTCAGAAGCAACAGTCTATAAAGATAACATTTTCCTGAAAAAAAAACCGTGAAAGATAATTACAATTACCTCGTCACGTGCAAGTGACTACGAGTTACCTTTACATAAACAATTTAATATAATGATTTTTTTCCTTTGGTCTTGACTTGTAACAATATTCGAATGAATTTTAAACAATTATACATTTGCATATTTATTCTGAAAGAGAATGATTATCACATATATGCAAATTTAGGATAATATAAAGAACAAATACACATGAATTACAACATGAAAATACTTTGATAATATATGAAAGATACATGTTATGCAAATGAGAAAATTTCAATAATGAGAACAACAACGATCATGATCATGATAACGATTATGAATTATGATTATGTTAATGACATAGTTAAATGACTGTGAGCGCTCACGTGAAAGACAACACAAAAAAAAATATGCTTAAGCTTTTGAAACGATATACATTTGCAAATGATTTGGCCAATTTAAGTATGAAAAAAACTTGTTATATATACTCTTAAAACGAGAAGAAAATTTTCATATTTACATATGCAATAAAAACAGAATACAACTCGATTTTCAACACCACGGACGGGACCTATGTGACATTTCCATTATACAAAAAACAGGGACTTACAGACTTAAAGAGAACGATGCCCGCGACAGGCCTTCCTGTGATCAGAACACTCAAGAACGCCGCTACCCCCTGCAGACCACTCTGGCTATTTACAAGGGCACCTCACGAGACGTTTTTCGAGGCTGCTCGGATCCCGGAGGATGAACGATCCTGAGGTCTGACCACATTCCAGCGGGAGTTAAATTGTCCGCGATGTTGGAAATGAGGGTATATCAAAACCTATGAAATGATATTATGAAACGTATGCATACGAAACAAGTATGAAATAACAAGAGTATAATTACACATTCAAACATTTTTCTTCAAAAGAAAAGTACTGAAATATACAAAAATTTCAGTTTAAAAAAAAGATGCTAAACTTCAAGGTTTAACATGAAAAGTTAAACAAGCATCTTAATGCTTGACACAAGTTCAAAGGAGGAGGAGTTTTTTTTTCATAGCATTTAAATATTATGTATATATATAAATTACTTATAACTAAAAATTACATCAATAAATTTTTTAAGGTCAAACTTTGTTAAAGGTTTAGTGAAAATGTCTGAGAGATTAGATTTACTGGCTACGTGTTTAACATTAAAAATCTCTTGGTTTAAAAGGTCTCTAACAAAAAATAATTTTACGTCAATGTGTTTCGTTCTGTAATTTTCAATGGGAGACTTAAGAAAATCAATGGAGGAATCAATGAGTTTCAGAGAAAGAGGTGTGTGGAGGTGTGTAACCAGGACTTGAGCTAGGACTAGGAGTGGACTTTACAATGCCTTGGGACTTATTGCTTCCTTTAAAACTGAACAGTGACGGATCAAATTTTATACCATTAGAATGACAGTAGTCTCTTACTTCCTTCAGTGATCTTAGACGTTGTGTCTCACCCAACTCGTAATAGTAGACGTCGGTTCTCGATTTGTCAGGCCTGGTTACAGGCTTACGGAACCAGATAGCTTCCCTGAGAGTTCTAGAAAAATCCTCGCCATCCTCGTCACTGTCACCCTCAGGTGGGTGTGAGGAGGCAGAGTCGGAAGATTTAGAGGTACTTGGTCTAATACTTTGAGTGGGTGGTGTTTCTGAAGTAAATCTGTCAGGTTGGAGATCAGTCAAAGGGTCTATTTCAGGTGGTTCGGAACTTAGGATATAAGAGGGTCCCAGATCGCTTCCGTTGCGCTGCTCCGGAGTTGTAAATGGGTTTGTGCCTATTGAATAGCTTGGGCCTTGTTCACTGTGTTTGTGGATATTTCTGGATACAGATTCGTCACCAAACCTAACATTTATTGTCTCTATTATTTTATTGGTTTCGGGAATCCATACCCTGTAGCCTTTTGTAGACATTGCGTAACCCACTAAAACACCCTTTTTAGCCTTTGGATCGAATTTGGAATTTCTTAGTTGTTTAGGTACCCCCACATATGCCACCGTACCAAAAGGTCGTAAATGTCTTATGGATGGTTTATTACCACAATAATATTCAAAAGGAGTTTTTTTCTGGGTTTTGTGACATATTCGGTTAAGAGTGTATGCTATGTACAAGACGGCTTCAGGCCAGAATTTGAGACTAAGTTTACTTTCATTGAGTATTGAGCGAGCCCCGTCCATTATTGTTTGATTTAAACGTTCTGAAACTCCATTTTGCTCCGGAGAATATACATTGGTAAATTCGTGTTTTATGCCATTGTCCTCAAAGAATTTGGTGAAAGCTTCATTATCGAATTCCCGCCCATTGTCACTACGAACTTCTTTTACTTTGGTGCCCAAAAACCTTTCTGCTCTTTTTACGTGGTTAGAAAATACCTTAAATACCTGTGTTTTACTGCATAAGGGGTATACTGACACCTTGCGAGAGAAGTCGTCTGTTATAGTTAGGAAATACTTCTCCCCGTTTCGCCCTGTTATTTGTGTCGGACCCCACAGGTCAGTGTGTAGCAGTTCTAAAGGTCGTTTAGATCTTATTTGGTTTATTGGGCGGAATGATGTTCGTCTGTGTTTATTAATTTTACATGTTTCACATTCAAAGTCTTTACATTTAACGGGTGGTAAGCCCCTAACGCCATTACATTTTAGAGTATGTTCAATTAATGTGGAACTGATGTGCCCAAGGCGTCTATGCCAGAGTTTAAAATCATCTTTTTGAACGGTTGAGGCTTGGAAACGTACCTTTTTAGGATTTTGATTACGGTTAGTTTTAGGGTCTTTATCTCTATTTTTATGGTTAGGATCTGGATAGAGGCAGTAAATGCCATCTTTAAGAAAAGCACGAAAAAGTGTGCCAGAATCCCGATATGCCTTGACCCTTCCCTCACCTCCTTTGAACTTGGCACCCATTTTATCAAGTCTGGGACCTGAAATTAAATTATGTCTTAGACTAGGACAATACATGACGTCGCCGAAGCGAACCATTTCCCCATTTATTTTTAAATCCACTAAACCGGTGCCCTCGATAGGGAAAGTAGCACCGTCAACTGCAACAGCCAATTCCTCATTTTTTAAAGGTTTGAACTTAACATATAAACTTTTATCTTTACAGAAATGGTGGGAGGCACCCGTGTCAAAGACCCAGGCGTCTCCCCCACATTTTATGTTACTTAGATTAGATTGTATGAGGTAGTTTACCTGGCCTGTTGTCTTACGTTGACGTCGGTTGCGAGGCACATCTTTTCTGGATCTATGACCATCAGACTGAGCACGGACAGGACTGGATACGGAAGAGTCTCTCGACGAATTTCTGGAAAAGGAGGAACCTCTGGACAAAGAAGAATTTCTGGAACTGGAAGAGTCTCTGTATACCACGGAACCGGAATTGGAGGAGTCTCTAGGCATCATGGAACTTCTGGAACTAGAGCTAAGACAGGATTCCTGGCGGGTGACATCAGGCACTCTACACTGGCTCTGTAAATGTCCTATGCGTCCACATTTGTGACACCGACCTCTGAACTTAGGCTTAAAGGAACACTTCTTTGAGGAACGGGCTCTGGAGAAATGAGATTGCACGGCATCCACTCTGTCGTCCTCTCGTAGTTTGATACGGGACTCCTCTGCGACTAATTCTGTAAGAACACTTTTGAACGTAAACTGTTCGTCTGGCCATCGCAGGATCCCTTGCACCATGTTGTCGAACTTCTTCGGGAGCCATCTAAGCAATTGAAATGTGAGGTAAGTTTCTTTGATTGGCTCATTTATCGCAGCAAGTTGGTCAGCAAGCCTTTGGAGGCGAGCTGCAAACATATCAACGGGCTCTTCAGGTTGTATCTTACAGGAAAGAATTTCGCCAAATAATTGCATATGGCGTGCCCGGTTATCAGGCTGGAAATGCAATTTAAGTTTAGTCCAGGCTTCATGAGGGTCGTCGATATTTTCGATGATTCTCCGGAATTCATTTTCGACATTTAAATATACAATTGATAGTGCAGACCTGACTCTGGATTTATATTCCTTTGTCGCTACAGAGTCACTTTCATCAGGAGCCTTTTCAGTGCCATTAACTATGCTCCACGCATTCTTATCTAATAGTAGATACTTTACGTCAGCTGCCCAAGTTCCATAATTGTGAGAATTCAGTTTTGTTATGCATACCTGTATGTTAGCCATGGCCATGCATTAAACAGAAGATATTACATGAAAAAAAAAAAGGAGGAAAAAAAAATATTTTTTTTTTCTTAAATCACGTACCTAGTACTCAGATAGTACAAGAATTTCTATTATAAATGATTCAAAAAAAAAAACCTTTTTGTATTTCATCTCAATAGGAAAGAAAAAAAAACATATAGCCTTCAAAAAAAAATTTTTATATTGCGGCCCCCCCCTCTAAAATGACTCGGAGGTCCAATGGCCGCATACTACAAATAACTGTCAAAAATTTTGAAATGTCACCAATTAGGTTATGGCCGCCGTAAAGGGTTTAAAAGCGTATTCGCTTCGGGCCCATAACCCGTGATCGGTTCTGTAACAAGAACCGTCTAAAACAAAATAAAATTTAGCAGCTTATAACAGTGTAACTACGGTGACCTAAGAAAGTAAGTATTGGTGACGTTGTGACAGTGTAGTGTAAGACATTAAAGAAACTGTTTTTCAGTAAAATAAGGCTAACGTTTATTAATGAAAAATAAGTGCAAGTTTAAATAAAACATGTATAAATCCAGGTGAAAATTATAACAGGCATAACGTGAACATAAACAAGTTCAGTTAAAAATTATTCTATGTCATGAAATAATATTCAAGTTTAAATAAGATATGTATAAATTTAGATGGAAAATATAGCTGGAAAAATGTAAACAGAAAATAAGTTCAAATCTGTATTTAAATTAAAACATTCTATGTAATGAAATAATATTACTTATTGAATGGCATGGCATGGCATATAACAATACTAGGATAGCAATGAAAAACAAAACAGACTCACTTATGGACGGCTTCTATCAACGTATTGAAAAAATTCCCATGGTATGGCACGTCAACTATTTCGATGAAAAGTTTTTAGAAAACGTAGAGTTTTTAACTGAAGCTAATAATATCCACACATGAACATGAAGACATGATTAAAACACAAATGGGTTACGACTGCTGGTAAAATGAAACACGGCAAGCAACTAGCGGCCTTATTCTCCCCTTATCCCGTAGCGGAACGGGATCGGAATTCAGTTCACCCGGAATATGGACTTTATTCCGGTTAGAATGGAAAGAGCTATTCTCCCCTAGTCAGATTCCGGCCTCGGAATAATCGATATATATTCCGCGGCATTTGAAAGGAAGTGACGTCTCAAATTCCAAGGAAGTGTGAAGAAACCAATCAGAATGAATGTTTACGTCAAGCTATTTTTGTTTGTTTATTTTTTTCGTTTAGTTTGAGAGAATGATTTAAGCAAAATAATGATTTGTGAATAAATTTGAGTAACTGAATGAATATATAAAGTAAAATAAAACATTTCTCAATGATATATGAAATATTTGTAAAAAAAATTGAGGGGAGGGGGTATCGTTCGCTCAAAAAATTATTATTAAGTTTTTAATTTTCATTAAAAAAAAAAAAAAAAGATGCAGTTTTTTTATTTTAACTATGAAATATTTCAATCGGATGAATTAAGTATTGATGGAAAATTATACACTGATTCATTTGTTACATTTTCTTTTTATTAATTTTACAGTTTGATAGACAAATAATCTTATGACATTGGATACAAAATTTTAACTTAAATTTGAACCAGTGTACTTATGATCTGTGAATAAAAATATTACAGAAGAAAAATAAATTATATTTAATAAAGTCAGTTTCTTAATGCAATTTTTGATTTATTTCTTTTTCTTTTTTATAATTTATCTAGTAATAAATTTTACACTAATAATGGTACATACCATTTATTACACTAATGAATCAGTAAAAAAGTAATAGCTACTTAAATGTATGTTTATAGATTTATATTAATACTGTACAGGTATATGAAGAACGGCTTAAATTTACAAAACAATTACAAAATTTTAACTTGAATTTGAACCATTATATTTCATGATTTGTGAGTAAAAATGTTACAGATAAAATATAACAACTGAATTTCTTATTGCAGTTTTTGATTTGTTACATAAGTTTAATTTATTTTTCTTTTTTTATAATTTATGCACTGATTTTGACTTTTTTTATAATTTATCTAGTAATAAAATTTACACTAATTTAATTAAAATGGATAATAATAGTAATGAAATTTACTCCATATAGTACATATCATTTATTGCACAAATAAACAGTAAAAAATAATAGTTACTTATATGCAAGTTTGTGAATTTATAATAATACTGTACAGTTGAATTTTTAATTTATCACTTCAATACATTTCTTGCTATTATTCTGGGGTGTACCGCAAAAGGAGGGAGGGGGCATAATTTAAGCCATTTTCGCAAATCCCACATATTACTTATGCTTAGTAACCCAATCCCTCCCCCCCCCCCCACACACACACACAAACATCCTCCTGAAACAAAATCCCGTGAAATCCACTGTACTGTTGACCAGTGGTGAAGTTGTAAATGAAAAACCAACGGTATATGCTTTAAGCAGAGGAGCACCATAGAGTGTACATACTATAGCTTTATTGGTAAAGAGGGTGTATGATGCTTTTTTAAATAATCCAGAAGGTATACGGTATATGTATACACTTCACTACATCTGTTATCATACTTTTGTAGTCTTTTTTTTTTTTTTTTTTTTGTTGAACATTATTTTAATGCACATTTCTCATTGAAGTAACATACAGATGCAGATAATGCTAGCATTCCAGGGAAATTTTCTATTCTAGATTAAAAATACCGGGTGATCCAAAAGTCAGGACGAACTTTAAAAATGAATAACTCGAAAACGAATCAAGATACAAAGATACGGTTTGCACCAAATGGATGGAAAAGAAACCAGATTTTGTGTGACAACGAAAAAAATAGTTTGCCGTTGACATCCAAAAAATGACACGGTAGTGTTTTTTGCACCAAAAGATGATTTGCAAATGAAAAAATGTTGACAATTTCCAAGTCAGCTTAGTTACAGTTAATTAGTACAACAGAAAATGTTCAATGTGCTGTCCCTCATTCATAAGTGCAGCTGTGAGACTAGGCACTACACCGTTCACAGCATTTAGTAGCATTTCTTGCTTTATGGCAGACACGTTTTGGCGGATGGCATCTTTCAATGCTGCTAGTGATGCCGTTGGTTGCCAATAGAACAATATTTTTTTGTTGTCACACAAAATCCGGTTTCTTTTCCATCCATTTGGTGCAAACCGTATCTTTGTATCTTGATTCGTTTACGAGTTATTCATTTTTAAAGTTCGTCCTGACTTTTGGATCACCCGGTATATGTTGCTTGTATATTTAGTTTCTTAAATTATGTAAGTTATCTCATTCTTGAAAATTTAATTATCTTTTACATAAAATGATGCAGTGAAGATCTTCGCATGATAGGGGTTATAAATCATTATTATTCATAATTTTTTTTTCAATGTTTATAAAATAGGTTTAGTATAAGTAAAGGAATATGTAAAAACTGCAAAGCCCAAGAAGTCAAAATAAATTTCATTGAGCAGTTTATGTCCCTTAATAAATTTGATTATTCCATTTAAAATACTTATACTCTGTATTCACAAATACAATAGCTTAAAAATAGGGATGCACCAAATATTCAGAATTTGGCTTATTCGGCCATGTTACCAAATATTCAGCTAGGCCAAATATCAAACTATTTGGTTAAGCCGAATATTCGGCTTGGCTGAACATGAAATTATTTGGCCTGCTGAATATCAAAGTATTCAACTGAATCCAATGCTTAATATAACCTTTTAAAACACATTCTGAAAAACTTTTCACAATTTCTACTTTTAACTGTCAATTTACAAATACATTTAAAATAATTAGAAAGAAAATCATATTTAAATAAAATAGAATGTTTTTATATTATTTATTTGCTGTTTGTTAAGTATAACTTAAAATTAACCCTGAAAAGGATTAAAATGATGATTTATTAGGATTCTCCATAGGAATAAATGATGTGCAGATGCAAGTTCCTAAATTTTGTTTAGTAAATAATCTGTTTCTTGTTTTTCCCAAATAAAAGTCCTTAAACAAGAAAGGAAAACTTTTGAAATTAGTAATAGCCATCAAGGCGGACAGTTTTTATCCATGAAACCATAATCAACTTTATTGAGTTAAAAGTACATTGTATTTCACCTCACTCTAAGTCAAACATGTGTTTTCGTTTGTTGCTTTAACAATAAATAAGGTACCATAACTATATTTTTAACTTATATACTTTGATTCCATACAATTTGATGTGATGGGAAGGGTGGATAATGCCATCGTTCATAAGAAAAGAACTATGAGCTGGACATTCTTTTATTCAGAATTTCCCTTTTTCATTATTTCTCTTTGATTTTAAAATGTTTGTTTTAATTTGTTCAAGAAACCATGAAATTAAAAATTTTAATAATTAAAAAAGTCTTATAATTGTGCTTCTTAAATAACTCAAGGGAGAATTTTTTTTCACTATTAAATGTTCTAATTAAAAGCTCTTATTTATCCAAATGTAAGTTTTTTTTAATTAAATATTATGTAAAACTGTTTTAAAAAATAGCATTTTAATACCTCTAAACTTTGAAATGTAAAAAGTATTTGGAAGGCGGAATATTCAGTATTCGACCAAATAGTTACTATTTGGCTGACCGAATATTCGGCATTCGTCCAAAATCACTATTTGGAGCATTCCTATTTAAAAATATCTGTTTGTAAATGGTTAATTTAATAATTTTGCATTTGAATATATAAACCAGTAGTATAAACTTGTTTTGTCTAAAATCATCTAAATATATCAAATTTTATATTCGATATTTAACTATGCCATAAGTGAACATCATTAAAAACATCATATGATATTAATTAATGATTTTTAAATTTAAATTAATTAATTATACTATCTTAAAATTTTAGAATTGTTCCATTTGTATAATTCAGTGAATAGTTTGGCGATTTGTACAATTTGACAAAATTGGTCTATGGGCAAGTAGTACCAAAAGTAATATATATAGTATATATGTTTGAAACTGAAAATTAACTACAAAAAATTAGAAATGATTTCTTTTTAATCATCCAATTTATTTTCTTAATTTTTTTATTATAAAAACTTATATTTATCCACATCTCTATAATAAAAATCTAAGTCCTATATGCCAGGCGACCAATTTGGTACTTTAATGTTAGCCAAGCACAGGTGTTAAGTTTCCAAATATTGTTCTATTCCCATCATTTCATGTATATTATAAAAATCCAAGTCATGTGACTGTCATAAACAACTACAAGCTGATTCCATCGCTTTTCATATGCAAGGTTTCCATTCTGATTAAAAAATCAAAGTTATTTTCTGAAACTCGCCACTTGGCATTTTTTTTCCCAGTAGTAAATTAAAACAATATTTTGAAGTTGAAATTAAATGTCATGGTTTGCAGCATTATTTAGTATTTTCATTTCTTTTCGTTAAAACGAAGAAAAAAAAAATCTGAAAGCCGTATATTTTAAATGTTTCAGTTTTAAGTGAAAGTTTTGTATTTTGTAATAAACATGGATAAAAGGATTATATTTTTAATAAGATTTAAAAAAAAAAAATGAGATGGAAGAGATGTTTGGCCATTTATCACATATCCCCCACGAACATAATAGTAGATACAATAACATAAATATAATAATAAATAACATAATAATAGAATTCTTGATTTCTCCATCAGAATCTCCAGATTTGGTAAAAGATTGAACAAGTAAATTGGATTACAAATAAAAGTAATATGATGCATTGCTTAAATACATTTAAGAGAGATCAAACTGGTTGACAAGGGCAGCTAATAAATAATAATAGATATATGTGCTTAAGTTTTTTCTTCATCTTTTAAAGATTGTTTATATTTGTATTGAATTACCTAAGATAAATAGGTTTCTTCATATTACAATGTAATACACTTTTATAGTAATAAGCTGTTATAAAATGCTACTATAAAAGTTTATTAATAGAAAGTTGTTCCTTTATGGATACTAACCATGAAAATTTAGAATAGTAAGGCAATACTTTTGAATTAAATATAAAATAACCTGATCCTTATTTGATATAACAATTCTCATCCTTGGAGGGGGGGGGGGGGGACGCATATCACTAATAGCCAAAAAGTATTTGCCCCCCCCCCCTTTTTTTTAATGTAGCAGAGTCGAGAAAAAAAATTCAAAGAATTAAATTAGCTATTAAGATTAAATAATTCTTTCTGATTAATTCAAGAACAACCATTTCATTGAAATAAATTATGATTATCAATATTTCAGATGAATAATGTTACAGTCAAAGATCGATAATCTACAATTTTCTATAATTCGCGTTACTTTACGAATGTAAACAATGAAATAAACAATTAAAAAAATTTACAAATTTGGGATTTTTTTAAATCAAAAAAATTGAAAAAAAAATCATAATAAAACATCTACTTTTTAAAATATAACTCTTTTATTTTATTAACAGTAAAAAACAAACTGTATTACGGAACATATGTAATTCTTTTTATTTAAATACACATATATATCAATTTTTTAATAAAATAACTTTAAAAATGCATTTTTTTGAGATAGCATGTTAGATTATTAGAGAATTATTAGATTTCATATTTATCTTTTCATATTATTTTGATTATAGAATTAAAACACCGTCTAGAAATAACGAAATGACGTATAATTCATAGTACTCTATAATCTACAATATTCCATAATCTGCACAATCTTTGGCCCCAACTTGTGCAGATTATAGAACTTTGATTGTACTTTTCACATTCAAATTTATTGAAATGATTAATTTTCATTATTATTATTATTTTATAATTTAAAAAGAAAAGTATTTTAAGATTAAAATATACTTTTATAAATGCTGAATTTTTCTCCAATTGATAAAAAATCGTCATTGCATTTTTTTATTATTGTTATTTATTTAAAATTCTTATTTTAAAACAATAAAACTGCATGTTTTTTGGAGGGGGCCTGGGAGGGGTTCAAAGCTTATTTACAATTATTGCATTATTAAGTAATAAATTAAAGATGGAAAATAAAAAGGATTTCAAATTCTAATTTTTTTTTTTTTTTTTTTTTTTTTTTTTTTTTTTTTAACATTTTTACTTGAAAAAGAAAACTTTGTTTTAAGATTAAAATTTACTTTTATAAATGCTGAATTTTTCTCTAATTTATAAAAGATCGTTTTTGTAATTTTTTTTTTTATTCATTTAAAATTCTTGCTTTTAAAGCATCAAAACTATGTTGTTGTTTTTGTTTTTTTTTTGGGGGGGGGGGGGGGGAAAGAGTTTATTTACAGTTATTGCATTATTAAGTAATAAATTGAAGATGGAAAATAAAAAGGATTTCTAAAATTTCATCATCGATAATTTTTTAGTAAACATTTATCAATTTTTTTTTTTTTTTTTTTTTTTTTGTAATTGACTTATTGTTGATAAATATTTTCAAAAGTACTACAGTAGACTCCTTCAAATCTGCATAGCTTAGGACCTGAGATTATGCAGATTTCTGGTAACTATTTTGTTTACATTTTTAAACAATAACTTAAATGTAATGATGCAATCAAAATTATGATGAATGCTTGCAATATAGTAAAATAATTAAGTAAAGTAAATTGAAGTAAAGTAATAAATTAAAATGGTAAAAAGCAAGATAATTTAAAAAACGATTTAACTTTTAAAACTTAAAAATAATTAATAATGTATAATTAAATATGCACTATAAAGATCAGTTACATTTTCCTTGAGCTATTCAACTTTTCTTTAGCTAATAAATTTTATCTCTTGTTTAGCCAACCTTAATAATCAAAATAATCTCATTAATACAGATATATTTGGTAAAAAGTTAGTGATTAAAATTAATACCAGCAATCCTTTTTTTTTTCTTCAAATAAATTTATATTTTCTTCAGGAAAAATCATTAGGTCAGTCATATTATCGAGAATGGCTAAAATACATACAAAATGGTATAAAACTAAAAAATTATGTAATTTTGGCTTTATATTTGAATTGAAAGTTCCATTGTTTACATCACCATGACATGCAGATTTAAAGTTGCAAATTTGAGGGAGTCTATTGTATAAATTAGAAACTGAAAACTATTACACTTAATATAAAAACTTAATAAATCAATTTTCTCAAAGTTTCCCCCCCCCCCCCTTCTTACTTACTACAAAAATAAAAACCAACTGAAAAAAAAATCGCTTCATCCAAAACACAAACTATTGGATCCAGTATCAAGAAATTTTTATAGCGATAGAATAACACAAGAAAAATTAATTTACATTTATTTTAAATGAAAATATATGCTCAATGATAGCTTCAAAATAAATATCAAATATATGAAAACATCAAACATTTTGAAAGTAAATATCATGATATATATTACCAAGATCTGATCATACATACCCATTAATTTATACTTACCTCTAGAGTAAATAAAATAAAAAATAAACAGGTAAATATGCAATCCACATTAATTTATAAACTGGTCTTTTTTTTATTCTTGCTTTTATTATTATAGATTATTTGCTGACTAAAAGCCCAAAAGTAGAAAACATGCTTTTAACTTAAGAGCCAATATTAGTCATGCAAAAAGCTTGAGTTCTAATATTAATTCTCCTGGTTCACAGATTTCTGTTAGAATTTTAAATGATTTCTTTTATATAGAGTACCTGAGATTGATACTTTTCATTATGCATTTGTACTTTTTCGATTTTGGTCATAAATTTTTATTTAACATAAGGATAGTTTCATTTTCAGAATAGGTTCCACAAATGAAACTAGCCTCATATAAACTAACCACAATCAAAACAGAAATACTACAAATGTATACAATAACAGTTATCAATTTCAAGTATATACCTTATGTAAATTATACACATTTATAAATGAGATAAGAAATGTACATAATCTTCTCATAGGTATAACATTAGCATGAGTGTTTCTTTCCATGACTAGTATAGGCTCTTAAGTTGTTACTTCTGTCATGCAAAAGAATGAGAATTTTAATGTTAATCGTACTGGAGGGCGGGGGGGCATTATTTTCAAATTTCTTGCTTTAACTTTAAAATTTTTGAACGGTTGTTTTGCATAGGATAGCTAAGGACAATCTCTAACCGAGCTAGTTTTTACTTTTTTGATTTTGGTCAGAGGCATAGCTAAGGGGGGGCAAGGGGGGCGCCCGCCCCGGGCGCCGAGGCCTAGGGGCGCCAAATTGAGAGAAATTGTTACATATCTATATTGGGGTGGGGGCGCAAAATTTCTTGCTGGCCCCGGGCGCCAAAAAACATAGCTACGCTACTGATTTTGGTTACAGTTTTTTTCATATAAGAAAGTTTCTATTTTAGAACTGGTTTCCAAAAATAAAAGTGACTAAATTAAAAATACTTGTAAACAAATCGAAAAATGGTTGTTGTATAAATCTACTTAAACTACTCAATGCAAAAAAAAAAAAAAAAAAAAAAAAAAAGAAAGAAATATTTAACTATGTCAGAATGAACCTATTTACCTAAATTAAGGGAGAGATTTCTCTCTATGTCACTCCTTTTATACTTAATCAATGAACCATCAAAACTAATCAGAGAAGGGTTTTATGAGAATCAACCTATATACAAAATTTATAACAAATCTGATAATTCTGCATGAAAATCCAATTTATATAAGTTAAAGGGGTTAGATCCCCCAATCCCCTTTTTATACTTAATCAATGAATCCCCAAATCCAATCAAGGAAGCACTTTATCAGAATGAACCTATGTAGAAAATTTAGAGCAAATTGGATAATTCTGCGTGTAAGTAAAACCCATTTCCCTGAATTGACAAGGGGTTTTACCACATCCCTCACTTTATACAAACCAATGAACCACAAAAACTAATCAGAGAAGTTTCTTATCAGAATGAAACTATATACAAAATTTAAAACAAATTGGTGAAATATGTTTTATTTAGCTTATTTTTTATTGACCAAAAAAAAAAAAAAAAAAAAAAAAAAAAAAGGACAAAAGCCATTTTTTGCCCCCATGTTATCATCATTAAAAATGTCATAATCTTCATTATCATAAAAAGTTGTTGAGCAGGTGACTTGAATAGAGTCTTGTGAAACTTTTATTTTATCCCAATTTTACGTTTAAAAAAAAAAAAAAGCAAAGGATGTCCTTGAAAAAAAAATTAACATTTAAATTCTTTAACTTCAATGAAGTTTCTTTCATAAAATAAAGTAGTTCTTGCAGTGCTAATGTTTTATGTATAAAAATTAAATGAAACTGTCAGTAAAGTAAGTAAATAAATTAATCAGATTTTAAATTTGCAAAATAATAATAATAATAATAAAGTGGAAAGGAGGGGGGTGGGATTAGTAGTTGAGTAACTCATACACAACTTTAAAATACAGTGAAATAATAAAATTTAATATTTAAATTCAATGCAAAAAATATCAATTTGAAATTAAGTGTAAAAAAAAAAAAAAAAAAAAAAAAAAAAAAAAAAAAAAAACTTACCGAATATTTAATTTATTTTATCTTTAAGCAAAGAAAAAAACATTTTAGTAACTCCAGAGTTATTACAGCAGGATTAAAATTCTAAAATTATTTATTTTTTTTAGTCTTTTTTCTTACTTGAATAAGAGTTTGGTGATCATCCGTAAACATTTTTGGATTAAAAACAGCTAGCAGTCATAAATTGGCATCAGAGCTCTTGTCCATTGGCATCAAACCTCTGTGCTTTCCAGAATTTCAGTCTAGCTGGTACACACTCAAAAGCAGAGATCAAATAACACCCCATAATGCTTTTAAAAGTGGCACCGGCTGGACACTATAACTTGTAATCTTTGTCATTAGATCCTATAGACTCTTGCACATGCTTCACAGTGGACAAAAATTGAAAAATCAACTGAAAAATAAAATAAATAATATTACAATTATAATATTAGAGTTTCATCATGTAAGAAATATTTTTCTGTTTCTAAAAAAAAAAAACACAAGAGTCTATTAAACATTAAATATCATAAAAAAGAATAACTGACATAATAAAGTTTAAAGGGAGACGGGGGGGAGAGGTACTTTTTGATTAGCCAAATGCCAGTGTTATATAAACATATATACTAACAGTGTTATCGCTGACAATTGAGCAACATTAGTAATTTGGCTAATTAAAAATAAAAAACATTCGCCAAATGAAAAAAGTATTAGCTAAATAGATTTGCCGTGTAGCACAAAAAAAATCTTTAATTCTTTAATATACCCCATTTTTTTCAATATGTTCTAAAATAACCTAAGTTTTTATTAACTGCGAAAACGATTGTTATTAATCTAATTTCAACTATCTGCTACAAGTATATGAAAATATGGGTACTTCTAGGTTATCCTGTTGACCAAAAAATTATCGCCAAATTATAAGATTAAATTCCAATAATGGATGATTGTAAATGTCACATTCAATGACAAATACGATTCACGTGTTTAAAATGTCATTGATTTTTATTTAGACTTTTTCTTAATATTTTACTAATTATTTGTTTTTTTGTTATTTAAAATGAAAATTTTGTCTATGTATAATTTGGCTATTATTTAAGCGATTTGTATAATTTGGCAAAATTGGTCGATGGGATAACAGAGTAGTACCAAAATATGTATATATTAAAAATATGTATATATGCAAATGTATGAAAAACGGAAAAGAAAAGAAAAAAAAAGTATAGCAATTTAGCGAATCTAATCGCTTGTTTACTCGCCAATTTGGTGCATTGACGAGCGACAACGAGAACTCTGCTATTAACACTGACATCCCAGCTAACAAAGAAAAGAAAAAAAAAAGCACTTCAACACAATATAATGCCACTAAAGCCTGTATTTGACTGCCTCTGTATAAAAAAATTGCAAAATAAGAGTGGATGGCATTCTTTCATTGCAGAATATGGAAAATTACTTAAAATTATTGAGGATATAATAAGTTAGATAAAATCAAATCAGATATAGAGAAATGATAACATGTTGAAGTAAGAAAATATTTTAGTAATCCAAGAACAATATTAGATAACAACAAATTTTATTACATAATTCTTGCCTGAATTTTAAGAAAAATTTAATGCAAGTATAATGATAGCGATTTAATAAATAATAAAAATCCTCTGTTTGCAATCATCAACGTGCAACTTGAACATAAAAATTTAAACAAATAACCAACAGACACATTATATGTTGATGCAACTTGACAACTCAGAATTTATTTATTTATTTATTTTTTTAGAAAAGCAACAGTTTTTCAGCCTATGCTCAAATTGTTTTGTAATAAATAGTTTGAAAATAAAAAAATTCAAAATTTTGAATTCAAGATCAAAACTATAATTAATTATAACTTCAACATTTGATCATTTGATGATTTATTAGATATTATAAATATTAAACAAAGACTTAAATATATTATAAAATAAGGATTAAATGTTTAGCCAGCATAAGTAAGTCGTTACATAACTTTATTTATAAAAAATATAGGAAAATATTCTTTCTGCAAGTAAAAGCCTTTAATAAAATGCAGTTATTTTACTCACATTAAGTTGTGCATATATAAAAGTAATTTAGACCCCCCCCCCTACCCTTCTGAAAAAAAAACAAATTTTAGATAACTGTTTACTTTTTGAAAGTAGAATTAGCATTAACCTGGGAGAACTCGCTACATGAGATTTTCTTTCTCCATTGTACCTTTTTTTAAGGCACTTATTTAAAACATTTTTCATTTTAATTAAATTTCAAAATGGGATTTCGATTAGTACTTTATCTTTTTAGTGAATAAAAGTACTAAGCCAAACCAAAAGGTTGATATTAAGTGAATGTAAAGTAAAAAAAAAAAAAAAAAGCAATTGGGCACTGTGAGAGAAATTTTCACTAGTGAGTTCTCCCGGGTTAAAAACAAGAACAGAAAACTAGTTCTAAACATAACAAAAGTAGTAACAGAAAATTAAAAATTTTAGTTATGTGAAGAAATAATCATTTATTTTAAAATAATGATATAAGATGTGTATACCTATTAGCAAAATATTATTCGGATATTACAAATAATGCAAAAAATTCTTCTTGTAAGGCTGCATAATTTTTTTCATTTCAAATTTACAAATTTTCCACATCATGTGTAAATTTTAATTGACTAGTGCAAAATCAAATTTTTAACCTTCTTTGATACTAATAATTTTAGATTATAAATAAATACTTTAGATAGCTCAAAGCGACTACTGTAGCCTATATAAAATTTAAATTTATTTGCAAAATATCACATGAAAGTTTGATTGTGAAACTGTAGAGTACACAACACGTATTAAGCATCGGAATGTAAAAATATGAAGCCAATGTAATTTATTTAAGTATATTTCAATAATAACTTTAAAAAATAAATAAACACAAGCATACAAAATATTACTTATGTAAATAAACACACTTAAAGCACAATTTTTTAAGTTATATGAAACTACAAAGGCTATTTAAAAATATTAAGTTCAATTTAATAAAACAAAATTTCAAAATACATAAGAAAGATCGATAATGTTAAATAAATACTGTCAAATATTACCAAGTCATTTAAACAATTCTAATGGTACATCAATATTTAGATCGCATTAAATATATAAATTTACTACGTAAAATCTGAATACAATATATATATCGCGTGCAAAAAAAAAGCAGAATCTAAAATAGAATAAATTTTTTTTAACCATAATACAAAATAAAACTAACTTTTACCTTAATTTCTGGGGATAATAATAATTATTAAAAATCAATCTGCAGGGAAACATTTCCCATTTTGATTCTAAAACTGGGATTAATAAAAAAAATAATCATAAATAATGTAATTTACCTCGAAACACGCAATAAATATTTAACGAACAATATTTGTTTACATCCGCCATTGCTTATTCCGCTCTCCGAACGATATTCCAGCTACCTCTGACTAGCCGTAAAAAAGTAACAGATATTCCGCGTATTCGAGATGCCTGAATTCCGGATTCCGCCGGATTTTGAGGGGAGAATAGCTCATCTCCGGAATAATATCCGGAATCGCTGAATTCAGTACGATATTCCGATTCCGCATGGGCCCCACCAGTGGCCGAGAGGTTGGGACCTCTCAACTGGTAGACGGCAGGTGCTGGGTTCGAACCCAATCGCGGCTGTCGGCCTAACCGTTCGGAGTTTTCCGTGGTTTTCTTCGAACCTTGCGTAAATACGGGTTAGGTTCCCTTAGAAAGACCCCCACGGAGGGCACTCCCCCTGGTCCTATATCCCTAGCGTAGATAATTGGACGACAAAAATCAACCAACCAACCGATTCCGCATGAGGGGAGAATAAGGGCGTAGATGTTAACTTTAAAACTTTAAAACTGGATGAGTTAAAAACACATTTCTGAAACTATATCATATTGACGGTAACATCAACTATCTTGAAACATAACATCACTTCAAAATCCCCCGCACAATCTATCTCTCCCGGTTTAAATAGCAGCGGCAATCCGAAACTGGATACGCCCCTCCGAGTTGAGCAAGCGCGTTCCTGACTTGCGATGGGAGAAATGCAAGACAGCCACTTGCGAGTTGCGATTCGCGATGCTTGCGAATTGCGACCGGACGGACCGATAAAACCAGGATTGAACGTACCCATCAGCGACGATAAAAAAAACAAAAGATAAGCGATTGATTTGAACATGTAAACAAAAGATCGGAAGATTGGAAAAATGCCGAATGCCGGTAAAGGAGAAAAATGAAAGTTGGAACAAAACATAAGATAGTAAGCCATGCCATTTTACAATATTACGATATATATAATTAGAATTATGTATTTTCAGAGTGTTAAGGAAGAAAAATAGCTGACAATAATGCTTAAGAATAGGAAACCGCAAAAACACGGATTTTTCAATTTTTCTTTTTGCAATAACTAACTAAATACTTATCCAATTTTGATGATTTTTTTTTAAAATGTTCGTCTGACCAAGAAGCACAACATAGCATAAAAATTTTTTTTTATGGCATACTGTAGGTGTACTGTAGAGTATTCTGAAAATCGGACAAAAATTTTGTGTCACAGCACTTTTCTCGAAAACTACTAAAGATAAAAACTTAATTTTTTTTTAAACAAAAGACAAACTTTTTATCCCGGGGTAGTCATCGAGAAAACGTTATTTCACTGGGTGGTTTTTCTGAAATTGCGTATTTTCCAAACTTGGTCATAAATGGGTATATCTAACGTTCTATTACAGATAGAATGTTGCGGTAAAGTTTATTTTAAAGATTTTGCGATACTAATTAATCCTGCAAAAATTCATAGCTTTACGTTAAACAGTTTTTTTACAAGATGAAATAAAAGAATAGCAGTCATCAATCTAAGGTACTTCTGATCATTGGAGAGAAAAACCAGTTACACCATTCGATTAAGCATAAAAAAATACAGAATGCTTTTTTTTCTCTTATTTTTAATTTAATTTAACGAATTATGAATTTTTTTGAAATTTTTGACATGCTGATTTTTGTCATTTTTTAATGAATCATTTACTGAATAATTATGCACGGTGTCTAGCCCTGGTGGCTGTCAAATTTGATTTTTAATTTTAAATTAGGCAATTTTTTGCACCATGCGAAGTTTATATTTTATCCATTTTTTTCATTTATTTATATTTTGTTTTTAGCACAATGGCATCAATGGCAAAAATGCCTGGCATACCTGTCAAATATTGGGGCCCTGTACTTTAACAAAGTGTATTTACTATAAGTATATACCATATTTATTCTAATAGAATGCGCCCTCTAATAGAGCGTGTCTTCTAATAAAGTGCGCACCTTGGTGCTGATTGAAAAAATAAATATACGGAAACAATATAGTAGATAAGTAGAAAACGATTGCTTAAATGCATTATCGAGGATTCTCATCAATCAAAATAGAGATATTCTATCAAAGCGATGGAGTGGCGATGCAGCAAAAGTTTCAAATTTTTAACAATGTACCACTCCTGTAAACTATAGCGCCAGGGATATGCACACTGTTAAAAATCTGCTGCATTTTTCTGCAACGCACTCCCCTGCTTGTATAGAAAACGGTTATTTGGCCGTGAAATGGCGCTTTCTCATTGGTTGGAATAGAGATATTATATACAAGTGGTGGAGGGCGTTGCAGCAAAATGCAGCAGATTTTTAACAGTGCACTGTTAAAAATTTTACCCATTTGTTGCAGAGTCACTCCACAGCTTTTATAGAATATCTCTTTATGGCCAATGAGAATGCTCCATAACACAGTAAAGCAATCGTTTCCTATAAAAGCGGTGGAGTGACGCTGAACCAAATCAGTCAATTTTTTTAACTGTGTATAGTGTAAAAATTGGCTACACTGTTAAAAATTTTATCCATTTTCTGCATCGTCACTCCACCGCTTTTATAGAAAACGGTTTTTTACAGTGTTATGGAGCATTCTCATTGGTCATAAAAGAGGTTTCTATAAAAACTGTGGAGTGACGCTGCAGAAAATGGATCAAATTGTAAACAGTGTATAGTGTAGAAATTGGCTTCAACTGTGAAAAATTTGACCCATTTGCTGCATCGTCACTCACCGCTTTTATAGAAAACGGTTATTTTACTGTGTTATGGAGCATTCTCATTGGTCATAAAAGAGGTATTCTATAAAAGCTGTGGAATGACGCTGCAGCAAATGGGTCCAATTTTTAACGGTGTAGTTCAGTAATACTTAAAAAATGCGCTAAAATATTGTATTGAAAAATAGAATGACTAGTGAAAAATGCTCCAAGGAGCAGTGCAAAAGCAGAATATGATTTTAATTGAGCATTAAAAAGTAATGGACAAGTTTATTTTTTGGAAAAAGTACACAAACATTTAAAAGTAATGAACAAGTTTATTTTATTGAAAAAATGCCCAAGCATTTAAAAGTGATGGACAAGACTTGAAACTAAGTCAAGAACTAGTAAATAATTTCCTCAAGACTTGAAAATGGCTGATCATGCTCTTATGTGACAAGCATATTCAACGTCCTTTTTTTATCCCTGTCTATCTTAGTATTGACACGTTATCAGAATATAACATTGTGCTCTATAAAAGCTGAACTTTCAGAGCAAGTTTTTGATGAAGTAGCTAAATTTACCACATGCTGCTCCTTAACAATTTACTTGTGAAGTAGTAACTCTTAAGGCAATTTTATTATGTCCAAGTACATAAAAAAATGGAAAAGCAGTTGCTGTTTGGTTGTACATGTTACGTGCTTATCAGGTATTCTAACTTTATTAAATCAAAATTTGCTTGAAATATACAGTGCTTTTGATAAACTTATCGATTACTTATGAAAATATAAAAATTTTAGCACTATTTTATCTTTTGATAATAAAAATCCGCTTAAAAATTTTTAGAAAAAAGATTGGATAGAAAAACTGTTTTTTAGTGATAAGATTGCGTGCAAAAAATAGTTGTGATAAGAGTAAATACAGTGCAAAGCAGTAATATCAAGGCTTTGTTAAAGAGGGGCCAGGATGTGTTTAATATAGATACTGTATCTAATACTTGTTGTGAAAACTGAGTTTTTCTAAAGCACAGTGTTAGATTCTGCCAACATGCCTATACTAAGATAGACAGGGATAAAAAAAGGACGTTGAATATGCTTGTCACATAAGAGCATGATCAGCCATTTTCAAGTCTTGAGGAAATTATTTACTAGTTCTTGACTCAGTTTCAAGTCTTGTCCATCACTTTTAAATGCTTGGGCATTTTTTCAATAAAATAAACTTGTTCATTACTTTTAAATGTTTGTGTACTTTTTCCAAAAAATAAACTTGTCCATTACTTTTTAATGCTCAATTAAAATCATATTCTGCTTTTGCACTGCTCCTTGGAGCATTTTTCACTAGTTTTAAAGATGAATTAGGAACCAATAATATTCCTAGGTTACAACATCCTTTGGCCTGTAGGAACTTTCCTTATTTTAACAATCTGATCTGTTTCATTCTATATTAATTTGTGTTTTAATAATAGATTTAAGAAGTTAAATGAACAGATATCTGAGAAGAGAATGTACCTATCACATTTTTCTTTTTTTACTTCTGCAAAGGATTGTCAATTGCCTGAGGAAAAATTAAGTGTTCCTGCACATAGGTTTATGAAACATGTATCAAGCAGATGCTCTGGAACCTCCGGCAAATTGGTTGTTAGACTAATAGAATTGTCTCTACATGTATTTCTGGAAATATATTCTATCCAGAAAAGAACAAATGACACTAAATACAGTCAGCTACAAAAGAATTGTAGAATATTTGAAAGAAAAAAACAATGAAATGTCAGTTACTGTTTATTGTATCTGGTGCCAAACTATTTACACAGTTAATTGCATTTTTCCAAAGGGAAGATTCTCTGATCCACTTAGTATATAATGAGATAAAATTCCTTATCATTAAAGTTGTAGGACATATTTACGAACAATCAGCCATTAAAGCTTTCAAGATTGATGTCAGTCAATATCCCTTTGAGAGTAAAAATTTAATCTTTCCAAAGGATGTTATTTTCAATGAAGAATTGCTAAAAGAGCTATTGTAACTATCTGAAAAAGATAAAGGTTATTTTTTAAGTGATGTGCAACGTCATTATGTAGCTTCTGATAAATATTTTTACAATAAGGATATATTGCAAAATAAAAACTTGAAATATTTCAGTTGTTTAAACGTAAAATTCCAAAATACTTCAAAAAATGTAAACAAAAATTGATTATAACAGACATGTCACTTTTCTGCAAAAATGCAGAATTCCATTTTTTCGGCACTGAATTCTATCATTCTTGGAATCAATGCAAATATGCATTCCAATATAATGAAATTTTTTAGTGGAGGGGTTACGTAGCAGTAGCGGATGAAACAAAATAAGAAATAAGACAACAGAAATAAGAGTATGAACTGCATCAAATTTGAAAAGAATATTCAAAGGGCCACAAAAAAAAAAAAAAAAAAAAAAAAAACGAAGAAGTAGCCAAAGAATCACAAAAATCATGAAAATAATTCGATTTTTATCAATAGATCACAAAAAAATGTATATTCAGTCTTCATCAAAGGATCACTGGGGGAAAATGCAATTTTTGTTAAAGAATCGCAGCAAAAAAGACATTTTCGTCGAAGGATCGCAGAAAAAGATGCGATTTTCGAGAAGGATCACAGGAAAAAAACCACGATTTTTGAAGAATGGTGGGAGAAACATAATTTTCGTCAAAGGATTGCAGGAGAAACACGATTTTCATCATCAAAGGATTGTGGGAGAAATGAGATTTTCATCAAAGCATTGTGGGAAAAATGCAATTTTCGTCAAAGGATTGCAGCAAAAACCACACTCTTATCAAAGGATTGTATAACATATACGATTATCATTGGAAGATCTTGTAAAATACATGAATTTTGTCAAAGAGTTGCAAAAAAATGAGATTTTTGTTAAATGATCTAGAAAATTACTCTAATTTTATCAAAAAACGAAGTAAAATATGTGAATTTTGGCAAAAAAATTGTAGTAAATTTGTGAATTTTATAAAAAATCATGGAAAATATGTGAACTTTGATAAAAGATTGTGGAAAATACACAAATGTCTTAAGTGCAAATGTCATCAAAGCATCGCGAAAAAATGTGAATTTTATCAAATAATTGTTAAAAAATGACTTCTAATTTCATAAAACAACTGTGGAAAATATGTAAGTTTTGCTGAAAGGGAAAACCTCAAATTTTATCAAAGAATCATGCAAAATTCGTCAAAGGATTGTGAAAAAATACATTTGCATCAAAATGCCATGAAAAAATACGAATTTAATCAAAAGTCCGTTTCGCTGCAAAAGTTCAGCTTTTTCTATGCTGGGTCTATGCCTGCTATAATTATTGTTGTAATTGATGCCCTCTTGGATGAATAGAAAATTTGCAAGCCCAATCAAGGAGAATCTGAAGTAAATAGAATAAATTCATTTTGGGCTACTTCTATCAATACAAAAGAGGAAAGTGGAAGACTAAAATATCCAAATCTCTCTCTCACTTCTCTTTTTTTACCTTAAGAGTAGTCTTAATTTGTACCATAGCAAAGCGGATGTACAGCGAGGATTTTTGCTTTCATATCAAATTCTTTCCAATGACTGGGTCTCTATGAAAGAATGAATGCTTAATGCTAGGCTAAACATAGCAGATGCTTTAAGACATCATTATGAAAATCATGCTGCCCTAGTACCAATAACTAGTAAAATGATAAAAAAAGAACTAATTTTGCATCTCAAAATTATCAAAGTTACCTAGAAAATGAAAAAAGAGAAAAAAAGGGGGGGGGGGAGGAGTACAACTTGAAGTGGAGAAAGCTACAGAAGAGGAAGAAATCTGGGTGGGGGGGAGGGGAGAGTTGAAAAAAATATATAAGTGTAATTGTAGATCTTTAAAAAAAGTTGGAAGTTTTAAACAAAAATATGAGTGAAGAAGTAACTGTATTGGCCAGATTGATCAATGAAGGCAATGGAAGGTTAAAAATTGCTTTAGAAAAAAGGAAACTTAACTGAAGCTAGAGTGGCACAAAATTTGATTGCATCTGGTTATAACAGCTAACAAGGAACTGAAAGTAAAAAAGGATAAAGCTGATTGCATGTCTAGAGTCATAAATAAAAGAAAAAAGTAATTTAATTACAAATTTTATGAGTAAGAAACATAAAAAAGGTTAATTTTAGAAATCTGTAAATATATTTGGTTAAAAAAACAAAACAAAAATGACTTTTTTTTTGTTAAATTGTTTTACTTTGTATAAATATTACGTTTATTTTTCAGGTCCCTAAAAGGTCCCTATTTAAGACTTTTGGTCCCTAAAAAGTCCCTAATTTTTAATAATTAGGTCCCTAAGTGTCTACTATTTTGTATCAAAGTTGCTGGCAGCCCTGTTTGATTGACAGCTTATTTCATGGGCCTGAAAGTAATGTTCTGTTTTTTATCTAGATTAACACGCTCGCTGCCGCTTACGCAAAAGCGCTTGATATGGTGCCAACATTTAGGGGCCACTCACGCGCCAGTGCGTGATGTCCAATAGCAGGCGCGGGAAAATCTTTCACTGATTCTTTGTTATAAAAAGTAAATCGGCTTCTGGGAAAAACCAACTTCTACAGTGCGGCATTAACTATCATCACATCTTCATGTAAGCGGCAGCGAACATGTTAATTAGATGATGTAAACCTATTTCATGTTTTAAAGGGGCTCAAGGGTTGAAAACTTTTCAAAAAATCGATTTTTCTTTATGATCTAGTTTGATTATTCAATTAATTCTTAACTCAATGCAAAAAAAACGCGTAAAAATATTAGAATTTTTCATGGAGTTATAAGCATTTATGTATCAATACTTACATAGCCACATCCATATAATTTCAACTTTAAGTCGTGTTTTCTCAAAACTTGATTTTTGACGACTAACACCAAGATTTAAAAAAAACTATTTGATCGAATGGCTTAAATTTTTTTTTGCATGCATATAACATCATAATCTAGATTATGAATTAAGGATATAACTATCACTTAATAAAAACAGTATTAAAAAATCTCTCAAAGTTGAAAATTTAAAAAAACCCTAAAAAATACAACTTTTTTCCATTAAAAATACTCAAAATATTAAACTATCTAAAATATATTAATTCATAATCTAGATAATGGGTATAGTTCATGTCAATTTAGTCAGCCAAAGAAATAATCTTACCTTCATAGTCTCAGAAGTATTTGATATTAACACGTATTAAAATTCAGGGAAAAAAATAAAATACCTGTATACTTTTGTTTTGCCCTGCTCCCCTCCCCCCCCCCCCCCCAAGAAAAAAAAAAAAAAAAATCCTGGCCCGAGATACAAGGCTTCAGAGATGGAATCCCGGGCACCATTTGTGATTTTTGATAAAATTTTTAAAGTATCTTTGGAACGGTGCAAGATATTTTGTTGTAGTTTTTTCTTTTTTTTAAAGATACACTCCATTTTGAAATATGCATTTACTTTGCTACAGATTCTAAAAAAAAAAACATATTTTTTTTTCTCTCAAAAATGCCAATTCCAAAACTTCTGTTTTATACTGTTAATATCATTGAGTACTACCTTAACTATAAAGAATTGCCACTTTTGAGTGTATAAAGTTTTAGAAACATTTTAAATATTTGGAGAATTTTACAGGAAGTGTATATTAACAGTTCTAGTAAGTGTCTCTGAATTTTAGTTTATTTGTATCGTATGTGGCCTACTACATATCCTAAACAAGTTAGAAATTGCACATCAAACATGGCAAATGAGGAGCGTTTATACTATAATTAGTTTTATTAATATTTAGATCTTGGTACACTCTAGGGCAAACAAGCGTGAATACAAAATTGTTTCTATATATTAAATTCAGTAACAGGGAAGTAATATATGAATCCATCTTAAAAAGAACATAATCACCTGGGCAATCTACAATCATTACCTATTATGAGGTATCATTGAACTAATTATATATAATGTAATTTAATAGAATGAAGAAAATATTTATTAATATCTTTTTTAAGTTTTAATTTGATTTTCATAACATTTGAAATCATGCATACTTTCTTTTCCATGAGTAAATCTGAAAAACTTATGGCATTTTTATGCTGAACTACAATTAGTAAACAATGATTGTGGTATATCGATAAAAATAGTATGCAGATCTACACAAAGAATTACTCATAGCCGTCTATGGATGTTAATCACTGGCAGTGTATTTCATTACAGTTAGACTCCCTCAAATCTGCACTCCTAAAATTTGCAATTCTCTAAAATCCGTACATAATTTACAGATATAAACAATGAAACATTCAGTTCAGATGTAGGTGCAAAATTTGACTTTTTTAGTTTTATATAAATTCAATTTATTTTTTAATTTGTTATTTTTGTTAAGGTTGTTGAATTAATGTTTTTTCATGAAGAAAGAATAATTCATTTCTGAAAAAATCAAGATATTGCCGTTATCATTGGTAATCACAATCTTACCAAATGTATTTATGTATTAAAATCAAGCTTTTTTATTAAGTCTGGCTAAACCTGAAATAAAGCTTTGTTATTTTATGATCCTAATGTGAATTAGTAATGTACCTTTATGAGGCAACTTTCATTAAATAATTTAGGAAAAACACCTTTCATCTTTATAATGAACATTTAATTGTACATTATTGATTGCTTGAATTTTTACTTTTAGTATTTTAATTATTTTAAAAATTATCTAAATTTTTATTATTTTAGTTTATTTCTTATTTTAATATTTTAGCATATTGTAAGCATTCATTATACTTTTGACTTCATTACTAATTACATTCAAATTACTTTTTTAAAAATATAACCAAAGCAATGACCAGAAATCTGCAAAATTCTAAAACACGCATAACCTCTGGTCCCAAGCTGTGTGAATTTGAGGGAGTCTACTGTATTTTTAAATGTGTTTCAGACATAATTATAAGCTAAACAGTGCCATGTATATAGATATAGATGAAATACGAGGCTTTATAAAAGTATTCAAGTATGCTTCCATCTATTGGTATAAATTTCTGAAAGTCAAATTTCAAACAATTATGCATTTTAACACTTTCATACATAGTTGAAAGTCTCTATGGAATCAGTTTGTCTATATATCGATAAATTTGAGATCAGTTTGGGTTAATATAGTTGTATTGCTCTGTAATTGATATGCGACAAAGCTAATTAGAAATTTTGTAAAATTCTCTTTGTAAATTTACTCTACATAGGAGGAGAGGGGTGTCAAAATTCAAATTTTATGTATTATTTTGATTTCTTATTATAGTAAGTTTGATTCACCACTGTTGATTACCAAATTGCCACAGAAATTCTGGGAGATGATATTGAATTGGATTGTATTAGAGCATTGTTATGTAAATCTTGTATTTCATTTTTATGGGTAAGTAAATTTATGTATTGTAGAATAGAACAGCTAAATTTAACTCTATCTCAATTCTTAAAAGAAAGTAACTTCTGTTGTAATCAGTGGCGCAGCCAGAGGGGAGGTTTTGGGGTTAAAACCCCTCCCAGAGCTAAGAAAGATCGCTATAATTGCTGCTTATATTAATCAAAAACCAAACTTAATATTTAAACATTTTGGCGTATTTCGGAATCCGCTGCATTATTGAATCAGATTTTATTAAATAAAGTGATTCAATTAAATGGCGAAAATTGTACTTAAAACTCTGAAAGCGCACATTACATGGATTAGTTAAATAAAAATTGATTATTTGAACTAAATCTCTTTTCTGAGACGTATTATACTAAAAGAATGATGATTTCCTGCCACACAGATGCTCTTCTAGTTTAAGTATTATACAGTGAATATTCTAATTTGTACTGATGCAATTAACCAGTGATTCAAATAACCGGCGAAAACCATTATCAGAAACTCAAAACCCCCCCTAGAAGCGAATTCTGGCTGCGCCACTGGTTGTAATTGGGTTTATATTTACTTCCTTGTTGTACTTATGTTTTGACCTTTAAAAAATTATGAAAATTGGTAGATTTATAGAGAAATATTGATAAACATGCTGAACGAGACAGCTTTTAAATTGAAGAATTATCTTAAGAGCTATTTAAAATTGTTCAGTTAAAAGTTTTATAGGATCAAAAACTATGCATGACCATTCAATTATCTTTTGCAGGCGCATACTTGACTATTTTGTAGTGAGCATGCAATTTTATTATTATCTAAATTTTTATTCAAATTTTATTATTTCAGTAGATTTTCATATTTTGAAAAGAATCATTTTTTCAGTTGTCGTTGCTAGTTATTAAAAATGCACAATTAATATTTCCAAACATCTTTCAGCTAAAAAATATTATGTGAATATTAAAACAGAAGAAAACTTTCAAACAATTATGTTGTTACATATGTTTTTTTTTTTTTTTTTTTTTTTTTTTTTTTTTTTTTTTTAAGTCATAAATATACCTAATCAATACATAAAAATGTTTATTTTCACAGATTTTTTGTAATGACGATTCAGAGTACATCAATTTATTTTTTTTAAATATTGTATTAAATTTAGTTTTTTGCTATTGCCTCATGTCAGTAATTCATTATAAATAATTATGCCAGGAGTAGATTCACTCACAAAATTTAATAAAATGCTGTAATTTTATGGTATTATTTATATACAGTAGGCTCCCTCAAATCTGTGACCCTAAAATATCTGATTACCTAAAATCTTCATATCATTTCAAATGTAAATGCTGAAAGTTATACTTAAATCACAATAACAAATTTCAAGATGGTGCTGAAATCAGCAGCGATCACAACTTTTATATTTTCTTATTATTTTTTTCTAATCATGTTCTTTTGGCTATTGCAACTGATTAATTACTAAATAAAATTGTTACTTTTGATTTTGATGAAAATTAGCATATCTATCTACAGCAAAAATATGCCATATTGTAAGTCCTGAAACAACGTTTACAAGTGTAAACTATAAAGTAATTGTTTATTTTTCTTGTGTTCCTTTTTCTCTGTTATAATATATTTTTTTATTTATTCAATAATACATACATATGTTGAACTCAAGCTTTTTAATGAAGAAAGTATAAATTTATTTCTGAAAAAAATCAAGATGGTACTTATATCCATGGTAATCACAATCTTTTTCAAAACTTTTTTTTTAACTAATCAGACTTTTTTGTTTATTAAATAAATATAACAGGTCATAAAATTTTATTATTTTATAATTCTGGTGTAAATTATTTTTATATCTGAGATTTAAAAAAAATATTACAAGAGTAGCTTTCACACAATACCTTTATCTTTCACTGCCATATTCATTAAGTTGAATGTGTGAAATTTTGCATTCATCAGTTTCAGTTTTAATCTGTAAAGATTTTTATTTTTTCATGATTTCATGTGTAATTCTGGCTAATATAGCTGATTCTAATGTTTTTGTTGAAAAAAAAAAAAGAATTAGTGTGACAATAATTAAAAAAAATAAAAATCATAAAAAAACTCTATTCTGGTTCATCTACTCATTTTCTCACAATTGTAGGGAATAAGCCCTGGAACAGTTTGTAACATAAAAAAGAAAAAAAAATTAGTTTCTATATGAACAATAAAGCACTTCTGGAATTGCAGAGAAAAAAAATATTTTTAATATTTTAGTCTTTTTCTATTTTTTTTTTATTTTACATAATTATTTTATATAATTATTAAATTATTTTTATTATACTTATTTTAATATTTTTATTATACTTATTTTAATATTTCACTTTATTTGTAACACTTTTTATAATTTCTAATGCTTGACTACATTCAAATTAGTGTAAACAAAACAATGACATAAAAACTGTAAATTCTAAAATCTGCTGATTTCATGCTATGCAGATTTAAAGGAATCTACTGTAGATTGTTTACATTTGAAGTATATTGCACTCAATGTATTTCGACAGCAGATAAAACTGATGCATTTTTGATGATTTTTTCAATTGTTCACTATCTCATCGAACACCTCATTGTTTGGAATCTGCTATGTTTATGGAAAATTTGTGCCTAATAGGGCTGGGCGATATCAGAATTTTAATATCGTGATATATCGCTGGCCAAATATCGATAATTTTCGATATATCGATATATTTCAATTCATATGTCACTCCATTATAGGATCATAAATGTAACTGTCCTCTGTATAAAATACTACAAACACATAATAATAATGGTATATATATATATATATATATGTGTGTGTGTGTGTGTGTTAATTATAAAAAAAAAATATCAATATCTTAACATATTCCAAGGAACATAAATTTTAATTTTTATGTATTGATTCAAAATATGCAAACCCTTTACTTGCAAATCTGATCTAAAATATGTGTTATTGAAAACTCTTAGAAAGTTAAACATTATAAATCATTAAAATGAAACAAGAAAATATATATAAGACAACAAATAGACATTAGATATATTGAAAGAAAGTACTTTAATTACCTATAAACATAGAATTTTTTTATTACAATACAAAAAAAAATTTGCATTTCTGCAATTTTGGGCAGTAAGGAACACCTTCTTTTCGTTGTTATAATAAATAATTCTATTATTAGTCAGAATACAAATGAAAGCATTAGAATAATCAAATAATTTTAAAAAAACACGAAATTTCTTTAATAGAGTGCAAAGTCCCAAATCAGGACGTTTTGCTAACTACCGTTTTTTTCCCCTTCTTTTAATAATAATGCTGAATTAATCTCTATAATGATCTTTTACTTTTTCGATTTTGTTTACAGATTTTTTTTTTCTAGGATGCTTTTATTTTCGAAACCAGTTTCGAAAATGAAAGTATTCCAGTAAAGAAAAAAAAACTTGAAAACAAATATTAAAAAACGGCTTTTGTTGAAAGAGATCAACCTCAGATGTGCAATGCAAAAACAATAAATAAATAAACAAAAATATGGAAATGCAAACGAGGTATAAAAAAAATAAGATTGACATTGAGCGGATGTTTTTGCATTAGAGAACTCTTGAAATAAAAAGGAGCCATGATATTCAAAATCAAAATTATCCTCATTCTTTTATAAGAAATAAACTGTTCGATTTTTTTTTTTTTTTAAACCTATAAAAAGGGTTTTGTGAAAGTATCAACTACTTTCAGTTGTTTAAGTGCGCGAAAAACACATTCAACGGGAAATACAAACGAAAAGGAAGGCGGAGGAAGAAAAACAAAACCTTTTATTCTTTACCATTAAAAGGGAAAAAAATTCATAGCTCCTAAGTTAATTTACCGATTTTTTTTCAAATTTTCAGCAATTTGCAATAATAGTAAATTAGGCAGTGTGACAAATTTTTATTAAAATATAATAAGTTTTTACAAAATTTGAGCATCTTTTACAAGTGTCCAGTACAGAAGAACCTCAAAAAGAAAACGTAGGAAACTATCCATCGTTGTTTATCGAACTCAGCGAAATCGAAACTTGAATGTTTATACAATAATCATATTGTCATCTGCTGTGGATGGGTAATATGTTTTGCCAAGCAGAAAGACACCATCCATAGAGTTTTAGCGATCTTTCAAAATGAAAAGTATTTTCCTTCCTAATTTAAGAAAAATTTTCATTTTTTTTTTTTTTTGGGGGGGGGGGGGATTTTTTCAAAAACCCGTACTCAAAACGGTTAAAAATACTAGTATCCAATAAACTCTAAAACTAAGGTGAATCACAATGAAAAAAGAAAAAACTTCCGCTTTAAGTAAAATTTCTGCTTAAAATAAATGACATAATAGAATTACCGTACATGTAAATTATTGATGTTATTAATAAAAAATGTAAAATATTATGTGATTTAATATAATTATTTATTAATGCTATTAATAAATGAAAAAGAAACATACAAAAAATATCGATTAATTGTACTCACATTCTTGAAAATATGTCAATCAATTCTGCATTCCGGCAGCTATAACTGTACACAAGCTCACAGGAAAACAACAGTCAGCCACCGATGGAGTCAACAAGTGATTATATCGGAATTGCCGATCCTCGAACGAGCGTTTCAACTTCGATTCTCGAACGAACTCCGATAAATAAAGCGGTACATCAGAATAGTAGACTGTTCGCCCATATTCCGGTATGTGCGCGACACCAGCGCAAAAAGTAGACAGTTCGCCCATATTCCGGTATGTGCGCGACACCAGCGCAAAAAGTAGACGGTTTGCCCATATTCCGGTGTGTGCGCGACACCGGCTCAAAACCGGAAGTATCACGCAAGTGCCGATTACAGCGCGAACATTTGTAAAGTAAACAACTTTTGCGCCGACAGAGGTAGATTCGAAATTCCGTAACTCCGTAATTCCGAGAGTAGGACGAAATACCGTTTGAACCGATATATCGGAAGGATTGAAATCTCAATATCGTTACCGCGGTGTTAAAGAAATATCGATATATAACGATATTACGGTATATCGCCCAGCCCTAGTGCCTAATGTATTATGGTTCATAACATGTTGTTGAAAATTATAAATTCACTTTATTAAGGTTAGTGGGTGTTACTCAACATAACAAATAACTATTAACACATAAATTCATGGTTGAAATGAAGTTTCTTATAGTATATGATTTAGCCTATCAACAGTATATGTGAAACTTAGAGTAATCCTTCTTTTTCTGATACTGGTGTTTTTTTTTTTTGTGTGTGTGTGTGTCAAATGAGTACCTGGTAAATGAAACATCATTGCACTTCTAGTCAAGAAAATATTGTGTATAAAATTAACTAAGGCTCATTGGCAGTCATACCTGAAATTACTCTAACCAATGGGCATTATATTTTTCAGTTTTCTCATAAGAAAAATTCAAATTTCTATTATTATTTTCTGTATACATTTTGTGTTTTAATAATTGACAAAGTAATATTTGAATTTTGTGAATACCAATTAAATTTTTCTTTGACTGATTGGTTCATTTTTACTGATTAGTTTCTTCTGGTTGGTAAAGTGAGATCAAGAAAATTAAATTTTATATTAAAGGAAAATATAGATTTCTTAAAAATGATGTAAAAATTCTGTTTCTTGTTTAAATGTTATTAATGTTTTTGCATTGTATTTTTCTTTCTCATTTTAGATGAAATTGATGAAGATGATAATAATAATATAGCTCTGAAACATTTATCAAATGTGTGTGATGTGTTTCTAAATAGCTTTGTAGGACGCTTACGCTTTCATAAGGATTCTGCAGCCTTTCGTAGAAATAATGATGTATGGGTAAATATAATCATGATGTAAATTATTATGCATGATTAAATGAATAATTTTCACCTGTTGATTAAATTTATTAAATACATTGATATAAATTTATTAAATTTATTATATATATTCCTATAAAACTTCATGATTTAACCCTCTGAGCGTCTTGCAAGTGGTAATGTTGTATTCTTGTAATGTTGTTTTCTCTGCATTTTGTTTTATAAGCTCAGAATACTTGATTCTTTCAACATTATATATATATATATAATTATTAAAAATATTAATGTAATCCTTGAAAGTATTAATCCCTCTAAAATGTATTGAAAATTCATTAAATCTATACTATCATATTATCTTAAGTATTGCTTATACTGTAGTGAAACCTGGAGCTTAGTGAATGGAACATTACATTCCAAATGCTTAGAGGATTAAAAGGTCATAAAAAAAAATAATGGATCAAATTAGAGTGCATTTTTCATGCATAAGAGTAATGAGTTTAATAAGATTTTTTTTTGCTTGTTTGACAAAAGAAGAAGAAGAAAAAAGTTCAAATTTTCTTTGAAATAATTTTTGCTAACAACTGATCATTTGCCAAGTCTTATAGTAAAAACAGCCCTTATTCAATAATTTATTCAATTTGTATGAGTTAATAGAACTTAAACTTATTTATGAGTCACTTTGAACTATTACACTAGTTTACAAATTTCAACTTTTTTTATATATCCAGAAAGAAATGTATATAAATGTATTAGTCTACCTTCCTTTAACCTAAAAGTGTCAGCAGAAATATTCTATCACGTCACAATTTTCTTTCTGCTGTCAATTGTTTTTTTTAACTACCCAATGTGGTGACGACAGTTTAATGTTCATTTGTTTGCTTTAAACAACAAATATTTTGTTTCGGATTGAATTAAAAGGTAGAGTAGAAAGTGTAAACAAAGTTCTGATCGTTTTTGCTATGTTTGTGGACAGTTTATTTAAAAAAAAAAAAAAAAGACCAATTGTAGATTTGTTAGAAAGTGCATATCTTCATTATTTTGGATTTCCTGTTGCAAATCATGATAAAAAGTGGGTGCCTCATGTGTTCTGCAAAAGCTGTAGAATCGTTTTACTCCAGTGGTCATCAGGAGAAAACGTACACCTTCCATTTAGTTCACCAATGCTATGGAGAGAACCTAGTAATCATGAAAATGATTGTTACTTTTGTGTTACGAAGACAGTGGGATATAATACAAAATATAAGGTGAGTATTATATATGCTGATATATATATATGTATATATATATCAGCATATATATATACAGATATATATGTATATATACAGGGTGATTCCAAATTTTTTTTACAATAAAAGGGGGGTGATAGTACACATCAAGACAAACAATATTAAATAGGAGACCAAGGGTCCAAAACGTTTTCCTAAGGAGATAGCCGCCATTAAAATTTAAGGACCAAAATTTCAAATAAATATAAAAAACGGAAAAATCGGTCGATTGATTTGCGGTTTTCACTAAAATTATTCTTTGTGTCGACATTTTCTTGAAATTAAATTATAAAGATAAATTTCAAAAAATGCCGACAGAGGGCGCTTTAAACTTTGGAGTAACGAACAACTATTTTTTGCCGGTATGTTTTGCATCTCATTAAATGTTTTCGTAAGTTTACAGTCAAACTTAAATTTTGAGCTCAAAATCTGTAGTTGGGAGTGGTTAAGTAACATAAACTGAGCTGTGTTCAGAGGGTTCAAATTTCAAATGTTTAAAAAAAACGGAAAAATTGGTCGATTAATTTGCGGTTTTCACTAAAACTATTCTTTATTTAGGTATTTTCGTGAAAATAAATTATAAAGATAAATTTCAAAAAATGCCGATAGAGGGCGCTTTAGACTTTGGAGTAACGAACAACTATTTTTTGCCGTTATTGTTTGCATCTCTTTAAATGATTTAAGAAGGTTAGACTTAAACTTAAACTTTGAGCTGAAAATCTGAATAGTAGGGGGTGGTTAAGTAGCACAAACTGAACTGTGTTCAAGGGGGAGGGGGAGGTTCAAATTTAAAGTAATTATAGAAAATGGAAAAATTGGTCGATTCGTTTGCGGTTTAAAATAAAACTATTCATTAAGTCAGTATCTTCTTGAAAATAATTTTTAAAGATAAATCTCAAAAAATTCAGTCAGAGGGCGCCTTAAACTTCAAAGTAACCAACAATTCATTTTAACCATTATTTTTTGGTTCTAATTAAATGCTTGCAAAAGCTTTTTAAATGTTCTCGGAAGCGTAGATTTAAGCTTAAATTTTGAGCTCAAATCCTGAATCGTTATGAGGAGTTAAGAAGCGCAAAATGAAGTGTGTTCAGGAGTTAAAATTCAACCCTCTTTCCTCCTCGAGCACAATTCAATTTTTCGCTACTTAAACACTCCCAACGATTCAGAATTTCAGCCCAAAATTTAAGTCTATGCATTTGAAAGCATTTAATGAGATTAAAAAAATAACAGTAAAATAACAGTAATTAACAGATTAAAAATAGTTGTACGCTACTCCAAAGTCTAAGGCGCCCTCTATCGGCATTTCGTGAAATTTATCTTTAAAAATTATTTTCAAGAAAACACTGATTGATCAAGAAAACTGCTGATTTAAAAATTAGATTTAGCAAAAACCGCAAACGAATCGACCAATTTTTCCTTTTTTTACAATTATTTGAAATTTGAACCCTCTGAACACAGCTAAGTTTGTCTACTTAACCACTCCCAGCTATTCAGATTTTGAGCTCAAAATTTAAGTTCAAGTCTAAGCTTACGAAAGCATTTAATAAGATGCAAAAAATAACGCCAAAAAAGAGTGTTTCGTTACTCCAAAGTCTAAAGCGCCCTCTATTGGCATTTTTTGAAATTTATCTTTATAATTTATTTTCACGAAAATACATAAATAAAGAATAGTTTTAGTGAAAACCGCAAATCAATCGACCAATTTTTCCGTTTTTTATAATCATTTGAAATTTGAACCCTTTGAACACAGCTCAGTTTGTAATACTTAACCACTCCCAACTACAGATTTTGAGCTCAAAATTTAAGTTTGAGTCTAAGCTTACGAAAACATTCAATGAGATGCAAAAAATACCGGCAAAAAATAGTTGTTCGTTACTCCAAAGTCTAAAGCGCCCTCTATCGGCATTTTTTGAAGGTTATCTTTATAATTTAATTTCAAGAAAATGCCGACATAAAGAATAATTTTAGTGAAAACCGCAAATCAATCGACCGATTTTTCCGTTTTTTATGTTTATTTGAAATTTTGGTCCCTAAACTTTAATGGCGGCTATTTCCTTAGGAAAACGTTTTGGACCCTTGGTCTCCTATTTAATATTGTATGTCTTGATGTGTACTATCACCCCTCTTTTATTGTAAAAAAAATTCGGAATCACCCTGTATATCTGTATATATATATGTTACAAAGCCCATTTTACACTTGAAAGATCTATACGTCTAGTTTGACCCAGTAATTTGAGTGTAAATATACTAGGAGATGACAATGAAAGTGATGTTGAATTCAAATTGATTTCTAGTGATTCTGACAAGTTCTCTCTTCAAGAAAAGACTCCCCATTTAATTAACGAAGCCGAATTAAATGATCTTATAAGAGATTTACAACTATCAAAATCTAAAGCAGAGCTGCTTGGTTCTCGCCTACAACAATGGAACTTATTAACACCAAACACAAAAGTTATGTTGTCTAGAAACAGAAGCAAAGTTTACTCAGAATTTTTCAAAAAAGAATGTGAATATTGTTATTGTACTGATATCCTGGGATTTTTTCAACACAAGCTATTGTTAGATCCAAATATCATTACTCTACCCCCTTTACACATAAAATTGGGACTCATGAAAAACTTTGTGAAGGCGCTTGACAAAAACATTGATGCTTTCTGGTATTTACAAAAAATCTTTCCAAGCATTACAGAGGCAAAACTGAAAGAAGGGATATTTGTTAGCCCACAGATCTGTAAAATTATGAAAGATTCTCAATTTGAAAGTCTTTTATCTGTTAATGAAAAATCTGCTCTGAAGTCATTCAAAATGGTTGTGGAAGAATTTTTGGGAAATAAAAAAATTGAAAATTACAAAGAAATTGTCGCCAATTTATTGAAAATTTTTCAACAGATGGGAGTAAACATGTCATTAATTTCCTGCATTCACATTTGAGTTTTTTCCCTGAAAACTTAGGAAGTATGAGTGACGAAAAAGGGGAACGTTTTCACTAAAATTTAAAGGTTTTTGAAGAATGACATCAGGGATGGATTTTGGGATGAAAACATGCTAGAGGATTACTGTTGGTCAATTATAAGAGAAATTAATCCAAATAACTATAAAAAGAAGGCAAAAATTAGCCATTTTTGATTTTTTTAAAAATATTACCAAAATTATGTAATCCAGTTAAGTAAATTAATATTTCTTAAACCAGATGTGACAGAATTTTTTTATTATTTTTTCTGGATAACTCTATCCAAATAAAGAATAAATTAACAACTTTCAACTGGGGTATAAAAATCGTGTAAACTATTGTTATTTTTCCTATTGCCACAAAATATCAAACTCTTTGACAAGTCTTATGCCACAAATTGCATTCTAATACAACTGTTGATATTTTAAAAGAATTTTTGATATCTGAATATACTTATAGGTTACCGTATATGTTATATTTATCTACTATGTATGTTATCTTAAATAACCCCTTAACAACATTGTTATGATGGAGATCCACCATCCCGTCTCTAGGCCCTGTCAGGCCCTTGCGGTAACAACATTGTTATATATAAACTATGTTTAGTTATCCCTTATTTTCCTAATAAAATCTGATCAAATTAGGTCAACAAGTATGTTAGGTTTTGAGATTTGGTAATTTCTTTATAATATGAAAATGTTCTGGTGATATTTTATTCTTAAACTTGCAACATTTTCTATTATTTTCTTTGTATAATTAACAGAATTGGATTCGCTTGCATGAGGTAAAATTGTCCTTTTATATACCATAGAAAGTGATTTCCCTTCTGAAAGCTATTTCCTTTAGAAGCTTTTTTTAATATGTCAGAGCATAAATTACGAAATAAAGTTGTGTGAGTTGTAAAAAACAAGAAAAAAATGACATTCTTTAAATCTTGTTCATACAATTTTTAGAGATTTAATTATTGATATACAATTTTCTTAGATTTTTTTTTTAGTGAAATATATTTGAATAGGCTTCAAATTTTCAATTGTAAAATTATAGCTCATTCTGGCAATTAGTTCTTCAGTGATGCTTAAAAAAATCCCTGCATTACAATATGTTTTGCAAGATTCACAGATGAATTCAATGTTAGAATTTCCAAACCTATAATTTCTAAATTTCTTGACTGACTTTACTTTTTTTTTGTATTCTAAAATAAAATTTACTAAAATAAAACAAATTTAATGTCAAAAGCAGGTGTTTGTGTTGAAAATTTCAGAGTTTGGTATAATTTCATTATGGGGACAACCCAATTAGAAAATCTAGTCAAATGGCTATTTCTGGAAGTTTTGTCCACTGTAATTTGGAGATTAAGTACAGGGGTCATGCAAATTAAATCTTTTCAAATGAGCGAAAAATGCCAAGCTTGGTAATCGAATTTAGATCCTTGGCTTACAGGGTCAATGCTCTGTAGCCATTATTTATACCTGACAACCGGTGAGTATATTTTACTAACCTTATTAGTAATAAAATCTAGTCTATCACACAGGCAGCTCAACAGAATGAACCATAAGTAAAAGAACTCCATAAAAACAATGGAAACATTTGTGACCTATTTTGTTGAGCTACCTACATGACAGACCAGATGTTATTACCAATACAGTTATTTGAGTAAAATATGCATGCCAGTTGTCAGCCCAGTTAGCTTAAATGGTAGTGCATTGTCCTCATAAGCCTGGGTTCGATTTCTTTGCTGGGGCTTTTTTTTTCAGCTGGAAATTTTCAGTTTGTATCATAACTTTACCAATCAGTTTGATTATGTTGCGTATTACTGGTGGTGGTGGTGGTGGGGGGGGGGAGCACTGAGCCAGAACATTGCGACCAGGGGTCTATTGTACTATTTGATTGTGTTAAAATCATAGTTTAAGGGTGTATTTAAAAAAAACACTATTCCACCTTCAACAGCCTGAAATTTTCTGATACAATTTCAGACACATTTTTAAAAGTAGAAACATGAAACTTACTGAGGGGATTTTTGAAGAGATGTATAAGGTACGAAGTGATGTCATTTTATGCTCAATTTATTAGAATTTGATTTATAAACAATTATCTTTTCAGTATGACCCTTTTTTTTCATTTCCAGATCTCCTGTTTTCGAAAAGTCGGTTCAAAATGCCGTTTTTGATTCCTTTTTTTTGCAATATTTTCTGCATTTATAAAAGTATCGACAATCACGGCACTTTGTGTACTTTCCAAATAAGACAGTTTGCCAGTTTGATGCATATGAGAGCAAAAATGAATTTTAAAATAAATCTGAAAATAAGCGGTTTGAATCGAAATACATATTTAAGTAAAGAAGCTCTTTATTTTTTTGTCTGACTGTACATATGTGCCATTAAAGTGCCTGTGATGTGTCCCAACATTATTATTACTACTTTAATTAGATTTCTTTAATCTTCCCACTGCCGCAACCGGATATATCCATTCACTAGGCTGCAAGTTTCACTGCAGTTGGATCTTTATTTAAATTAATATTATTCTACAAATATAATCCAATTTTAAGAAATTAAGTTATGATTGATAATTTAAAGGCTTATAAGCATATATGTAACAAAAAAATTATACCATGATAGAAAATCCTGCTTTTATTAACATTTTAAATAAATTGCAGAGAAAAAAACATTAAAATTTTGAACTTTTGCTTGGTGGTCAGGGGGTTAACAGGTTATTAGGTTTTGTAATAATTTCATTTATCTTTCATGTTTTTATCCTTGACCAATTTCAGTTTGAACAGATGTAGAGTTGATAGTTTGTCACAGTAAAAATGGCAGAAGAAGAAAAAATCACTTTTTAACACTTTTATTTTCAAAAATATTTATCAGAGATTTTTATTGTTGTGAAAATTTTCCATGAAGGTTATTTGTAAATTTCATATTAAACTGGTGATCAGTAAAATCTCTGCCATTTTTTAATTGCCAAATATTCAACTAAAAAGGAAACAAATAATTTGAGTTAAATGCCAAATGAAAATAAGAATAAAAATGTATGGGCTCAAATCACACCAATAATTTCCAAGATGTATTCTTTTTTCCTGTAATTGATGTTACAAAAATCTTAATGTTTGTATTTTTACTTTCTTTTATCTTTACAAGAAGAAAGTAGAGAATTCATAAAAATGTTCAACTTCAGGCTTTTGTCAGGTTTTCAAGTTTTATGTTTTAGGTGTCAGAGATACCAAAAACATGTTTTTACAAAATGTCTGTGACATAATTTGTGGGCACTTTATCTCAATAATTAATGCACGGAATTTAATAAAAATTTGTATTTAGTTAGTCCCTGATATAAATTGGTGCTGATTAGTTTTTGGTGAAAATTGTTTTAAAGGTGGCGCTGCTATGCAGCATTTTTTCACAATTTTTGCAATAGCTCTATCTCAAGAACTAATGCTCAGATTTTCATCAAACTTCAGATTCAGTTAGCCCATGACATGAATTAACATTTTTTACATTTTGGTGTAAATCACTCGACAGGTGGCGCTGTTATGCAGCATTTTTCATGATTTCCATAATAGTTCAATCTTGAAAACTAATGCATGGTTTTTCATCAAACTTCAGATTCAGTTAGTCCCCGCCATGAATTGATGTTTTCTACCTTTTGGTGAAAGTAGGTCAATAGATGGCGCTGCTATGCTGCATTTTTTGTGATTTCCACAATAACTTTATATTGTTAGAAATAATGCATGAATTTTCATAAAACTCCAGATTCAGTTATTCCTTAATATCACTTGGTATTGTTTACATTTTGGTGTAAATTGCCCAACAGGTTGTATTACTATGCTGCATTTTTCATGATTTCCATCGTTGCCAAGAACTAATGCACATATTTTCATCAAATTTCAGACTTAGTTAGATGTTGACGTAAGTTGTCGCAAATCGGGTTTCTGTATAAATCACCCAACAAGTGGCACTGCTATGCTTAATTTTGCACGATTTACGTTATTTTAGCAATAATCGTACAATAATTAATTTTGGCACTTTGATATCGAATATTGAAATATTACATTGGATGAAATAGAAGAAAATTTTGGGATTTCCACATCCGACTCGTTAATTTTGCCATCGTTTTTCTTTTGTCAGACAGAAAAGCGACATTAAAAAAATTTCTTCTTTGAGTTTTACTTTCATAGTTAAAATGATGAAAATTCAATTGAATGTGTTTTTTTAGGAGATGTATTTTTTTCCTGAATTTTGCTTTTTGTTTATGTCTGACAAAAAAGTCTTTGCCCTCTTTAAGAATTATTTTTTTATAACTAACACTAAGATGCCAAGTTTATGATTTTTCCATAATTATTATGGATAATTAGCAAGAATTACTACATTACGGACATCAGTTAAAAATCAGATTATTCTGTAGGGGATTTTGCAAAATAGGTCATTTCATCAAAAAATCATAGACAAAAATGTGAATTTCATCAAAGGATCACTGGGGGGGGGGGATGAAAATTTCATGATAGGTTCAAGGGAAAAACGTTATTTTTGCCTAAAGAACACAAATTAGTCAAAGGATTGCAAAAAAAAACACACATGATTATTGTCTAAAGATTGTGGAAGAAATGCAAATTTCATGAAAAGATTCAAGAAAAGCACAAATTTCTTCAAAGGATAGCAGAAGAAATGTGAATTTTGATGAAGGGTTGCAGAAGAAATATTAATCTTGTCAAAGGATTGCAGGGGAACAAAGTGAATTTCATCAAAATATAGCTGTGAAAACAGATTTCATCAAAGGATCATAGAAAAAAAATGCAAGTTTTATCAAAGGATCACAGGAAAAAAATCAATGCAAATTTTGTCAAAGGTATGGGTAAAAAACACTAATTTTGTCAAAGGTTCACAGAAGAAATGCAAATTTCATCAATGATCATAGAAATAATGCAAATTTCATGAAAAGATAGCAGAAAAAATACAAATTTCATCAAAGAATTGCAGAAGAAATGCAAATTTTGGCAAAGGATCACAGAAAAAAGCACAAATTTTGTCACAAAATCATGAAATAAACACAAATTTTCTTAAAGTGTCACATAAAAAATGCAGCAACCTCTTTAGAAAACAGCTCACACATATCTATGTTTATTATTATAGGTATAATTTTAAAATGTAATAATATACTGAACTAACTTTGAAAAATTCATTTAATCCAAACTAAACTTGCAGGAATCTGCTCAGCCTGAAATCAAGCCAAACCAAAAACTGAGTTAACCCAACATGCAATAAAATTAGCATTGGGGAGGATCCTTCCTTACCTCCAACTTTACTTGTAACCTTTCAGAAAATGTGCCATGAATTTCACCCCCCCCCCCTCCCTGAATTAATTATCCCTGAATTCCAGTTACTGATAATTTTCATTGAAACTTTGCACCTCTGCACCTCTTGTGCACCTTAGATTTAAACTAGCATTTACACTCTAAAATGAGAAACATTTTGCTATGGAATATCTTATGTTTAGTAATATAATTGAGTAAATTATGTGATTAAGGGAAAACAAATTCTTTTTCTGCAGATAGAGTAGATGTGCCAGTAATGGACCCCCTTAAGGAATTTCTCTAAAAAGTAATTTTTTATTAATAGTTATAATTATTCCAATTTTTTTTCATATTATATTAATCTTTCAACAATATTTAACTAATCCCATAGTTACATTTCCCAATAGAAATAAAAATTTAATTTTAAATAACAGAAATATGTCTAAACACCCAAAAGCCCAGTAATGGACCACCTATGTTCCAGTAATGGACTGGCTATGTTCCAGTAATGGGCCACTCTACAAAAAATTACAGATAATTGTTTTTAGGTGCGTTCGTAATTATGTAAATACGTAGCACCTATTGTTGTCGTTCAGTCCTTCCGTCTGTTCATCCTTCAGTCCGTCTGTCCGTCCGTCTGTCTGTCTGTCTGTCCGTCTGTCCGTCCGTCTGTCTGTCCATCTGTCTGTCCACATATAGCAATGCAAAAACTATCCAACCGAATCATTTGTAATTTGAAATACATAATTATTACATAATTTTGTCAAGTCCTTTCAAATTTTATGAAAATCGGATGAATAGATCAATTACAGGGAAAATCAAAAGGATTCCGTTACATTACGGATAATGGGGAAAAAAGTTTAAAATTCACTTTAATCGTTTGAAATTAAAAAAATATAATTATTACATAATTTTGTTGGGTCATTTCAGATCTTATGATAATCAGATGCCTAGATCAATTACAGGGACTGTCAAAAGTATTCCGTTAATGGGGAAAAAAGTTTAAAATGCATTTTAATCATTTTAAATTTAAAACATATAATTATTACATAATTTTGTCGAGTCATTTCAGATCTTATGATAATCAGATGCCTAGATCAATTACAGGGACTATCAAAAGTATTCCGTTGCATTACAGTCAATGGGGAAAAAAGTTGCAAATGCATTTTAATGGTGTTGCACTCATCCGAACATAATAAAATTGGCATGAACCTATGACGTAGGGGAGAGGGGGGCACCTTTGAACAATTTTTTAGAAAATCAATAGAATTCTTACTTGAATTATATTTATTGCGTTTTAAATATTACATAATAAAAAGACTGCATTTCTTCATCATATAAACCAGAAATTAAAAGTTTTCCATGTAAATTAAATAAGTTGTGAGGATTTAAAAAGTTGAAGGATTTCTGTTCAAATCTGCCCCATGTAGGGGTACCTTTGAACAAGCAAGGGGCACCTTTGAACAAGTGAGTAAAATGTAAAAATATTGAAAGTTTTTATAAAAATTTACTTATGTTTCAGATATATAAAATAATATGAATAAAATTAAATAACTACATTTTATTGAAACTGCTATTTTTTTATTATTTAATCAAAGTTAAATCCATCAAAGTTCATGCCTAAACTCATTGTTCAAACATCACAGAGTGTCCCCCCTGTTATGTTTGGTTGTGAAAACTGTTTTACAGTATCCTTTAAATACACCAATGCAATAACAGGTGCTTCTGGAAAGTTAAAATTTTTCATTCAAACTTTTCATCACGAAATCTGATATAAAATTTGAGAAAACTGCTAAATCATGAATCATTATTGTGTATCCAGTATTTCAATTATCCAATAAATGAATGCCAACATCAATCTAAATTTTAAACTTCCCAATACTGATACATCCAGAGGTTGGAATCTATGCATACATTAAGCGGGGGGGGGGGGGGGGGGGAAGCTAAGAGTATAAATCCATGTTCTTAGAGATTCGTAATTAATCTATTTTCACATTAAAAAAATCCCAAAAATAATAACATTTAGATCCGTAAACAACTCTTTACTTCATAGTGTTAAATTTTCTCTTTAAATGTTTTTAATTATTAGATAACTCCAGTTTATTCGGTGTTTTTTCGTTGTTCAAAGGTGCCCCATCTTTTTTGTTCAATGGTGCCCCGTCACCTGGAGTTTAACATTATGGCTATTTACTAAATTCGGCTCAAGAATTAGAATAAAACAAAGCTTGTAAACTAAAGCTAATGTCCTTATTTAAGTATTGAACAATAAATTAAAATTTTAGGGATACAATATTGTGAGTAAAAATCTTACAACTTTATTTCCTTAAGTTTAGATTCAAGAGGGAGAAAAATACATACCTTGCTTAGGCAGTACTGTTCATACAAAATGGTGAAGCTTCGTATTCTTATATCATTGAAGCAGTAGTAATATATTGCTATATAAATTTTTTAAAAATATTTTATTAGGAAGAAAATATTTAGAGTGTTCAAAGGTGCCCCCAGTTCAAAGGTGCCCCCCTCTCCCCTATATATATATTAAATATAAGTTCTGTACAATCTGAGATACAAAGAATATTTATTATTAAATTACAGGGCCACACAAAAGTATTCCACTACATAATGCTATACAGGGAAACATCGTTTGGGACATGTTTTAATTATATTAAACTGTGCCACATTTTATGAATATGATATACGTTGCTGAGGTGTAATGAAAATTACTTCCTGTATGTTTATAGGAACACAAAGAGTTCAACCACTGTACTGTATCCGAAGTATTGTCTACTATATCAGGAAGATCTGCATATTTTTAAAACTTCGTTATCGTATGAACACACCTCATTTGCTACGCTTTACCTACAGTTTCCAACTTGTTTCAATTGTATTTTGCTCCAGAACCTAAGGAAAGCATACTAATAAAACAAAATATTAAAACTTAAGTTAGAAATTCATTACATTAAAGGATTTATAATGAAAAAACATAAAACAAAATATTTAAATTTAAGTTATGGATTTATTATAATCAAGGATTTATAATGTGGATATAAAACAAAATATTAATGATATTATTAA